>JAVXUO010002916.1:0-341495 GCA_033065855.1 Escallonia rubra | reverse complement strand
CCAGTTTACATTAGGGTTCACATCAGATCAATCATCTCATGATGAGTCTCCTTGTTCTGATGTGAGCTAAATGTATGGTTCTGATTGTTGTTAGGATCTAGAAAAGTTATGAACAAGAGCAGACTAGAAACAGCAGATATTAAGAACTTGTGAAGAGTTGTTAGCAGGCTTGGTTTGACTGCTAACAGGCCATGTGCAAGAATTGCAACTTTCCTTGTTGTTTTTACCTTCTACTTTTCTTGTTAGTCAAACTCAATTTAAATAGGTAACGTTGTAATGTCTGACCAAATTTTGAATGTTTCAAGACCTTCTTTCGGGTTGTGTCGGGTTCACATTTTTATGGATATTGCGCCAAGATCGTTCTCTCCGTATCTCGTACATGAATACGCAAAGACCGTAAAGACGTATATTCTTCGTAATACGGTACTACAAATGATGTCACAGTTAATGGGAAAGAAGATAACAAAAACTTGTGCAATTTCAGTCTTATCACGTTATAGTAAAGATTTTCTTGTTGTGAATTTTTTTTTTTTCTTCCTTGAGTGACATGAGGCGGGTGGGAAAATGTCAGCCTTTGCAGCTTTGATAAGACTCGATCCCTATATTAGCAAATTCCAAAGGCACTTTTCTAGCCTATAAAGCTAACCTCACTGCTCTATTGTGGCGGGTTTGAGTGATGGCAGATGGTTTTCTCACCAATGATGATCCTCAAAACTTTTTATAAGCAAGACTGGCCTGGCCTGGACTGTTTTAGTCACTGACAAAATGAGTATTTGTTGTTTGTCTCTCCGACTCAACTTGGCTCGGGTAATAGATCAGTCCAACCCAATGTCGCCGCTGCAGTATAATCACCAATAAAATAATCGAATAAAATATTTTCTTCTTACTTAAAATTTCAGTACGAATACAACAGCAGACACTGCAGTATCATCACCACCAATTTTTTTCTTATGCACACTAAAACTAGCACTTTGTAGTTTGTACCCAAATATCTTCAATATTTTAAATTACAACTGAAAATGAATTCTAAGTAATTCTTAAAATTGAGTTGTATGAAATTAATATTACATACTTTTTTGAGAAACACAACAAGCATACTGCCACACCCCATACTTTGAGGCAGACATACTCGTACTCTCTTCATTCCTGCTTACGAAACTACAACACTTTAAAGCATTGATAAAATGTAAGCTCAAACGAGATAATCACAGTTCAAAAACATAATTCAATCAAGACTTTTGCATTTGAACCCATTCTAAACCGAATTGAAACGAAGTAAACCGAATTAAAACGAAGCGAGCCGAAACTATACATGTCCAATAAAAAATACATAAATTTTAATCTTATCCTAGTTATTATTTAATTTATCCCATGCTTAGGTTATAACCACATCATATATATAAGTAATCTCTATCTTTATTTTGACACGTATAGGTTCCAAGACGTATATGACCCAGATTCCGCCACATAGCATAAATTTATTTGTTGGTTGTAATTCGATGTGACTATCCCACTGCGTTTCATTTTATTATCTGATCTAAACTTCTCACCTTGTTTGTTTTTTTAGTTATGATCAATTATTTTTGGATCTTAGCCATTTCTCACTAGTTTGATTTGTCCACACTAAAACCAAATTATCTCCTTGTTTAAACAAAATTTAGTAAACTTAATTCTAGTAAGGCACGGTTCGATTCTGACCTATCCCAACTCTTATTTTAGAAGTTAGGATTATTTAGATAAGCTAGACGGGTCGAGAGGATCCATCAACAGACCTAAATGCCTCTATAACTTTTTTTTGGTTAAACTACGACTTTAATTGAAGTGACAAAATACTTTATTTAACGAACACTTTCATCGCTAAAACTTTGCTTTACAAGATCCCGATCTCCCACCTAAAAACCCCGCTTCCTCCCTCTGCACCTTAAACCCATGGCTCTCTCTCCCAAAATGAAGCCTTTTCCCCTCGGCTACCTCAGTTCACGCCGGAACCCTGCCTATCAGATGGCCTCAAGGCCCTCAACACCATACACAGAAAAACCTGACTCGTTGTATAGAAGGATCTCATTAGTGGGTGCACCCACTGATTCTGTGGTGCCAATTCTTGATCAGTGGGTCCAAGAAGGCAGAAATGTTGACAAGAGAAGACTTCGAGATATGATCAGGGAGCTCAAGTTCTACAGAAGATACAAGCACGCCCTTGAGGTTATATTCTTCTCTCGTTTCGCATTTCTGTTAAGACCGTGTGTTTTTGGCATTAAATTCTTTTCGCTTTTCAATTTAATCAGATGGTTTGTCATATAATTGAACGTTGTTACAGCCATGAATCTTTCTTGATGTATATGTATAAATTAGAGCTTAAACTAATCATCAAAGAGCTAAGAGTCTACAAAAGAATAAACACGCTCTCGAGGTCTTTTTGTACTCTCATTTCCCATTTCTATCAAGACTGTATCCTTTTAATATTAGAAACATTTTTTTCCTTGTAATTTAACTCAGATGGGCTTTCATGAAACTGACTAAATTCACCATTTTGAGTCTTATCCTGCAAAACCTTGTCTGCACGTTGTTTAGACACCAAGTAGTTATTCCCTCTGATCCATAATCATGTTCCTTCGACTTCTTATGAATTTGCTAGGATTGAAATAGAACATCTGTACTTTGAATTTTGCTCAAACTTTGATCACAGATTACACAATTATTGTTTGGCAAGTCATACTAGGGTAAATGCGAAGAAAAATGCTAATTTCTGCATGTCCTGTCCTATTTTAGGAATCAACTGATAGTCAAATGGGGAAAAAATTATGCAGGGAGCGAATAATAGTATGCCGCCAATGTACTCTTTAGCTGTAAATGATATATGAAAAAGCATTGTAGGGCCATTTTAATTTTAGCTAGTGTTATTCATTGTATTGTTGTAGGATTTAAATTGCATTGGCATTTGTTTACTATATTTATTAGGTTTTCTGGTATGAAGCCGAAGGATGGATTACAAGTGCTTACTTGTTATTCTTAGTTAGAATAAAGCTTGAAGCATAGTTTTGGGTTTCTTAAGAGCGATGCTGAATGGTCCAGATTCTCGCAAACAAAAATCAGCCAAGTTGACATGGCTCCTTGCGGTCTGCTACATAATAATACCTGGACCATCCTGAGTTACTTCATAAAGTCCACAAACTATGGTGTTACATTGGGCTATTTGGCATTAGTAATTTCTTTGATACAATTTCTCATCTCTTATCGACGATCACCATCTCACCTCTTGTAGTTTCTTGTTATCCATGTGTCTGGTTTAGCATTGAATTTGTGATGAGTTTGTTGTATCAGTAGTGACTTCTATTAGTTGTTTAAGTCAGTTTTTAAAGAAGTTAATACACTCCTTGGAAATATATTTCATGTTGTTTATGTATATATTAGTGAATGTAAACGGCCTTGGCATTCATTACCAGTTTCTATTATATTTTAAGCATTATATAGTCACTTCAAATCTTAGAACAACTTTGGAATGTACCTTGTGATGTCATATAATATAGCAAATCATTGGGGGTTCACGAAGAAGATTGTCAGCATGCCACCTTTAGTGGTTTAGCTTAAAGAATGTACCATTGACTGGTGGAACAGATGTGTTTAGGAAGAAGTATTGTCAGCTTGCCACCTTTAGTGATTTAGCTCAAAGCATGTACAAATCAACTGGTGGAATAGATAAGTCGGTTCTTGGTAGAGTTTCTTTGCTTCCTTCATGGGGTTATTTGCTTGATTACAATATATGTGCATAATGGCTCATGTATTCTGATGGGCTGCTTGGAAAGCAAAAGTTATTCCTAGTCAATTGTGGGCTTAATTGTGTTGGCTATTTGAGGTCGAGGAGCGATACGTGAGGAAATTCTACAATTTTTAGTTGCACTCGTATTTGTCTGCCATTCCTATTCGGTTTTCTTTTATGGTGCCAATTGGTGACAAGAAGACTTTCTCATCTTAAGGCGATCATTTGCAACATTACATACCCCACTTGACTTGCATTGGTATTTGGTAAAGTTTCTGTTAATTTTTTTTGTATGAAGTCGAGCAATTGCAACCAGACTTATTTTGCATTGTCATTTGTTTATAGTTCTATTAGATTTTCTTGTATGAAGCAAATGGATTACAAGTGTTGCGCAATTAGTCTTGATAAACCTTATAACTTAGCTTTCAACTTCTTAAGAGTAATGTTAGATGGCCCCCCGTACCAAATCAGGCAGCAGAACTGATGTTGCTCCTGTGCTGCTGCTTAAGTATTCTTGAACCACACAGATATACATCAAACAGACCACAGGGGGTATAAACTTTGGGCCATCTAGCATGATTAATTTCTTAGACGCTTTTTTTCTTTCTTATCACTATCTCACTTGTTATAGTGCAACTCTATCTCAAAGATTGTTTTACACCAAATACAATTGTTGATGTTGCTGATTATAGGATATGAGTCGTTAAACTTTTGCTATTCAAATCAATGTCGTCTGAAGATCTAGTTTTGGATATTTTTCCTTAAAACATGTATTATAATCTCCTTATGAAGCCTATGGATCACGATGCCGATGATTACTCAAAGTATATGGTCTTATGAAATCTTGTCATATATGGTGAACCGGTGGGTATTTATGTGAAAGTATTCCCAGCTTGATTTCTTTAGTGGTTTAGCTCAAAGATTGTACCATCGATTGGTGGAGCTGATGGGTTCCTTTGGTTGCTATGTGGTGATTATGACTTGATTACGATTACCATAAACGTGAACAGTGACCGTTTATTCTGGACTGCTTTGGAAAACAAAATTCATATGTAGTTGCAGATGAGTTTAACTGGTTGACTCTATGTCGAGAAATGATATGAGGAAATTCTTTAGATTAAACTGCAGTGGCATTTGTTTACAGTTTCTATCAGTTTGTTTTCTAGAAGCCGGAGGATTACGAGAGGATTTGTTTTGTGTTGGAACTTGTTACAGTTTCTGTTGGATTTTCTTGAATGAATCTTATGGATGAACTTGTTAACAAACCTTGAATCTTAGCCTAAAGTCATAAGAGTGATGCTAAAGAGCTCAAACTTTTGTCCAAAAACAGGCACCCAAGTTGATGTGACTTCTGTGCTCCAAGCATTATAAAATCCTGAGGTTGAGGGTCTGCTGCTTAGAAACACGGACGCACAGTCCACAAAGGTCATAGAATATGGGTTTTTCATCATGATTAATTAGTTAGATATAGTTTCCCACTTTTTATCGTAAAAATCACCTTGTAGTCCTAATAATTGAATTTGATTTGACATCAACTTGCTGTTGATGATGCTATTTAATGTAAATGGGTGTCAGATTTTAAGTATTCAAGTCAGTGTCAACAAAAGCTTAATTCTGCTGAAGTCTTGTGTTTGTTTATTTTCTTAGTACATGCAAATATATAGATATGCGTATTTTTACATCATGTCATTTATACATGTATCTGGTAGTGAAGATAATCTGTACTTACATTTGTCAACAACTTCTGAAATTAATTTGGGGTATGAAGCTTAAATATCAACAAAATATTGTATTGGTTACTCAATTTTAAGTCCTAGTAGTCAATAATATCATGATGTGTAGCTTGTAATATGATTTTTGGTGAGTAATTAGCGGTTTCCTAAAGTATTGTTATCTGGCTATCTTTATTGGTTAAGCCCAAAAGCCTGTATAATTGATTTACTGAGCAGATAGATGGTTTTTATGGACTTTCTTTACTTGCTTTCCGGAGATTGCTGACTTGGTCACCATTATCATGCACAATGACCCATCTTTTCTGATGGGATGCTTGGAAACATAAGTTACACCATAGTCGCTTGTGGGTTTAGCTGGGTTGACTACTTGAGGTCAATGAATGATATGAGGAAATTCTTTAGATTTTGTGTTGTTGCCTTTTCAGATCTCTCGGTGGATGACAGATAAAAGATACAGTTCCCTCACAGCTGGTGACGTTGCAACCAGGATGAATTTGATGACAAGAGTTCATGGCATTGAAGAACTAGAGAAGTATTTCAACGGCATACCTCAACGATTGAAAAACTTAGATGTTTACATTGCCCTGCTGAACTGTTATGCCCATATCAGATCTGTGGAAAAAGCAGAGGACGCCATGCAGAAACTGAGAGACATGGGCTATAGGAAACCATTGGCCTACAATATATTAATGAACCTCTATTATCGGGCAGGAAGTAGGGAGAAGATGGATTGCCTGATGCACGAAATGGATGAAAAGGGTATCTACATTGACGTCTATACATTAAACCTTCACCTTAGTGCATATGCCGCTGCTTCTGATAGTGAGGGAATAGTTAAGATTCTGACAAGGATGGAATCTGATCCCCGAATAGTTCTGGACTGTTATGCTTATGCTGCTGCAGCTTATGTGTATTCAAAACTTGGGTTAGTGGAAAAAGCTTTGGAAATAATCAAAAAGTTGGAGGGACTGATACCAACCTCGAAGAGAAGAACTTTTATTTTTGATTGTCTGCTCGGACTGTGTGTTTCGATAGGGAGGAAAGATGAGCTATATCGGATCTGGGAATTGTACAAGAAGGAGAAGATCTTCAACAAGGGGTATATAAGCATGCTGAGTGCGCTAATGACTTTTGATGACATTGAAGGTGCTGAGATGATCTTTGAAGAATGGGAACTCAGGGGATTATCATATAATTTTCGGATTCCTAACTTCTTGATAGGTGCGTATTGTAGACGTGGTCATCTAGGGAAAGCTGAAGCACTTGTAAACAAGGGGATTGTCAAAGGGGTTGATCCTCCATCTACTACGTGGTATATAATGGCAGGTGGGTATATTTCGGATAATCAAGTCCCAAAAGCTGTGGAAGCATTGAAGAAAGCAATTTCTGTGTGTCCACCAGATTGGAAGCCTAGAATGAATACTATGGTGGCATGTTTGGAATTTTTGGAAAGGCATAGTGACGTGGAAGTAAAAGACGAGTTTGCACGATCACTGGAAGGGAAAGGTGTTTTTACAGAAATTGTGCGTGATAATTTGCTTGGTTTTGTGAAGGCTGGAAAATCAGAATCCCGAGCAAATTGTCAAATGGAAGAGAATGTTGAAGAAGCATAAGAAATTCTGGTGCCTCACAGTAGTGTCTTAAACTCTGGAACTCGCTGTTTTAATCTGATTATGGAAGAGAGCAACCAATATAAGTCTTCAAATTAGATAATCAAGATGGTATGCGGTATGCACATCCCAAGTTTTAAGACAGATAGCATTGTTTCCGTGGGATCATCAGGGATTATTCTGTGTACTCTTGATGACCCTTCACTTGACTCCTCTAGGCAAGTACTTTTTCATTCCTTTTATAGTGAATATATAGTGCATTAGAAATGATTGCTTTTTGTTTTGATGTATCTGGTTTTTAAACTTCCGTAATAGCTGTCTATGAAAACCTGGCATTAGAAACTAGTTCTCTTCACATTGTTAGTTTCTATAGATGAGAGAATTTATCTGATGCTTAGTATATAGCGTGCTTTAGCCCATGATTTCTGCAACTATACTTTGTATTGGAACTCAATTACAACGTTTTTGCTTCGTTCTTAAACAGGATTGCTTCAAGGTGATTGCCAGTTGACTATTGGAGAGAATTTGGCTGCTGCTGCTGCTGGTGGGGCCCTTTAGAGAAGGAAAAGTAAAATTAAGCAATTTCTCTCCCAAGGGGATCGGCTTCATTGGTTGATAGGAATGGATTGCCTGGGCTTCCCTGCATCCGATCGACTCATACCCCCAACCCCGTGTCGAGGATCTTAATGCAGTGGCTTGGATCTTCATAAATTCCCTTGCTAAGCTCAGTGATGCTGTTGGCGAATATATATCAGTAGAGATGCTTTTTTTGCTACCTGGTGCTGTCCTTTAGTGAAGATCGTGTACTCACATTCAGTTGGATTCCTCGATGTCTAGTCAATAGCTTAGAGCTCGTCTCACAAGGTATATTATAGAGTATAGACGTAACTTCTATGGAACTTGCTCTATCCTGCTGTGTTCTATTGTCCTTTTCTTCTTTCGAACATCTAATTCTTTCGTATTGGTATTCATAACATGGTTTCTTTGGGCTAGGACTTGTGTGAAGTGTTCTTTGTTGGTATAGTGTTTTGATTAGGAATGCAATAATTAGATGATTGTTGGACTAGCAGGAAGTTAGTATCAAATATTTTCTTTTCTTCTTGTTGTTGTTCCTTTTGGAGCGTGGTCCTTGACATTTATGTGTCTTTTAGTAATTAAAATTCCTTTTTTTGTTATGATGTCACTTGATGTTGCTATAATGACATGTGGGCGTTTTATTCATGTTTATATATTATTGCACTGATTATCGATTTTATATTATTGTTCACTTTTATTGTTCTTAAACGAATTGAACAGAATGGTTAATAAACCAAAAAGATGCCCTAAGATGTTTTGAAACAAGGATGTTTTAAGAGAAGCCCAAATTTGTCGCGAGGCTTTTGGGAGCGCTTGCAAAAGACTGTCGCAACTCAAATGGAGCTAATCTTTAACATACTAGATGACTTGGTGGACAGTCGACTAGCCACTCTAGAGAGGAGAGTCGATATGTTCGCAAGGGAGCTAGACGACTTGATCGAGGAGAGGGTCGCTCATTTCACCAAGAGGGAGGTGCAACAGCGCATGGACCTCGAGGGGTAAGTCGTGGAGCCCCAAGAAGAACTAGTTCCTTGTAAGAGGGAGCTTGCAAGAGCTACGAGACCAAGGCGAAAAGAGGTACCGGAGCCCAAATCGTACAATGGAGCAAGAGAGGCGAGGCAGGTGGACAACTTCTTTTGACACTTGGAGCGGTACTTTGAAGCCCTCAACATCGACGACGAGGGGGGTGAAGAAGCACGAGGGAAGTCGCAAGCGGGGTGACTCTCGTGACAACAAGGCTCGTGAGGGGCCTAGAGGGTGATGCTTCTACTGTGCAGGACCGCATTACGGGAGGGATTTTCGTTAGTGGAGCTGGATATTTGGACAAGATAATAAATGAAAATCCTACTCATTCTTAGAAGATTTGAGGATGTCCAAACAAGTGTTTTTTAACATTTGTAACCACTTTCGCACTCGAGGGTGGCTAAAAGATAGGTGTTATGTTTTCATGCCGGAAAAGATAGCAAAGTTTTTGATAATTTTAAGTCATAATACAAGAACTCGTTTTGTTAAACGAAGATTCAACCATTTAGCACATACCGTGCATAGATATTTCCATGAAGTAATAGTGGTGATGCTACAATTTTGAAAGGAGATGGTTGTTAACTTTTTGGTCCAAGGGTGCAGTGGGTGCACTAGATGAAATGCTTATTCATGCTGTCGTTTCCCCCAATTTGCAAGTACCATATAGAGTAAGAGGAAAGACGATTGTTACCAAAGCTTTCTAGTTACATGTGAATTCGCTATGGTTTTAACATTTGTATGATCTAGTTTGGAAGGAGTAACACGTGACTTACGGTGTTAACAATAATTATGCGCGATCCTGACTCAAAAGGGTTAACGAGAATGCTTATAAAAGTGATTCTATATTCACTTGTGAACTTACGTAGTTGTTAAGTTTTTGGTCAAAGGGTGCAGTGGGTGCATTGGATGGAGCATTTATCCGTGTTGTCGTAGTCCATGATTTTTCTTATATTTTTTATTGCTCTGGTTTTTCTTTATCATTAGATTAGACCAACTAACAAGGACTACTAAAAATCCTTCGATAATTTTCAGCGAGGGTGCTGAAAAGTGAAGTAAACTCATACATGTGCAACGAGTGTAGCTAAGCTCTACCATAACGATTATCCCCACTCTTGTAATTGGTTCTTTTTTATTATTAACACAAAATCTCTACTACTATACCGAAAAAAAGAATTTGACGGGTGCGCCCTTCAAATCAAAATCAGGTTATAACTAATTTGAAGTTTCAGCAACAAGATGAAGTATAAATGTGAAACAATCTCAATAAAACTTTGTTTCTCCAATGTCCCTAACAAAGATTCCTTAATACGCCTAAGGGCTTGGGCAAGGGAGTTAGGAGACGTTGGGTGAACGATCTTAATGAAGCCGTCATTGCATGTGTCCAAGTCTTTCAAAATTCATACAGATGCTTCCGACTTTGTTAGACGCACATACTCGAGAGTCTCTTGCTTTGTCAAAAGCTTGTTTTCATGTCAAAGTGACGGTAAAAGAAAGCATTTTGTTTCGAAATTCATAAATGAGTCAGGTATTATTGGTCTCGGTTATATCATGTCTTTGTTGCGACAAATGAGACGTGAAAAGGCCTATGTACGTCTATTGCACATGCACTTGAGCAGTATGAAATTGTCACTGCCACTGTCCATGACTCCATGGGTCAAGTTGGGCTAAGTTGGGTTGCGTTACTTGGATTTTTACAGAGAAATATGATAACTTAAAAGTTGACCCACCCCAACTTGGCCCTGGGAAACCTAGCTCTAAAATGGACCCATCCCGATCTTGGCCTGAAATAATTTCTTTTGTTAGTGAATATATCTAACAAGAGCAAAATTGTGATAAAATTTGCATTTTAGGAACATAGCTTTTGGTTTTCAATTTCAAACGGCTTAATTGGAGGTTGAACCAATTTGAAAAAGTATTTTGAAGTTTAATGACAATTTCCGTGAAAAATAAAAGATGGCCAAGATTTGGCCATGGCATAACAATATCTTTTTGGTGGTATTCCGGTGTGGCTATCCCATGGTGTTTTACTTTATTATTTAATCTCGACCTCTCATACTGTTCGACTTTTAATTACGATCAATTATTTTTGGATCTTAGTCATTTTTCACTAATTTGATGTGTTCATACTCAAACCGGACTATCTCATTTACTTAAAAAAAATATTACTCCAATCTTTAATTTAATTCTGGTAATGCAGCTCGAATCTAGTGGATTCAATCCTAACCCATCCCAACCAGGGGTGAGCATGGTTCTGTTTGATAGTCAAACCGCAAACTAAACAATTATTCCTTGGTTTGAAAATTTTTTAACGGAATCAAACCAAAGACTACATGTTTGGTCGTTTTGAATCGTTTGTGCTTAGCTAAATAAGTTGTCCCTTTGCACCTACTGCATGATCTAAATATCGTTTAAAATTAACTACTTCTATGAATTGCGAATAATCCTCCTACTATGCAATATCTAAATGCTCGTATTAACATAAGATATAAATAATATTTCATATACTCCTTCCGTCCTTAAAAGAGTGATCCATTTGACTTTGCACGTGTATTAAGGATTTAGATTATATATTGTGTGTCTTTCACATTATAGCATTTAGAGAGAGGGGGGAAGAAAGTGGGCCATAAGAGAGAAAATTGGTTGGTAGAGTGTTAAATGTGAAAAGAGAAATAGAATAAAAACGTGTAAAGTGGTGGGTCAGGAAAGAGAAAATAAGTTGGTAGATAATTAAATGTGGTGAGAGAAATAGAATAAAAAAAGTATAAAAATGGTAAATATGTAAAAATACTTACAGAATCTTTCTTAATTTGGAAGTGATCAATTTTTGTGGGACGGACCAAAAAAGAAATATGATCAATTTTTTAGGGACGGAGAGAGTATATTATAAGAAAAACTCAATTGTGCATTTGTCATTGATCTGCGAAAAAGAATGAATAAATATGCAAAATATATTGATCACTAGACTTTTGTGTTACAACCGTTCTCGCTATTCTCTATTCTTTTAACTTTCAAGATTTTATTTATTTGAATATGCTTAGTACCATGTGAAACTAATCAATGGATGTCATTAAAAATAAATTAACATATTGTAGGTCGATTCGGTTTGGCTGTTGATCGGTTTAAAAAAAGTGAACCATGAACTGAATCGACTCGAGGTCGATTTGAGAAACGTGAAATTGAACTGTCAAAATTATTGGACGATTCAAATTGAATCGGTTCGGTTTAATCGATTTGAAAGGTTCAGATCGATTTAAACGATTTGATGTTCACTCCTAATCCCAACTCATATTTTAGAAGCTAGGATTGGATTGGAATGGGCACGGTTAAATTTTGATCCAACTCATATCTAAAATTTTACGGATGAGCTGGACGGGTTGGGAGGGTCGAGTGACCCATGTAAACCACTAATTGTCGCTATAACTTTAGCTAAAACAATAACACACTTTTATTGAATACTTTCATCGCTAAAAGTTTGCTTTATACAAGATCCTGGTCTCCCACCTAAAAACCCCGCTTTCTCCCTCTGCACTTAAACCCTTGGCTCTCTCTCTCGGTCTCTCCTAAGATGAAGCCTTTTCCCCTCGGCTTTCTCAGTTCACGCCGGTACACTGCCCGGCCGAAGGCCTCAAGGCACTCAACACCATACACTGAAAAACCTGACTCGCTATACAGAAGGATCTCAGCAGTGGGTGCACCCACTGATTCTGTGGTGCCAATTCTTGATCAGTGGATCCAAGAAGGCAGAAATGTTGACAGGATAGAGCTTCGAGCTATGATTAGGGAGTTCAGGTTCTACAGAAGATACAAGCACGCCCCTTGAGGTTTTATTCTTCTCGAATTTCGCATTTCTATTAACGCCGTATGTTTTTGGCATTACATTCTTTTCTTTTCTCAAATTTAAGCAGATGGGTTGTCATACAATTGAACGTTGTTACAGCCATGAATCTTGCTTGGTGTATATGCGTAATCAAAGAGCTCAGAGTCTACAAAAGATTCAAACGCGCTCTCGAGGGTTTTTTGTACTCTTATTTACCATTTCTACCAAGACTGTATGGTATTAGCATTAGAAACTTTTTTTCCTTGAAATTTACTCACTGGGTTTTCACAAAACTGGCCCAATTCACCAGCTTGAGTCTTATTCTGCAAAACCTTGCCACACCTATGAATTTTTGTCCGCACGTTATTTACTATTTAGACACCAAGTAGTTATTCCCTCTGATCCATGGTTTTTGTCCCTTTGACTTCTTATGAACTTGCTAGGATTTAAATAGAACATCTATATTTTGAAGTTTGCTAGAAAATTGATTACAAATTACATAAGTCTTGTTTGACAAGTCATACTAGGGTAAAGGCATCTGCATGTCCTATTCTATTCTAGGAATCCACTAATAGCCAAAACGGAGTAAAAATTATTCAAGAGAGTAAGTAACATAATTGTTGCTAATGTACTTTTTAGGTGTAAATGAGATGTGAAAAGCATTGTAGGGCCGTATTGATTTAATGAAGTGTTATCCACTGTATCGTAGAGAATTTAAGTTGCATTGGCATTTGTTTACAATATTCAGATTTTCTTGTCTGAAGGCGAAGGATAGATTACAAGTGGTTACTTCTTATTCTTAGTGAGAATAAAGCTTGAAGCATAGTTTTGAGTTTCTTAAGTGTGATGCTGAGTGGTCCAAATTCTTGCAACAAATGATATGAGGAAATTGTTTAGATTAAATTGCAGTGGCATTTGTTTACAGTTTCTATCAGTTTATTTTATAGAAGCCGGAGGATTACAAGAGGATTTGTTTTGCATTGGAACTTGTTTCAGTTTCTGTTGGATTTTCTTGTGTGAAGCTTATGGATTAACTTATTCCAAAACTTGAGTCTTAGCCTTAAGTCATAAGACTAATGCTAAACGGCTCAAATTTTTGTACAAAAACAGGCAGCCAAGTTGATGTGGCTTATGTGCTCCAAGCATTTTAAAATACTGAGGTTGAGGGTCTGGTGCGTCCATAAAGGTCTTAGAATATGGGTCTTCCATCATGGTTAATTTCTTAGATGTAGTTTCCCATTCTTCATCATTCAAAAATCACCGGTGTTTTGTAGTCCTAATTATATATGTATTTGGTTTAACATCAAACTTCTGTTGATTATGTTCATTTATGTAAACAGTTGTCATATTTTAAGTATTCAAATCAGTGTCAAACAAAAACTTAATTCTGCTGGCCTTCTGGAGGCGGTGGTCACTCGAACACCATTGATTTCTCTATCACTTGAACTGAAGGCTCACAAACGAGTGGATATTGCACTTGCATTGTAGATGTTGAAAATTGCAGTTACTCTTGTCTTTGGATTTTTTTTTGTATACGCATATATATCTGCCTATTTCTACATCGTGTCATTTGTACATGTATGTCGTAGTGAAGATAATCTGTATTCGCTCTCATTAACAACTTCTGAAACATTTTCGGGTATGAAGCCTATATATATCAACCAAATTCTGTATTGGTTACCCAATTCCAAGTCCTCGTTGTCAATAATATCATGATAGCTTGTAATGTTATAAATGGAGAGTAGTCAATAGTATCATTAATGCCTTTTCAGATCTCTCAGTGGATGACGGATAAAAGATACATTCCCCTTACACCTGGTGATGTTGCAACCAGAATGCATTTGATGACAAGAGTTCATGGCATTGAAGAACTAGAGAATTATTTCAAGAACATCCCTCAGCAATTAAAAGACTTGGATGTTTACATTGCCCTGCTGAACTGTTATGCCCTTGTAAGATCTGCGGAAAAAGCAGAGGACGCCATGCAGAAACTGAGGGACATAGGCTATAGGAAACCATTGGCCTACAATATACTAATGAACCTCTATTATCTGGCAGGAAGTTGGGAGAAGATGGATTGCCTGATGCAGGAAATGGATGAAAAGGGTATCTATTTTGACGTCTATACATTAACCCTTCGCCTTAGTGCATATTCTGCTGCTTCTGATAGGGAGGGAATAGACAAGATTCTGAAAAGGATGGAATCTGATCCCCGAATAGTTATGGACTGTGATGCTTATGCTGCTGCAGCAAATGGATATTTGAAACTTGGGTTAGTGGAAAAAGCATTGGAAATAACCAAAAAGTTGGAGGGACTCATACCGACCTCGAAGAAAAGAACTTTTACTCTTGATTGTCTGCTCAGACTATATGCTTGGACAGGGAAGAAAGATGAGCTATATCGGATCTGGGAATTGTACAAGAAGGAGAAGATATTGAACAAGGGGTATATAAGCATGCTGAGTGCGCTAAATATTCTTGATGACATTGAAGGTGCTGAGATGATCTTTGAAGAATGGGAACTCAGGGGATTATCCTATGATTTTCGGATCCCTAACTTCTTGATCGCTGCTTATTGTAGACACGGTCATCTATCGAAAGCCGAAGCCCTTGTAGACAAGTGGGTAGTCAAAGGGGTTGATCCTCTATCTTCTACGTGGTTTACATTGGCCGGTGGGTATATTGCAGATAATCAGGTCCCAAAAGCTGTAGAAGCATTGAAGAAAGCAATTTGTGTGTGTCCACCAAATTGGAAGCCTAGAATGAATACTATGGTGGCATGTTTGGAATTCTTGGAAAGGCATAAAGATGTGGAAGTGAAACAAGAGTTTGCACGATCACTGGAAGGGGAAGGTGTTTTTACGGGATTTGTGCGTGATAAATTGCTTGGCTTTGTGAAGGATGGAAAATCAGAGTCCCGAGCAAATAGTAAAATGGAAGAGGACGTTGAAGAAACGTAAGAGATTCTGGTGCCACGTGAGGTAGTGTCTTAAACTCTGGAACTCGCTGTTTTAATGTGATTATGGAAGAGAGCAACCAATATAAGCTTTTAAATTAATACTGCAATAGATAATCAAGATGGTATGCAGTACGCACATCCCAAGTTTTAAGATCGAGAGCATTGTTTCCGTGGGACTATCCGGTCTAAATCTGATGACCCTCCTTCACTTGACTCGTGTATGCTAACAATTTTCGTTCCTTTTTCTAGTGAAATATATGGTGCATTGAAAATGATAGCTTCTTTGTTCTGATGTATCTGGTTTTAACCTTCCGTACTAGCTTTCTATGAGTAGTTGGCATGACAAACTAGTTCTCTTCACATTCTTAGTTTCAATATACGAGAGAATCTACCCAGTGCTTAATATGTATCGTGCTCTAGCCACCCCTGCTAAGCTCAGTGATGCTGTTGGCCAATATAAGTCAGTAGAGATGCTTTTGTTGCTACCCAGTGCTGTACTTCAGTCGAGATCATGTAACATTCAGATGGTTTCATCGATGTCTAGTCAATGCTCAGAGCTCATATAACAAGGTATATTGTAGAGTATATACATAACTCCTATCGAACTTGCTCTAAAATCTATTTTAGTATGTTCTTCTGCCCTTTCTTCTTTGTGATATCTGATTCCCAGGCCTCATAGCTTCTTGTTGCTTTTTTTTTTCTTTATGACACTGATATGGAAAAGATAACGTCTTGATTCAGATCTTCCCTTCTTTCTACTATTGTGAAAGGAAAAAAAGGGTAGAGTTTCTGATATCCAAAGCCGAGTTAGGATGGGCTTCCGCTCCCAGGCAGAAACTCGATTGATCCTGCGCTGCTGCTAACTCTAGCCCGACCTTCCTGAAGTGGACTTTCGTCTCATCATGTGGTCACAAAAAGCTGGAGCTCCTCGGTTGGAGAATAGAGCTCCCACTCCAGATTGTGCATGAGCTCAACTCTGTCAACCTTCGCGCTCTCATTAATGCTCGTACCTGTATCTTTAGGCTTAAGTTCCCTCGGGTCAATGTATACTTAATGCTCGGAGTTCCAAAGTCTCGAATCCAAGAGATTTCTTCCGGTTGGCATTTTTTTCTCCCTTGTCTTGGCTGCATTTCACACCCTTCTCAGTGCTTAGATTGAATTTCGGGATATCTAAGAGATGGAATTAAATGCAAGTCTAATATTATCCTTAAAAAAAAAGAGATGGAATGGTTTTGGTTTTTGTTTTTGTTTTTTTAGAAACAGAAAACCACAACTGAAAGTGATTTCAAACGCTACCTTAGGATTTGATTTGTATTTTTTACAACAAAATATTAGCAATACCAAGAGATTTTAAATGTAGCAAAATAATAACAAATAATTGAAAGTAATTCTATAAGAACTCTTGATAAATTATATAATCTAGAGTAGTAAAAGAATATAAAAATAGCTGGTTCGTGAGAGTCGCGACAAAGTTACTGTCCTAAAGACGTTATAGCCTCCTTACGTGCAAGTATTGACGGCAGATAAAGTCTCCAAGATAAAACGCATTGACGCAGTTATGTCTCCTCCATGTGCACGTCCACGAGAAGACGGTATGAACCAATCCACGATCACGTTGCACAAAACTATATATATATATATATAAGAAAATACATTGAGCAAGTATATATATATATATATAAGAAAATACATTGAGATAGTAGAGAAGAAATAAAACACTAAGTTTGGAAGCATAACTTCAAGTTTTTCTATGTCACACCCCATGGCCTTATATATATGGCCAATCATAATTCATTTATTGACCACATTAGTAAGCTTAAAAGATTTTGTAACTTATGGAATAATGATAATCTTTCTCAATAATGTCAAACAATAAAACATATTATATACTCCATAAACAAATATGAGTTAATAAAACTCATTATTGCATTTATAACTCATTTCATAATATATAAGTGAGTAAATACCGTATAACCATAACTAGCACTATAATTATAATGCTTTAAGGTACGTTTTATTTTATTAAAATATTCCAACAACTGATACAAAGGAGCTGTGTCCATTTTGTCGGCGGTAAATTGCAGTTCAATTATTTCCCTTTGGGAAATTCAAAAAAAAAAAATTATAATGCTTTAAGGTACGTTTTATTTTATTAAAATATTCCAACAACTGATACAAAGGAGCTGTGTCCATTTTGTCGGCGGTGTTGACACTTCAATTCATGGAGCAAACATTTCTTTTTTGGGGTGAGAGATCCATTTTATTGCTCAAAAAATCACAAGTACAAGATACTTTCGAAAACAGGGTGTTAAACAAGAACATCCCTTCTATAATACACGAACCAAGTGGTATGGGAAGGAACCTTTTTTCGGCTTCTGACACGGAGCTGTATCAGCTGCTTAATCAACTGCAAAAATTCTTCTGCAGATTGCTAAAAAATTCTTGTATTTCTCTCTTTCAATATCACGTAAACTGTCACTGCCACAACAAGCTTTCATATTCGAGCTTGGAAGCTTTTACACCTAAACCTCTGAATAGCAAATTTTAACATATGTTTTTTAGAGTGCCAAGTAGTATCGATGTTCAGATTTATCACCATCCCAGTACATAAAGAATTTGTAAATGGGGGAGCCCAAAACAGGCGGTCACCATCTTCCGCATGTGCAAGGCATTATAAGAATATATCATCTGCAATATAGTTCTATTTGGCTTTAGTTCTCAAGTCTGATGGAGCAAATATTGCATGGTCCCGAACCATTGGTCCCAATCATCGAGAACCGTTGAAACGAGAAACCTTGATGCGAGAAAATCAGAGGCAAATGAGGACGGACAACTATGACGGAGTTTACATTATATCTAACAGTTACGATTATGAGTTTAATTTGCTATGTTTTGTCCATTTACAGCCTGCATGTATCATAAGTTTGCATGATTGTGTGTTTCACTAATGACTTGTTGGCCATTCCCATAAAGTTGCACTTTATTGTTTTCCCATTTTTCCTCACGCGTCCTTAAATCACTTTTTGAGTGTGTAAATTTTCATGCCCATCCATTGCGTTGTCAACCTTGACTGGCAAAACAATTTGTTAGTTCTACTCTCACCAGAGACCTGCAATCAAATTTAGTTATTGGAAATGGAACAACACTGGGACAGAAAAAAGGGGGAAGGTATTAGAAAGAAAAAAAAAAGAAAATTTGTGCATGCCCACAAAGTCCACAAATTGGGTCATTTGTTGATGATACATAAATTCAACAATTCCTGGTATGTTCCAATCTAACCAAACATCCATGTTGGCAAGATTTTGGCAGCAACCTCGTAGTAGGAATAATCTATAAACTCCTCACTATACAGCAGCAACAATCAATTGTCGATAAATATTGCTAGTCACTTTTTTGCAGATGTCTTCGTCGACAATTTTCTATGGTACATTTTTAGCGTCGTTAGTGAAAAGTTACGAAGAATATTTAAGGATCGTCATCTGTCACTATGTTGTAGGTTCTAGGCTATTTTTCCAATTTGGGTTGCAGCCAACTTCAGTTGTTGACGTGAAAGGATATAGGCTGCAACTTCGGCACTAGGAATAGCCTCAATTCTCCCATATAGTGATCATTAATCGTTACTAAATATTGCTAGTGACATTTTGGAAGAAATCTTGAGCAACAAATTATCAGAGACCATGGAAGTTGAAAGTGACAGAGTAGTTGAATTCAACTACATAAGCAAACACAAACAAAATGTCAAGAAAATGAGTCAATTTCGTCGATCATGCTTGGAATTCAAAGAAATTTCATGCAAACTTCTCTCAAAATCTTTGTACTTCTTTTATGGTGTTGTTAGTGAGAGTTTTTTTTCCTAATTAATACATGTTTAAAACTTATTTACCCGCATACCACATTTTTTGAAAATGCTGTTTGAAACCACGATTTCAAGGTAATCCTACCTTGAAATTGTGGTTTCAAACAGCATTTTCTACTTTAAAGTAAAAATAAAGTACTTTGAAATCGTGGTTTTAAACTGCGATTTTCAAAAGTGTGGTATGTGGGTAAATAAGTTTTAAAATAGAGTATATTGGTAATTAAGCTTTAAAACTGTATTAATTAGGGAAAAACTCTTGTTAGTGAGCCTTTGGAAGTCTCTCCAATGGGTGTTGATTGTGTCAACTATGCCCTTGTTGACTAGTTGAGTTGAGCTGAGATAAGGTTGTTTAGCACGACTTGTGCACTTCTAATACATAAAACTAGAAAATGAGAGGCAATTGAAATGGGCATTGTAACATGAAAAGACGTGTCCATTATGTTTTTTGAGGCTATGATTTGCCAAATTTAGTGAGGCAATTCATGTCTGTCTTTTATGACAAACATGAAATTCAATATCTTTGAAAACTTTGGTAGCAATTCTTGCCATTATGAATTTTACTCAAATTAGTATAATGAATAGACTTGCTAGAGGACTGTCAAAGCCATTGCTCCAAGGCCCCCACTGGCTCCCAACAAATGGACTGATTTTGAAGTTCTTTTATTTGGAATCCCATTGCCCAAAACCCTTTAAAATGGTGCAAGGAAAAGGAAATTATATTTTTTTTTTCCTGCTTGAATAAGTTTTCCTTGTGCCATAATGCCCAATAAGCTTCTTCCCTTCTTCTGGAGCAGAGATGCCAATGAAAATGCTTCAAAATTGGGAGCCCTAGAAGGCAACAAAGTGTGGAACACAATAATTATGATGAATTAAAGGCAATCTTGGGACACACCAATAAGCAGGATACTAGTGTAATGTTTTATGCCTTCTTTTCTTGCCCTTATCAAGTGTTAATTAATGTGTTAGGCACAATTGTCCTACTAGAGGTGGTTCAGCAACTAATCACCGACAAAAAATTGCTTAGCCACTCCTTGTGGAGTCCGTTGTCTGGTTGTTTATTGCCCTAGAGTCAAGCTAGTAAACCTTCAATCATAAATGGGTCTTAAAGTGGTAGAACATATTGTAGCCTGTGTGATCGGTGTTCTCAACGATCTAAGGTCGTTAAATATGTCGTATGATAACTTCCTTCTTATTGATCACAACCATCACTGATCTAGCGATCTTCAATGGTCAGAACCTCGACTATCTAACATCGTTTAAGATCGTTGAATATGGTGTATGAACTTCCTTCTTCTTAATCACAACCACCCCCTGATCTAGCGGATTTCAATGGTCAGAACCGATAATCAGAACCAAAGTTAAACGAGTGGTTGATTATTCAATCAAGAAAAGAAAGAAAAAAAATTTGGGCATAAGCAAGCTCTTCTGGCGAGATATTCATCAAATATGGATCCCCTGCAGTGCAACAAGAAAAAAACTACCTCTTGGGATAAGTTTTTGCACGTATCACTGAACAGCAAATTAATTCAGAACCAGAAAAAAATCTTGAAATTCAATAAAAAAGACCATCTTCAGCAATAATTCGATATTCACAGCCGAATATAACATACAAAGGAGATATTTACACCAGCTAGCCATAGTTCCAGCGACGGCCAACATCATGGCGACCTTCTTCAGATACATTACTCACAAAATTCTTATAGGGATCGTCTCATATATGATGTTGGTATTGTTTCATATCTCATCTCACTTCATCCTCTTTTACAAAAATTATACAAAAAGGAGCGAGAGAGGAGAACCTAAACTGGACATCAGAAAAGGGCAAGGCACAGAAAGAAGCAACAGCAAAGGAAAACTGTAACTCTGAACAGAGACTTGTCAGCCTGCATCTCCTGCCTTCTCAACCTGGGGCTACTAAACCCCTCCAAATGATACGAATTAGGATAAGCATATAAACTCTCCGAATTCCCAAATACCCTCGCGTAAACCATCTCTCCAAACATTCCCATCGCAAGATTGGCGGCACCTGTCGGTGTACTACCCCCAAAGTTGAGCAAAGGCGCAGAAGAATCTTGTTCGAAACTTCCATATGGCTGCGGAAGAGACTCTAGATTTTGGTAAGGATTGCGATATGGGAGTTGCTGACCAGTAGGCGTAGGCACCAAAGCTTGGGTACCACAAGCGGGTGGTCTTGGTGGGATGACCAATTCCAATTTGGGTGCCTTGCCGCCTTCAGGCTCAGCTTCGGAAAGCATTTGGCCACGGCCATAAAGAGGGACCACGGTTGTGTGGGATATTTCAGCCTTGCAAACTGGGCATTGTGGGTGTTCGTCTGAAGCAAGGGTGGCACTCTGAAAGTGGAACCACTTGTAGATGCAGGGCCAGCAATAGAGGTGGCCGCAAAGAGTAACCACCGGATCACGTGCAAAGTCCAGGCAGATGTTGCAGTCGAAGCAGGGGGGAGTTTTCTCAGAGTCAGCTCCTGCAGCTGGGACGGATTTCCATTCATTGGCAAAGTATTGCTCAAATGCCATATTGGTGTACTTACAAAAATTTGTTGTAGTTCGATAGTACTTTGAACACTGAGGAAATGCAAAACAAAAGAAAAAGCAATTCAGTGCCAGTGATTCAACTGGTTGATAATAACAGTAACCGCTAAATATTACATCAGGTCAACCTTGCAACAATACGCAAATGTAAATGCAGCGGAAGAGATATGAACAAGACAATTGTGCACTAGAGAGTCTAAAACAGACTGACTGCGAAGCATATCCTACCCTATTTAACATGGACATATGTAAACAAATGCCAACAGTTGCATAAAGTTCCAAAGTCTGCAGTCGAGACTGAGAAAGGAATCAAACATGAAGATGATTTTGCTCGGCTGATCTTAGGCCAAAGGGACCAAGACAGCTTGCAAAGCAAAATAATGGAATGGACCCACATATCTTGTTCCATGATGTTTAATAAATGGGATGATAAAGCGAGAACAACAGGCACTAGAAGCCTATTATATTGGATCCGGCTCCACCAATAAATCTTTCCCTTCTTTATTTCAAACTGGTTGAAAACACATATGTTAGGTGTGTATCAACTGGATCCGCACATCTGTTAGCGTCTCTCACTAGTACTTGCCAAACCCAACCTCTAAAGGTACTGATGGCCAAACCAAAACGTCGAGGAACTAACAAGATTACATCTTAGGAAGCAAGTAGGAAACAAAGAAAGAATTTTTAGATAAGAGAATGAATCCAAGAAAGAAAATGTTGATTTAGTCCAGTTGGCTGAAGTAAATCATAAATTATAAGACACAAGCTACAAAAGTTATGCGAAACTTCCAAGCAAACTCCAGCTACCAATCCTTTTGTAGACAGGACATTAATTATATGGAAATATAATATCTTCTAGAACAATGGAAAAACCAGTCAGATCTCATGTTTCAGTTTCTCGTTGATAGAGATACACCCACCCCTGCTAGACTATTAACCACATCATTCATACTACTATTTTAATATGTGGATCATGACAACTCAAAAGAAGAGGAGAAAACAGATGCAACAGGTAACCTAGACATGGAAGAAAAATGGGAAGGAAAAGAATAGAGAAAATAAAAAGGTCGCTAGTTTCTCAGATCAAGATCTAGATGCTCACGGAGCGTAAATGAACGTTTTCTGGCAGTCTATCAAGTAGCTTTTGGCTGGTAATATGTTCTGCCAGTGACAGTATTCCAAAAACGGGTCCATCGAACCTCACCCTCTACTTGAAACTATAAACATTAAAAGGAATAAGGGGCGAGAAAAGCCTAAAACACAAGGAATCCTTTCTACTTCCCACACCAAAAGCCTGAAACACAAGAATAATAAGAAACTTGGTATCTTAGGCCTATATTCTCTATACACCGGCGTTTTAGGAAAATTTTGAATTTGTTAAGGTTGATCTAAGCCACGACACAAAGCCGTCCTTACAAATTGCGCCATCGATGAGTTAACAACACTGAATGGAGAGGACAAGGTAGGTTTGCAGGCTATTAGTATATCCAGGAGTAAAGAACTCGTTAGTTTGAAGTTTTGTAGCCTTTTCTAATTAAAACAGAGAAAGAAAGAACAAGACTCCAACAAAAGAAAGTTGAAATTATGCATCAATTTTCAATTAACAAGTTTACTTTAGCCTCAATATCCAGCTTTCAACATGATAACGAAGAAAATATCTGGATATCCACAAGGACAAAGAGACATGGCAGGTACGCAGAAGGTTCAATATCATTCCCAACAAATTACCTTGGGTACCTAAAAATCCTACATCAATGAAGCCCAGATCAAAGTTTTAATACTAGAAGCTCGGAAAATGGACAATAAATCGCAAGCTAGAGTTTAGAGGTTGTATGATTCTCAAAAGGCCGAAAATACTGATTCTTTTCCAAGAACTGGAACCCAACATCAAGTTTCTACTTTGAGATGAAAACCCATAATGCCAATAAAGCCCCAAATCGATAAATGGGCGTTTGGAAGGTCAAATCACCAGGGCTTAAACGAAAACCATCTAAAGGAAGCAACATATATTGCAAGTTAGATGTTGAAAAGGTTGTATGAGCCTCAAAAAGCTGGAAAATTGTCATTGTTAACCAACTACAGTTCTTTTTCAACCTCCCAAAAGCGCTAAATAACCAAACAAGCTCAAGATCTATGCATCTTTTAGGCCAAGCATGCACGTCTTGCAAAAATCAACAAAAACATAGATTTTATGCAGGCTTAAAAGCACTGTATATAAAAGCCGTGCGTAACATATATAGAGTTGAAGAAATAATGAAACCAGGGCGAATACGTACCGAAATGACAAAAGGGTTGTTCAATGTAAAACAGGTTTACTGTTATACGAGCTTCAATGGCGATTTGTGTAACCTAGAGAGACAGGGGAAAGAGGGAGATGGAGATGGCGGGATGGGATTATTTGGTAGCCGTCGGGGTTTTATAGACCCAAAAACAAACACGAGCCTGACTCTGCTGGCGTGCCAACCTTGGGTGAGATATTTGAGCTTGGAGCTTATTTTTTAGGATATTAGCTAATGACAAACCCAACTTACCTCACTTTCCAGTTATAATTTTTTTTTTACAATTAACAAAATATTAATTTTTTTTTACAGTTAACAAAATATTGCACATCATGTGAAACCGTTACAGACTCAATGAAGCGACATCAATACCTCTCTTTTCTCATCACATTTTAGGTTAATGCCCCTTCAAATCCTTTCGACCTCTCTCTATGTGCTGATCCAGATCTCTATTAACATCGCTGCCAACATTACACCACTCGAATATCATTGTTCAAGCAACCCCGGACCACCTCAAGATCACGTCGTTGCTCAAGTCCATGATTGTGTCCCTTAAATCATTTTTAACTTCACACCATTTAATTTACCTTACCCACCAGATCTACCAAATTCACGCCCATTTTTCTTTGTTTATACTCCATTTTTACTCTTTACGGGGGTGAGGTGTGTGTGAGGGGCGACTGTGGTGTGTGTCTATAATGGTGTGTGATGGGGATAAGGGGAGGAGCATCCATGGCCTGTGTGCGCGCAGGGTGTGTGTAGTGGTGGGTGATGATGGAGGGGGGTGAACGTGGTGTGTGTGTGCATGTGTCGGGTTTATGTGGTGGTGGGGGATAGGGACGGGGATGGGGGTCGACCGTGTGTGTGTGGGCAACAACGAAAGTGGGTGACGATTGTGAGGGGGGGGCTGGTCGAAGTAAAGACCCGATGTATGGAAAAAGGGTTCATAAGTTAATTTTTCCTTATGTTTTAGTGTATGTGGATTCACATGCTCGACTAACATTTCGCTGTATAATTAGATGTCAGTTTTTACATCTTTAAAATGACTTTTAGGGATCATCGGAGTGGCATGTCACGTCACGTAACAACATCCATTTGACGCGTTATAATAAATCATGAAATGTACCCGGTAAGTCAAAGATATGACAATATTATAACTCATCTCACATCTTCTCAGTGTAACCTCACATAAGTGATAATTGATCTTCTGTACTAAATATGATAAGATGTCAGTTTACCGCAAGTTTAGAAGTATTTATGAGTGGCAATTTTGAGAGATTTTACCAACACGTATGAATAATTGAGAAAGGACGCCCGCTTTACACTACTGTTGGATGTATGGGACCTCGAACAAAGACAAGGTTTACTTTTCAAATGTGGACATTTAAATTTGTCACTCAAGTTATATATACGAGGAAATACTGTGAAACACGAGATTACAAACAGGTTATACCCACGATGTTACAGTCAAGTTCATTTTTTTGGATACATCAAAGTGAGTTATAACCTGATATTACTTTCTCGTCGTGTAGATTAAATCAAATAGGCCAAACGGCTTCAAAACCTTGGCTTATTTTTGAGAGGGTTTCTAGAAGTCAATCTAAGTTCTTTAGTCTAAACATGTTCTGTCCGAAGGATTTTTCAGCTCCGTAACTGGTTATCTCTGATTGGTAGCACAATATCTTGACTATGAACCAAATTTCTTTTGTACATGTCACCTAATAAATTCTTGTTTTCCACTTTCGACGGACGAAAAATTTCTGTCAAATGTTAGCATGTTCTTGGTGCAGAAAAATCACCATGTTTGTTGGACTTGTTCAAGAATTATTGGGACCTTCCATTAACGAACTACATGCTATCACCATCTATGTTCATTAGAGTCTACACCATCTTAAATTAGTTGGTCCAAATGCCATGTTCCTTGGCCCAATCCTCACCGGTCAATAGAGCTCACCTTCACCAATTGTATTTCTACAGAAAATAAGTCAATCTGCCCATGTGGGGAGCAACTTAATACTTCTTCTTGATCTAGAGACAGTTGATTTATCTATGGAACATTCTTGGAGGTGGCCAGTTCAAGTTCCTTCGAAGTTAAATCACAATAAATTATATTCTTGCGGATCTCCGGCGTCAATATTATCCGGGAGAAAATAGTCAATGACCATCTTTATTATAAGTGATGTGTGCTTTTAGCTCATTCACTTCATAATAACGTACCAAAATTCTCCACAGCAACCGAACTTGAGCTGTTCAGATAAAAGTGGAGCGTTTTAGTGTTTCAGTTTAAAGTGGAGGGAGTAAAATTGCACATCTTATATAACATAGGGAGTTATTAGCTACTTGTCCATATTATTTGTGCTGATCACCTAGGTTACGCATGAATTGTTTATCCAGTGTGACTCGACACGGTAATCAAGACTAAAAAGTCTTTTTTTTTTTCGTATGCATATTTTTTGGGCATGAAAAACTCAACAAGTATAAACAAGAAATGAAAACAATATTAAAAAAAGAAAAAGGGAAAAACAAACAGGTTCTAGAGGCCAGAAGCCCGCACTGTCAACCATGAAAGGAAAGCAAAATTATTCAATTATTATTTAAGCATAGAATAATATTTTTGTTGCTCAGCTTCCCTATAATCTCCGCTGCTTACTCTTCTAGAAGGGAAGTTTCGCAATCATGAAGATTATTAACTAAAATATTAAATCTACATGAAAGCGATATTTGAGTTTTTAATTTATAATAATAATATGTTGCGTTGTTGCTTGCAAGAGGTGTTAGCTTTGTTCTATTCGCCGTTGATCAATGTTGACTCCTATTTTCAACAAAAGGAAGACTCAAAGTTGCCTTAAATCTCTTTAGTTTGATTGCCTTTGTTGAGAAGTCATAAGGGTATATATTTTTGCATCGAGTGCGAATCTACGAGGGTTTTGGAAAGCGATTATATTTTTAGTATTGCTCTTGTAACGGGTTCTTTATTACGAGTAATTATCAGTAAATTGTTTTTACTATTAATCGCAAAAATTAAAAAATAGGGATTCAATAAGTTTAATTTTTTTTATCAGTAAAATGACACGTAAGACAAAACATATATTATGAGAATTTATGAATTGTAGATTACTTTCTTCTAACAAGAGTTGGGTTTTTTTTTTTTTTTGGAAAACAGGAGAAATATTTTATTTATTCCACATTATACTGAGTCACACGTTGTTGGTGACTCTTCCACTAACATCATTGTGCAGGAGGTTTGACAAAAAGATCGGCTCATGATTCCATACGTGGAATCCCTTTTGTTGATTACCTGCCTATTTTTACATTTGATCTACGCAAAAAGTTTGTATCCCTAGAGGCATGAAAAATCTGAACCTGCGGTTTCGCTTAAGGAGCTCCCAGCAATCGCGGGGGGGGGGGGGGAGGGAGGAGGAGAGTATCCTTTGATAGTAAGTGGACTATATTGATGTCATCAACCTTGAGCAAGACTTACAATAGATGGACGGTTGGTGTTTCAGGCGAGTAGGAGGTCGTCCCGAACAACCCACCACTCAGGCGTATGACTGTTGGTTGAACTTAGCCTATGACTATGAGAGCAACCTGCAATCCACTTTTCATTGTTGTCCGTAAGCAATGCTACATCGCCAGCCTGCCTATTGATTGGTTGAGCACTACCATCCGTATTTAATTTAATCCTTTTTCCATTTTTGGGAGTGGGGAGGGGGGTGGGTGGGTACCAGACGATCTAAATGACAGTTTTGTTTGGCGTGGGTTGTTTAGTGCGGTTTATGAATAATAAGTAATCATGGGCTTGGTCATTCGCTTCTCAGATGAGCTCAATGTTTTTTTTTTTTTTTTTTGAGAGGGGGGGGTGTTGTTTGGAGGATTGCGAGTTTATTGCGGTGATGCCATATGACGGCTAAATGAAAGTAAAAAAAAGTAGACCAAGGGGCCTTAAGCGGTCCTGTACTAATGCGGTGCGTAGCGTGTAATTTGCACCACATATGGAAAGGCATGTCCAGAAATCGGGACTGAGAGCGCGGGAAGGCATTCACTGTTCAACGTTTTTTCTTCCAGGCCTCTGACCTCCTCTATGCCTTGTCACGTCAGAGGGAAACCATAGCTCTCCTCTTTCTCTCGTTCCCCTTTGTCTCCTTCTTCTCCTTCATTTCCAATGAACAAATCCCCAACAACTCTCTCCCACACCATTCGTCAATCTGCCGAAAGCAACAGAGAAATTCACCCCAACCCTCTAGCTGTCGAAGACCCAGGATAGAGACGACCGACACGCCGCCGGTACCTTCCGTCTCCCAATCAAGCATCCAACAATCCGGAAACAGGTGTGTGCGACTGTGCTGTTTAACTCATTAATGGGAGAGGGGAAATGGGTATTTCAGTGCACAGGGAAAGGGGAAGACGGGAAGTGGAACATTTCATAACATGTGGGCCATGCTTCACGTGATGGGAAGGGGATTTACGGGGTGGGTGGACCTGGCGTGGAGGGGTTTTAAGGGATGAGTGAGGCACTTTATTCGGAGAAGTAAAAGGAGGGTATCAAAATGGAGGGTATCAAAATAATTTGTTACGTTAAAAGTAGGGTAAAAGGAAGTTTTTACAGTTAAAACGGGAAGAATTGAGCGTAAGACATTGTCAAATACAATGTTAAGTTACAATCTATTCTAAAAATTTAAAATGTTAAAAAATGAGTTTAACAATGTTATTATACTTAAAATAATCACTCCTGGTTAGTCGGCAAATATACTGAACTTGCTGATTGAGCGAGCGAGCGCTTTTTTTTCTGTGAGACCACCCAGTATCCGGACACCATATTGGGAGCTGACTAATCCGGGTTCGAACCGGACAGGACCACATGGGTGGCAAAGCTCTCCTTATCAAGT
This sequence comes from Escallonia rubra, assembly GCA_033065855.1. Taxonomy (NCBI): domain Eukaryota; kingdom Viridiplantae; phylum Streptophyta; class Magnoliopsida; order Escalloniales; family Escalloniaceae; genus Escallonia; species Escallonia rubra. The sequence goes on along the minus strand of JAVXUO010002916.1, from coordinate 312,450 downwards.
TTTAACGCAACTATATTCTCAGGGCTCAAATTCAAAACCTCTGATTAAGTTAGAATAACCCTTTTTCAGTTGATTTACGCACTTGATAGTACTGAACAAGCACTTTGATCTCGCTAAGTTTGATCGTTATTGTAACGAATATTTTTGCAATATATATATTGCCACCGCCAGAAAAGTCCGTGTGGAAGCAGTTGAAACCCCTTCTAGAAGGCCCTGCAGAAACGCTTGATTGGAAACACGTGCACACACTATTTGCTCTGAGTTTTTTCTCTATGATGATGACGCAAAGGGCTCCACCACCACCGTCGTTTCAACTCATCCCGTGTCAATTCACGTGCCTCGTAACTCATCTATTTTTTGTCTTCTACCTTCACCATCTTGTTTCCTTCTTTGCTTTTTCCACCATCTTTGACTAATCTATGTCTATTGTCTAGACATAACATGCACAAGTATTGTAGTTGTGATATTGACACCATGATATCGCAGTTCACGCACGGTCTTCCGTCACTGAAACTGTTTCATTAAATTTTGTAATAAGATTACGATAATATCTTAGATTTGACTGTAAAAAAATAGAACCACAAGATACTGCGTATCTAAATACAAATCATTATCCGTAATTTTTCGAGTCTTTTATTCACAAGACAAAATGAATAGAGAATGCCCCTCGGTGGGATGTGACTTTTATCTCCCGGTGGGTTCAAATGGGCAACCAATTATATAATAACTTTTCCTTTCTACGAGTCAAATTTAAGACTTCCATCAACTAAGAGATAGCAAGGTAGAACAAGGACGAGGCAACTTCCTTGTACGTGAGATTGTTTCGGGACTTTAATCTTGAAGTTTTGCTATAAACTTCCTTGACCAATTATCGCATACTAGCATCTTGAAGCACACAAGATGCACAAGAAAGATCAGATAAGTGGTTAATTTTTTTTTTTATTAATTTTGCACACGTTCAAAGAGTTAATGAAGAATACGTGTGAGACATACTAGTGAGGTGAGCGTGTCGGGACTGCGGACGAGCGAGAGGAACGAGGAACATGTGTGGATTGCGGGGACTCTCGCAGTTTTAATATACCAGTTATTATTCGTCTTCGATGGCCTTTCACGGGACGGTTTAACCGATCAATCATGAACAAAATTAAGAGAATATAACTTGTTATAAGAGCGATCTTCTTTAATAGCGGTATAGATTAACGCTTTTGTAGCGACGTTTTACGGTAGAGACGTAACCAAGGATAGTGACGTGAGATAGTGGGGTGTGTCTTCTATGTTGTCGTCTAGCAAGCATGAAAACAAAGTTGGAAGAGTCGTAAGAACAGATGAAATTTGTTGACCCTCCAGAAGACTGACCTCTTCGGTGCACGAGATTTCAAGCAAACTAACAATTGAACACTTAAATTGTATTTGAGGGGGTCAATTTCTCTAGAAGAGTTTCCAGGCAACTTCACGGGGTCACTTACATGGGGCCATTCCCTGGATATTTTTGTACATCTACTTCGGAAGTAAAACATAGGAAAGTCTATTTTAACATTATATTATGCTTGTTTACGCATTTATATATTATTATCATTAGATAGTGCGTTTGATACAATTCATCATATTTTGTAATGACGTGTACACACAAATTTCGAGTTTAAAGATAAGACAGAGAAATTAGCGACAAATAAAATTTAGGGTTAATTACACTTATGTCCCTGAGGTTTATGTGTAATTACAGTTAAGGACACAAAGTTTCAAAAGGTAACAAACCGTATCCACAAACGTTAAAAAGATAACACTTATGTCCAGCCGTTAGGGATTATCCAAAAAGTGTACTTTTTTTGTGATCTCATCAATACGTATTTTTAGAATGGCAATACTACCCCTATACTGAATAAAAAAAATATATATATATCTCTCTATACCTCTCCCCCTCGACACAAGCATGCTCTGGTACCAAATTAGGGCTCACCGTTCCTTTTTCGGTGCGCCGTGACTTTGGCCTAGCCCTTGGCGATGCTGTCGGTGGGCGAATGAAGGTGACAACGCCTTTATGGTACGTCACGTCCACCACGGGTTTGGCGCCGCTGCAGCTACCTTCTCCCGGGCCTCCTGCGGGACCAAGGACCAGGGGTGTTCGACGTTGACGACGGGGCAGTGGAACTTGTTGCGGAAACGGTGGAAGGAGCGCATGCCGACCTTGCCGAAGTAGCCCGGATGGTTCTTGTCGAAGAGGATGTGGTGATGGTGCATACCACCGGCGTTTCTCCGCCCCGTCGGGATGCTTTAGATCAAAGACGAACGCCTAAATTAATTTGCAGATTAAGAACATTTTGAAACCCTAATCTGTAGAGCATTTCAGAAAATTAAGAACCCTAATTTGCAGATTTAATTTTTAGATTTGCAGATTAATTTGCAGATTTGTAGAACATTTTGAAATTTAATTTGCATATTTAGAAAAATTAAGGTTGTGAACCCTAATTTGTAAATTGAGGGATATCATTTTTAATTATGGGCAATAGGGTAATTTTAACCCTTCCGTTATGTCTTTGTGTATTCCGTTAGGTCCAAGGACATTAGTGCATATTTTTCAAACTTATGGGCACGAGTGTAATTACACCTAAATCTTAGGGACATAAGTGTAATTAACCCTAAAATTTATATTGATTTGAAAAGGCGAGTACAATTCTCTGAACATGGCTGTAAATGAACCCGGCTCGTGGTTCCTTCTCTATAAAACTCGTTCATGTTCGTTCGTCTTATATACGAACAGAACATGAACAAGTTTTTAGAACTCGTTTGATAAACGAGCCGAACATGAATCCAAAATGTTTACAAACGTGTTCGCGAACAGCTCGTCTAAATAATTAATTATTTATAATATGCTTAAATAATTAATATTTACATAAATCTTATAAATAAAAATTTAGATCTAGAGGCCCTAAAGTCAATTAGCCCAAAACTCTAAGCCCACTTATTAACATAGAGTCCATGGGATTGATTATATATCAAAGCATAAGTCCAATTCCTACATAGCCCATTTTATGAAGCCCAAAATCTCAAAAGCCCTAATTATATAAACTAAAACCTAAACCTAAACACTCAAAATGACAAACACACGCCCCCTCCCTCGTCTCAAACACACATTCCTCTCACAGAGCGGCAACAACCGCACTTGCTCTCCCATCACCTCCCTCGTCTCAAACACATACACCCATCATAGATCGGCAGATCGTACATAAGGCTCCCTCACAGATCGGCAGATCGCACATAGAACCTATCTCCCTCACATATTGTCGCCTCTCTCTCTCTCTCTCTCTCTCTTCACGCACGGACATTCTGTCGCCGAATTTTGCTTCGACAGGAATCGCCTGACTCTGCTTTGACAGGAGTAGAAGGGGGGAAAAGCGGTGATATCGCCAATCGATCAAGACCTCTTTTTCATTGTTTTTTATTCTGCATGTATCTTATGTATTTTGATTCATTATAGCTTGATTGCTTGAAGAATTTGAGATTTTTTAGCAAATTTATGGATTTGGTTGTTAGGGAGAACACGAATGCAAGTCGAGTTAGCAAACTCGTGTTTGGCTCGTATCGTAAAACGATTTAAATGAGTTGAGCCCGAGTTTCATAGTCACAAACTTAAGCCTAGTTTGAACATTGTATTTTGGCTCTAAACGAACTCGAGCCGAGTTCGAACACACCCATGTTCTGCTCGAACTCGATTCCTATACAGCCCTATCTCTACATAAATCTTTATACAAAGAAAAGGCCTTCTGATTCTTCTCTTGACTAACGCTTGACCGAAGGCTTGAAAGCTTGTTTTCGGATCGAACGTCGAATTTGACTGAGTTCGTTCAAACACTTGATGAATTCTAAAACGAATGGCTTGAATGTCTCACACGACAGACTTGGATGTCTGACGTGACAGACAACTTGAATGTTTGACGCGAAAGGACGATTTGAGTGTCTGACGTGACGGACGGTTTGGATGTTTGAACTTGAATGATGTATCTTTCAACTTGAAGAATTTGTGTCTTCAGGTTGACAGAGCTCTAGTTTGGGGAGAGTAAACTCTGGCTGGTTTACTTTGGAGACTTCTGTCTGGTTGACTTGGAAGACTTCTTTTCTGGCAGACTTGGAAGACTTCCTCCTAGTGGACTTGGAAGACTTATGTCTGACTGACTTGGAAGACTTCCTCTTGGTGGACTTGGAAGACTTATGTCTGGCTGACTTGGAAGACTTCTTCCTGGTGGACTTGGAAGACTTCTGTCTAGCTGACTTGTAAGATTTCTTTCTTTCATCCCTTAGGGGCCACTATATATACATAGGGATGGATGGAAGTGTTCTTGTTGAACTGTACCGCTTTGATGATTATCTCTTAACTTTATAAAGAGATAAATACCATATTACACGTGACAAATTTTTATTCGACCACGTAGTGATACACGTGTCAGCTTCCTAGCTATTTGTCATTGACCATTTAATTTAATGACAAATAAATGACACGTGTCAATTTATGATTGGCATACAATTTACCATTTTACAAGATGAGGTACGAGTAAGCATATAATAAATGTGAAGACATGCATTTCTTAAACTAATAGGAGTTAATTGCAATGTGGAACAATGGTCCTTTGCAGTTCAGTGAATTTTGTTGTTACAAAAGTACATTTGTTGTTAAACTGTACTTCTTCTTTGAGTGTTTCTAAAAACTTCTCGCGAAGAAAACTCAATTGGTACAAAATTTTGGAAGTCTAAAAAGAGTCGACGAACACAACTGCTTTTATGAATAATGTTATCTTGTGCATAGCGGAATTACAAAATTCAGGAGGTCTAGAAAGACTTGATGAATACAAATGTACCACTGTTGATGAAACGGTAGGTCTAACCCTTGTATCCGCGAGCCCGACAAACACAACGGAGCAGCCAACCGTAGTGCCACACAGACTGACTATGGAGAAAACTAATTGACACTTTAAACTAGGCGAATTTAAGAAAAACAGATATATAAGCACCACTAAACAAATCGAATTAAAAACCTCTTTGCGGGAGAGGCGACAAGTAGAAATTACCCTCTCTTCCCAACTCTCACTTTCATACCTCCGTTTCTGTTACCATCACAACCGGTTTTCTCAACGGTGGTATCGTGGTAACATAAATTGTAGTTTTTGTAGGGCTTTTAGTAGGGGATCTTGGTGGCTACGGTGAGCTAGACAGCCTCATCCTCGTAGCGACTTACAATTGATCAAGTGGGTTTCCCATGTTTTTTAGTGTCAGAGTTTGGTTGACGATTGAAGCGGGCTAAGCTGTCAGGATCTTAAGGTGTTTCACGATTGGGTTGGGTCGCGAGCATATTCGATTTGCCGATTAGGGTGGGGGGTTACAGACGAAGTTTGTTTTTGTTGATTGGGTCTCGTCGATGTCGCGCTGCCATATGTAGGAGTAGAGCTGGTGAGTCTAGGGTGATATTCTTTTTTCTAGGGTCTTTTTGTCCCCTTCCCCTAGTTGATCCCCCTCCCCCTTGCCCTAGAAATTTTGTTGGATGCTAATTGTCGGTGGTGAAGATCCGCTTGTAGTTTGCTTGTGTTAGGTAAGGTTGACAGCTGTTTGGTCAAGGTGTTTTGGTCAGTGGTTTGATGGTGGTCCTGCCGGGATCTTGGTTGGTCAGGTGGTACTATCTTCGACGGGTTCGACACTTCTAGTAAGGTTGTTGGACTCTCATTTATGGTGGTTTTGGTGCCTTTTAGCATCAGGCAGCAGGGTGATGGCCGAAAAAAGTGGTGTTTTCGGCACCGGAGTGGTGCACAGAGATCGAGGACAGGTTGCAGCAGCGAGGACACGTGTCTGAGGTTAGGCTCGTGGCTGACAACGAGTTGGTGTTAATTGATTGGTCATTTATGTTCTAGTTATCCTTTTTTTTAAGTTAGTTTTATCTAGTTAGTTTTTCTTGTATTTAGCTTGTTATGTCTTTATCTATTTATTTGTAGTTAGTACTTCCCATGTGGAAAAAACAAGGGCAAAAATAGTTAATTTTTTTCCTGTTGTTTTTCTTTTGGCGGCTCATTTGGATATGGATGTCATCCATTTTGTTTGTCTTTTATCTTTTTGGCACTCCATGTATATTCAGTCTCAAAAATTATCTTAGTATATATTTCTGAATTCTCTCAAGAAAAAAAGAAAACTAGGCGAATTTTAATTGGACACAAAACCTGTATGAATGTAAATAAAAGCTACGAAAATGAAATGAAAGTATGCGTAGGAATTTATCACAATTGGGCCATTGATTAGTTTATCTAAACTGGGCCTTTTGAGAGTTTCTTGAAATGAGGCCCATAAAGAATCTACTACTATAGAATCTACATTTATTTTCTACTACTATAGAAAATAATTGATGATCCGGAAGTCCAAATAAAAAATTCTGACCATCTAGAACGATTAAATACATTATAAAATAGTTTCTTTTTTCAATGGAGGAAGCTGAAAGTTAACTGAATACTATGCGGGCGTGAGGGCCATTCCGAACATCCCCGTGTAATTGCTCCATGACTTCGATTGGTGTTTAGACATCAATTTGAATCCCGGGGACTCCTTCCTTTTTCTAGTTAGTATGCTAGAAACGTGTTATAGAAGAACTATCTTCCTTCTTTCGTCCATCGCATCAGCTTCTTACTTTAGCGGTCCAATGATTCACGATCATATAATACTTACCCTTCGTTTGAAATAAGGTCCATATCCCTTTTCTATCGTAACAATTTTTCACTAAAAATGTTCAGTTGCGGTTCATAGTTATCAATACCGTACCTGTCGGTACGTAACATTTTTACCTTTTACTGGTACGGTACCCCTTACATTTTTTGTACCGGTCGAAATACAGCTCTGTACCGGTTGTACCAGCCGGTACAGGTGATACCGGCCGAGAACTACGTGCCGGCCCTGTACCGGGCGAGATATTATGTTTTGTACCGGTTCCTTAAAAAATGTAAAAATAACAAATTTTGTAAATTAACCATATAAAGACTAAATAAAAAAAATACTCTAAATTCTTTTATACCTATCAAAACCTATGTAACTTATTGCTCATAATATTAACTTGCCTTTTATTTACTTTTTACTTGAAAGTTTTGATCATATTCTTTCATCTATATGATGTTCTGTATTAGACACATGTACGCGAGTACACACACAAACATTTTATTTTTTAACCTGAAGACGTTATTATTGTACAAACAGCTTATTCTTACATAAGAATTTGCCAATGAGATCGTTGAAAAGAGGGGATAATCCCAGAGGAGGTAATTCAATTGAATAAACTATTTATTTTATTTAAAAATTAACGTAATTCAAATTTCATAAGATAAACAGTTTATTCTAGAGAAGCTGTTAGTAAAAAAATATATGTATATTTTATTAGTTAGTCAATGCATGAATATTACAGATATATATTATTGAAAAAAAATTGAGACAGTACCGAGACGGTACCGGTACGTACGATCTTATGAAAAAAACGGTACACACTCCGGTACAGTGTTCATAACTATGTTGCGGTTGCTTAACATTATAAGTTTTTGTCGCTAAAATACATCTAGCGACTTTTTAAAAAACGGAGACCTTGCCTAGGATCCTGACCCCTATTTTTTGAACCTCTTTCAGCTTTTGCGCCAATAAGTAATCCACCAACTCGAAAATTTGAAACGCATTTCAGCTCGCGCCTCTCTCTCTCGGTCTCTCCCACACACACACACAGTGAACACAGAGTCCGCGTGAAGAAATGTCGACAGGCAGAGCGAGCGCGAAGAAGCGAGTCGGCGAGTCGGAATCGTCGAAATCGGAGTTACGGAAGCGACTCGCCGTCGACGACGATTTCGATCCCGAGCTCTCCAAGTAAAGCCTTCTTCGAAACTCGGTTACTGGAATTTATCGCATGCTTTGTTTATGTGAAGTTCGTTTGTAAATTAATGATAGAAATTGCAGTGAGATTACGGGACTCATGGCCGCGTTGCAGCAGATCAGAGAGAAAGCGCAAAAGGACGGCCAGAAGAAGAACGACGCCACCATTTCTAGGTCTAATTTCTTCGTTCTTGCGCCGAGTTTTGCCAGTTTGACCTTTTTCTGCGTGCGCGTTTGTGTAGTGAAATAACGGAAAGCTGAATTGGTGACTTTTATGTGACCTGACTTGAGGTTTAATGAGCAGCATTTTCTCACAGAAAAAGTGACCTGATTTCTGCGTGTGATTGCATCTGCTTGCAGCTTGTGTGCGTTATTATTACGGAAAACTGGATGGATGACTTTAATTGACCTGATTTGTGTTTCTGTGTGTGTATGTCGTAGTGTAATTACTGAAAACTGAATGGATGAATTTTATGTGATCTGATTTATGCTTTGACCTCATTTGCGTGCGTGTACCTGTATGAGCGTGCGCTAGTAGCGAAAGGAAAAATTGTATTGAAAAATTTTATTTGACCTGATTTGAGGTTTGTGAACATTTGCTTATAGTAAATATAACCTGCGTTCTGTGTGTGCTCGTTCATGCGGTGTCTGTGTATGTGTTATATGTGTTTTGTCTGTGTATGCGCGCACGTATGTGGGGTGTAATCAGGGAAAACTGAAATACTGAATCGTTAACTTTAATGGGATCTGATTTGTGTGTTTGCACTGCATGCTTGTGGTGAAAGCACGGAAAAACGAAACGATAACTTGTGGCTGACCTGAATTAGGTTCGTGAACATTTGCTGATGGCTTGTATGTCCCTGAATAAGTGTGTCTGGGTGTGTGGTGAACTATGGAGACTGAATCCGTAACTTTTGTTTGACCTAGTTTGAGATTTGAGTACACTTTTCCGTGACACGCATAAAAAAAAAAATGCATGTCTATGAAGATATGTACGTACATTGCAGTGGATGTGAAAACTGTAATGTATCTCTGATTTCCTTGTTCTGTTATAGAATGTTCAAACTGATTGCTATATCGAGGCGATTTGTTAAAACTTGCAGTAGTAAGTAGTGGCTAAGAGACTGAAAAGGCCAGTTAATTGCTTGGTCAGATTGAGTTTAGCATTGGATACCTTACAGTTAATTTCCATTTTGTTTTTTCATTGGCGCAAATTTATGTTTTTAATCGTATGTATTAACTGGTTGATCTTTGTAATTAGTAGTTATGTATAGGTACTAGCTTTGAAAATCTGCATATCACGTTATGCATGTTTTTATGATGGAATATTTGGTGAGAGTTGAATCCGAAATCACATGTAACCTCCTGCTTCAATAAAGTACAGTTGGTTGAGAGAGCTAAACTTAAGGCCACTGTGTTTCGTAATCAAAATCAAAAGCGAAGGTTTTTTGAGTCGATCGCTTGTTCTTAGTCAGGTTCCGCTGTCTATCTGCTCTCCTGGATGAAAAACCTTTGTGACTCATTAACTTCTGATTTGCTGACAGTGTGGCATCAGAGATCAAGTCTAAGCTTGATGACTTGAAGGCAAAACTCGAGAAGGAAAGGTGATAAAGAATCTCATTGATTTTAAACAAGGTTTTACTTTCTATTTGCATTATAGTGTTTGATCTGCTGTAATATATTTGCAGGCAAAACTTTGCAAAGGCACTTTCGAAGAGCTCAAAAGAGGTCTGCAAAGTGAAAAGGAAAAAAAAACTGAATTACTTGTGCATTGATATTTTTTGCTCTCAATGTTAGTTATTGCGTATCTGCAGTGTGAGACCTTAATGAAGAATGAGACTACCAAGTTCCAAACAGTGTATGAGAAGTTTTGCAAGGAGAAAGCTGCACATATGCAGGCCTTGAAAGGTAGTCCTCTCAGAATAATTTTACTTTTAAACTACAGCTAAAACAAACCCCTCCAAAAGAAATGCAGATCAATTGCAGGACATCAATGTAGGGAAACAACTCTGTGTCAACTATTATCTTTGATAAACTACCATTAAACCACCATAAAGTCAGAAAGTCATGATATCCATCGAGGAGCTTTATTTGTTTCTTCTTGGACTCCTACAGGAGCACAAGTCTCTGGGGGTGTCTTCCCTCGAAGGATCATTACTCAGTAGTGCTGGCGGAGACGTTTCTCATAAGCATGACAGCGTCATGCAATAGTAACTTACCGCCAAATTTATTTAGCCATCACCCATTGAAATGCTTTTAGTCAGTAATGCTGGCAGGATCTTTGTCTCTGCATGGCTGGGTTGTGCAATAGACGAAGACATGCTGCTGATAACTCAAAACCCCCAAATTGCAACACCTCAGTGCTAGTATGATGGATACTACGTCGCATTAGATTACTTGTTGGGATGGTGATAAACGAAGTGTCTCCTCAATAATTGCTTAAGCTGGTCTTTGCTGCTCACTGTTATTGGTTTTGTGCAGATACTATTTCCAAGTATGAAGAAGAGAAGGAGAGGCTGTTCATGCGATATGAACAACAGAGTAAACAACAAGACTTCTGTTCATGTGTGTTGGACTGTTACCGAAACATAATAATATGACTGCGATTCTTAAAAATTGATTACAGGGAAGAAAGAAAAGAGCTTGCTATCTGAACAGGAGAAAGCCTGTGCAAGTAAAATTGCGGAGCTAGAGGAGTCACTGAAGAAGAAGAAACAGGTGAACCATACTCTGCATCTCGCTACTCGAGTTCTACGATGACCTTTTTGGTTTTAAGCAAATTGTCTCCCTTGTTCACAGGATGATAAAACTTTCAGCATTTTGAGGAAAACTCTGGGTTCATTTCTGGACAATGCCTCGGACGAGGACTTCCCACCCGATGACTGAAAGCCAAACCAAAAGGCCGGTGGTCTAGGCATTCAACTGCAGTACAGTTAAACAATTTCAGAAGAATGGCGCCTGTGAATTCTGTTCTCTGCCTCTGTTCTATAGTTATTACAGTACCTATATATTCCTTCACACACTAGAACGGATTTGGTAGTTCGATTTCGTTGGTCACAGGATACAATTTGATATCAGCAGTATATAAAACTACGCTAAAGGTGATAGTTTGCTTGACTTTCCGTTGGAGAGTGTAGTTCTAAGGCTCTCAGATTCAAAAGGCGGTCGTATATTCACAACAGAGTACAAATCTCAGATTACACCTACTGATCTAATATTTGTGAAAAAAAAAATGAAGATAGACCATTACAATATGTACGAAGGCATAATGCCTCATAAATTACAATGAGCTTGGCCTCATTGGCCTCTACGCAAAGAGTTGAGCTTGGAAAGAGGTTGAATTTACAGGCCCTAATCCTTGGATTGCATGCAACTGATAGAAGCGGTCTAGTGAACAGGATTTGGATGAGGTGATGCACGACGTTGTTGCTCTGAAAGAGGAGGTCGCCTGTTGTGAACCTACAGAAATACAGGAAACTCGATCAGCATATAGAACGACAAGCTAAGCTTATTCATTACATGTTTCTTCTACGTTCTAACTTGATCTTGAATATTCTGAGGGAAACATTTGTGAGGACCATTATGATATTCAGTCGACATTAAACGAGCATACCCTTCGATTGTAGGTCACACAGAGGCATTAAACTTTTCACCTCCATTAAAAAAGTTTGTTCATTAAAACTTTCTATAAGATTAGCCATAATACCTTCTCTGATTTTGTGCATCCGTGAAAACTTTCTATAGCAAGGATGCAGAACCCAAACGTTTCTTGGCAGATAGAACCCATTAATGGTTTCTGAAAAGCTTCGAAACTTGAAAGACGTAAATTTCGTGTATAGATAAACTCGAGAACTACTTCCCAACAACTCTGACAAGCTGGCAAGTTATTGACCCGTCTTTTGCAAATAAAACTTGACATGTCAACAATTTAGTTTCATCTAAGTAAGAAAATAGACTGATGCTGAATGCTAAGCTGCTAGTTAATAATTCTTGCGTGGAAGAGAAACGTACTCCAACTTCTGTGACGAAACGGCAAGATGAACATTTAACTGATTGTGCTCCATATGGATACATTAGCAACACAGTGCAACTCCCGCACTTGACCTGTCCCACTTGATGAGCTGCAAAACGAATGTTTAACTTGAGAATTCTGATACTAAACTGAATACGGGATGAAATTGCAAACCATTATGCCAATCTTGAAACCGTGTTAAGCTATCTCCTCATCGCAAGGCCACAACTTCCCCACTGGGAGTTAGATTCAACAAAAAGCTTTTGTTGAGCTCCTCTATTTGGTGAAAGTTGTGCAAAGGGGAGAGAAGGTATGGTGAGGTGACTCGAGGGTGGTAGATAGACTTCCTCGTGGAAGTCCTATTATTCATTGTTGACAGCCAAGGATAGCAATCTTTTCCAATGGAAGCAAATATGGTGCTCTTCGGCACCTTATCGGGTGTGTTTCTTCTATTGGGAGGCTGCCAAAAATGCGATCTTGATGGGTGATAACTTAAGGAGGAGGGGGGAGATTTAGGTGAATTGGTGCTTTATGTGCAAGGATGACTGTGAATCGACCAACTTCTACTACACTGCCCAATAGCTTGCGAGCTATGGTCTCTTTCAGTTTGGTGGTGATCTCTTACTTAGGTGATGCCCCTACCAGTGGTGGCCTTAACGCAGTGCTGGTCCTCCTAATTGAAGAGACGAAAGCGGAAGGCAGAACTCATGGGATTCAATCCCTCCTTGTATTCCCTAGTTTTTGGGGAGGAAAAGAACTCTAGAGCTTTTCAGGGTGTCAAACAATCAATAGATAGATTGAAAGCTTGGCTGTGTCCACTCTCTTTTGCTAAGGGGAGTATGCCAACTCCAGCAAATCCTTCTTTTCCTTTTTGGGTAGTCTTTTTGGGCGCTTTTGCTAGTTGCTGTTGTATATATCTCTTGTACACGGGTTTGCCCCTTCTGGCGATGTTCGGTGAATACCTCTCACCCATAAAAAATATTCGTTGAAAACTTCTCCACTTGCATAACATGCAAATGTTTTTCCTGTGTATGACTTAAATGAATCTGCCATAAGAAAAGCTTTTTTACATATGCAAGCAGAGACTAAGACATAGTAGTAATGCAGTGGTTTAAACATACTGGTAATGCAACACGAGACAGTTAAAGAACATAGATCATTAGTTCAGTTAAAGGAAAGAGGAAGAACCTTCTAGTACAAGATTGACTGTCTGACAACATGAACATTGAACATATCTAGCTCCTCGCGGATAACTAAGCAACTGGCGGCAAGAACCACAAACCATCTGAATCTTATCTGCGCAGAAATTACGTGCCCCGTTAGGTTAAAGTTATTAGAACACAAGATGAGCTGGTAACAATAAAAAAATAAGCAGTGTTTTTATAAAGAAAAGGACTCAGAAAAGGGAAAAGAAGTATAATAAGTATCAACAAAATAGCCAACTCTAAGTTGCACTCTTCTCTAATTTAGCAGTGTCATCAACTTGTTTAGCATCCCAAGTAATTTGGAGGAGTGGAGCATTTTGGAAAAGTAACTCCTAAGTATCAGTAAAATCGCCAACTCTAAGTTGCAGTCTTCTCTAATCTAGCATCCCATTGCTTTTCTTTCCGTGTGGTGAACTTCCTTTGAAAACCCTCTGCTAAGAAACATGTACATGAAGAAGGGAAAGGTTCTTTTCCTGGTGCATTTAGCCGTTTGCATGTACAGCTGCCTGGAAAAGGAGGGGTGGGGGGGACTCTTTCGTCCAGTGACAAACAAGCTGCCAGTCTTATCGTGGTTTCAGTTGGAGGTACCCTTAATGCTAGTGAAGCTCCTCCTGCATCATGGCTCTTGCTTCATGCAATTAAAGGTCTAAATTACCTTCTTCTTTGAGCTCGGTGTGGACAACAAGTCGAATTAGGCGTGGAGTTGAAAAGATACGACCTTGAACCTGACTCAGTGTGAAAAGTGACTTTTGAACCAGAATGCAACACAGCTTACAGCTTGCCAATCATGTTCGAATACGATAAAAATATTAGAATACGAGTTTTTTTCTAGACCCAACACCAACATAAAATTGCAGGAATTCGGACACAACTTTAAAGGCATTATCTGACATCATAACTTACTGTTAGTCCTTACAATCATAGACTCGTAGCCTGTTGGCTACCACAAATGTTACTTAAAAGAATTGCAACATATACTAAGGCAATAGGTTCATATGTGATCATAGTAATTCTAAACGGATGATAGCAGACAGTAGTAAATCTACGTTTTCTCTTTCTACGCAGATCAAATGACAAATATAAGATCAATATCAAGACTGGGACCTAAACAATAATAGCCCTGTGGTGTAAGGCCAGCTGAATGACAAGCTTTTGCAGGTGGGAACAAGAGTAGCTGATTAGCTGAATGGAAGACAACTACACTTTCTTCTAGCACAGACAATAGCTAATGTAACTGAACTGAATCAAAGCCACATCATCAACTGAATCAAGCACTACGTACTATGACAAGTCCCAAGTAAAACTTTATTCAACCGAGTTACAAACACAAAACTAGTCTTTCTCCCCAAGTTAGGAACAAATGCAAATAATTCATGAAAAGGATCGCAACAACATGCCCGGTGAGTTTGTTAGATATAATATTAATGGAGTGTGCCCTTGTTATGCATTTGCAGATTGCATAACAAAGATAAACTGTCTTAAGATATAATTGCAAAATAAAATTAGAAGAAGAGGTAAAAGATTACAACTCACCAGGAAGAGCTACCGAGGGTGGCGGCGATGGCCTTGGTGATGTCAGCGGTGGTTGCGGTTGTGGTGGAGGCATGGAGTGCCAGCCAGGTGGGGGCCCTTCTTCTTCATGTTCAACGTCTTGTTGTTCATTGCCCATTTTTATATCTGAGTTACACACAGGTTAGTCTTGTAAATCTGAAGCATTATATAGTTTTATACCCCCCAAATATATAAACATTTAGGATGGAGAACTTTGGAATTTCTAACAAGTTAAGAAACCATCTGGACCATGTATAACGAACAAAGAATCAGTCTTAACTCTGCTGATGCAGTACTTCCAACCCAAACTTAAATTTTCTTGACAAACAACGAACGAGAGAAATCAGATGAACAAGTGAACACCCAAGGAATAAGACTTCAAGGCGTTGAGAACTACTGCAGAGAAAATCCCTTCACGGTATAGCGAACAATAAAATGGGGAACTTCTAGACAAATGCGAAGGATTTATGGGATCAATTTGGTGAAAGCAACTCTACCATGGGTTTGACATGAAGTCTAATGCTTTCCTTGCACAACTTTTAAGATAATGAGAGTAGAGTGCAAGGAGAAAAGGACTGCCCAGAAGGAACTGCTAATGGTGCTGGCTGCATCTGTGGTCGCAGTTGACGGTTATGGTGGAGGCATGGATTGCCATCCAGGAGGGGGACTTTCTTTGCCTTTGATGTCTTGTTGTTCACTTTCCACTATTAAATCTGAGTTATCCACGGGTCAGTTCTTGCACATCTGAAGCATGAAGTGTTAACATTTCCATGCCCCCCTTCCCCAACCAAAAAATGCTAATAGAACAACAGTAGCACAATATAGACAACTTTGGAAGCAAGAACTCAAGCACATTGTGGAGTTCTTTTCTCCTGCACTGGTAGCTGAAGAAAAGGGAACTTGACCCGTATCCTCGGGCAGTGGCCTGTAGCCAACTCTGAAGCACCCATTTACGAGTTTCTGTAACTCAAGGAATTTATAAGTTGAGTAGTATTACAACATGACATCAGCTAATTGTACGAGGTTTTCTATGCCCATGGATGATAGTTGTGAAGGCAAGGTTTATTACTCGATGTAGATGCTCATGGTACAGAAAGTAACACAAACTTTATTTTTCGTAATACGGTCATTTTGTTGAACACTTTGAGCTATTAAGTTGTGAACCATCAGTGGACTTTCCTTCATACTAATATTCAAGTTGGAAAATTCTTTTTTTTTTCTATATATTTTCGACCACTGACAATAATGTCTTCACATGGTTATTTTGAAAGTGTTAGTTACTTCTCTTCATAATGGGGATCCCATCTCGATTTCTCGACTTTTTGTGGTTTTTCTAATATATTTAAAATAATCCAAAAAGAATAATACCTCATATGGTAAGTATCAGGTCTTTCCTTGAGAGAATCTCATTATGTTTTCTTGTTAAAACATCTCGACTACCCAACTAGGTGATTTGATACATGATGGGTGTTTAAGATCTTACTTTATGATGCTCCCATCTCGTAAAAAATATAGCCAAGGTTTCTCATTTTATTTTTGAGCAATGGAACTTATTATCTGTAATGTGGTGAGGAGAGAGCGAGTAATCTTCTCGAAACCTTGTGCTGTAATATTGTCTTAACACCTGCCAGTGCTAAATTTGTCCAACTCATGAGATCAAGAGAAATGAAAGTACCAAGACATGCTCTGAATTAAACTTCTACTGACACAACAAATGGGATCTTTAGGCGAAGTGAAAGGTTTTATGGGTTTTAGCCAACTTGATTAAAAAGCATTCCATTGTAGGTTTTTGCTGCATTGAACGGAAACACATTCACGCCCGCCTGCACACACAGACATACACCTTAATTTTAAAAAAATTGGAGTTAATGAGAGAGATTTACCAGGAGTTGCCGAAAGTGGTGTAGGAGGAGCTGGTGGTTGCGGCGGAGGAACGGGTTGTGACCCGGGTGGGGGCCCTTCGTCTTCTTCTTCTTGGAATTCCAGGGGTTGCAGAGGGGGGATGGATTCCCACCCGGGTGGGGGACCTTCATCTTCTTCCATTTCCTCCTCTTTGGTATCCAGCCCTACTTCGTCTTTAATATATTGTTGTTCACTTTCCATTTTTATATCTAAGTTATCCACAGGTCAGTTATCAAGTAGTTCCCCCGCCCCAGCTCCCATCACCTTCCCAACAATAAATTAGAATACCACAAATAATAATGGACAAGTGCAACCGTGCATATTTTAACTACATAGTACACCATTTGCAGTATTTTTTTTTTCTTTGTCAGTAGCAGCTGGGGGAAGAGGTAAACCCTTATCTCTCAGACAGTGGCCTCAAGCCAACAATGAAGCACCCCTGTTGTTAAGTTTTTCTTTTACTCGAATTGTTTAATGAATTTGAAAGCTAGGAATATTACAGTATAATTGGCAAATTATATGAGGTATTGTATGCAAATTGATATTACGTACGCAGGCAAGAAGTGTCCATGCATGCTCGTGCAATGCAAAGTAGAATTTACTAAATAGGAAAACTGCATGTGAGCATGACAGAAATACTAATTTAAAAGCAGTTAAGTGGTTCCAGACTTTAGAGTTCTCAAAGACTTCTCGTTTAATGAATTGTAAAAAGGTGACTCCCAATATATCAGCAATGATCATATCAATAGCAGAATCCATACTATGCCAAGTGACAGCATATGATCAGGAAGGTTATAGGAAAATGCTATTGATCTGAAAGCACAAGGTACAATCTCAGAAAGCTGAAACACCTAACGCAGTAGCATTTTCCTATCCATAGCATGCCTACTTGATTCTAGAACGGCATGGCTGAATCATCAAAACCTTAATCACAACACAAAACTAAGACGAAAAGCCATGTTTGATGATTAGGTATATAAGGGAGAGGGCTGTTGGCCAAATTACACCCAAGGATTCTCATTATCCTTAATGTGGTGAGGACATGGTGAGTAATCTTCTCCATACCTTGTATAATAACATTGTCTTATACCTTCTAGGTTTGTCCAACACCCAACCAGCCCAAGAAGAGGAGAATAAAACATGAAACATTTGAGATTTCGAAGAAAAATGATTTATGCATAATAGCTAGTTTTATAAAGCAATTATGTTGTGTTTTTGTTGCATTGTACACATGTACTTACATTGCTTAAGACTGAAGTTAAAGAGAGGGAAAAGAATTACTAGGAGAAATTGTCGACGGTGATGTAGAAAGAGCCGGTTGTTTAGGTGGCGAATCAGATTGCGAGCCTGGTAGGGGGCGTTGGTCTGGTTCTTCTGGGATCTCTGGGGGGTGTGGAAGTGGGATGGATTCCCAGCCGGGTGGGGGCCCTTCATCTTCTTCCATTTCCTCCTCTTTGACACTTGGCCCTTCTTCTTGTTCACTTTCCCTTTCTATATCCGAGTTATCCACAAGTCAGTTATTAAGAAGTTCAATTCCCCCCAAAAGAAACAAATAAAAACAAAACAATAGACTAACAGAAATAACGGTAACAATCATACTTGAGAATGACAACCTTGCCTATTTAACTACTCAAGACACGGTTTACACATTTTTTTTTTCTTTGGTACCGGCAGCTAGAGGAAGAGGACCTAATCCGCATCTCCCAGACAGTTGCCTAAAACCAACTCCGAAGCACCCTAATTTTACGAATTTCTATACTCAAAGGAATGTAGACGCTTAAGAATATAACAAGATATGGATGGTGAGGAGTGTCATTCAATCCATGCATGCTCATGGTACAGAGCAACACTAACTTGGGTTTTTTCGTAAAGATTTGTTGTTAATTCAGTCAGTCGTAGAACATTTTGATCTACAAGTTGTAAACCCATCAGCGGAACTTTCTTTCTGACCAAATCCCAATTTCAGAAATACTTTTCTTTTTCTATTAATAATGCCTGAAATCACAAAGAAATAAGAAAAAAGAGTTATTTTATGCAAAGTAGAAATATTTTGAACCAGAAAAATACATGTTCGAGAGGTGGGGAAATAATTCACTCGATTGTTCCTTCAAAATATGCAATCTTAATTGGACTAGACTTTAGAATTCCCGAGAACTTCTTATGTACAAATTAAGCAACGCGACTCGCAAAGAGTATAGCAATGTTCATCAACCACACAAAACATACCATGTCACAAAATATACAATGTTAGAAAGCTGAAATAGCCTATGCCATAGCATTTCCCTATACAGAGGCATAATCTCAGAAAGTTGAAACTCCTTATTCAGTAGCATTTTTTTCCTATACAGATACGCATGCTTAAATCTGGAACGGCATAGCCGAATCGTCAAAAACCCAAACCACAACATTAAACTAACACAAAAAGAAGCCATGTTTGGTAAGCCACCTTGGGGATTTGAGACCTGAGGGATGTTTGCGATCTATACCCAAGGATTCTCGTAAATTTATGAGGCCAACGAAGTCCATTATCCTTAATCTGATAAGGAAAGGGTGAGTAATTAACTGTTGTCTTATATCTTCTAATTTTGTCTAACTCCCAACCTACCCAAGAAAAAGGAGAGTAAAACACGAAAAACATAGAGAACTTTAAGCTAAAGTGAAAGAGTTTATGGGTTTTAGCTAATTCACCAAAAAGCAATAATATTCTATGCCATTGCTGCAGTATACACGTACATATACATTGTTTAAGCACAGTGAAGTTAAAGAGAGGCAAAAGACTTACCAGGAGGAATTGCTGACAGTGGTGTGGAAGGAGCCAGTTGCTGAGGTGGCAGACCAGATAGCAATCCAGTTGGAAGGTATCGTTGTTCTTCTTGGACCTCTTGGGGTTGTGGAGGGGGGGTGGATTCCCAGCCGGGTGGGGGACCTTCATCTTCTGCCATCTCCTCTTGTTCTTCGTCTGCAATTCCTTGTTGTTCACTTTCCATATTTATATCTGAGTTATCCAAAATTCAGTTATCAAGCAGTTACATCCCCTCCAAGAAAAATACATTATAAAAGTAAAGGACAATAAACTAAAAACATAGAAGACAATAGTAACAATAACAGTGGAGAAGGACAACCTAGCTTATTTTAACTATACAAGACACCGTTTGCTAATTTCTTTTTCCTGGTGCCCACAGCTAGGGGAAGAGGGAGCCCACCACGTATCTTCCACTCATTGGCCTCTGAAACACCCTTGTTTTTACGAATTTCGATTTTCAAACAACCTAAGGAACTTAAAAAATTAGGAAAAATACAAGATATGGTCGGGAAATTGCACGAGGTCTTCCATGCTCATGGATGGTAACTGGTAAGGAGTATCACTCAATTAATGCATGCTCATAGAACACAAAGTAACACAAACTTGGGGTTTCTCTACAAGATTTGTTTTGTTAATTAGGTCATTTCATAGAACACTTTGATCTACTAAGTTGCACAGCCATCAGCGGAACTTTCCTTCAGACTATAAGTTCTAATCCAGGAAATTCACAATTTCTTTTTACTAATTTCAACCAGAGATAATAATAACTTCATATGGTACGGGTCTTTCCCTTAAAAGAACCTCTTTCAGCAACATGACTCACGAAGATTTTAGGATTGTTCATCTCAGCCACATAACATACCATGCCACAAGACGTACAATCTTAAAAAGCTGAAACCGCCTTGGCAATAGCAATTGCCCTAATATAAGGTATGCCTGCTTGATTCTAAAAATGGAACATGCGAACCATCAAAAACTTAAACTACAGCACTAAACTAACATGAAATAATCTATGTTTGGTTAGCAACCTTAGGATGTTTCCCAAAATATGCCCGCAAATATCCCCAACTTACAAGCAAAATGGAGTCCATTATCCTTAATGTGGTGGAGTAATCATCTTGTGTGCTATTAAATTTTTTTATACCTTAAGTTTATCCAGCGCGTGAACCCCTTAAGAAAAGAAGGTTAATAAAGTGAAATCAAGTAAACAAAGAGACATGCTTTCGCCATTGTGAAGACATTCATAGAATCAACCAAATCGAACTTCTACTAAAGATAATAATGCCTATGTGCGCTTTAGCTACAAGCTATTCCAATACAAGGACTTCTATTGTAGGTTATTGCTGAATTATAGATACATGCATTTAAAAGTAAAACAACCATATTGTACTGCCACTAGAACACGAAAAAGTTGAGATTTCAAAGCAAAGCTGAAAGGGTTTTATGGGTTTTAGCTAGTGTAATAAAAGAAATTCTCTACTGGGTAATTGCTGAATCATTATTCTTAAACACATTCCTTACGCACATTGAAGTTCAAAGAGAGAAAAAGACTCACCGGGAGGAAATGCAGGCGGCAATTGAGGATCCGACTGTGCCGGGTCTTCTGCTTTTTGGGCCTCCGGGATTTGCAGAGGTGGTGGATTCGACTCCCACCCGGGTGGAGGGCCTTGTTCATCTTGTTCAGTTTGCTCCCTTTTGGGGTCTGGTTTCGTAGGGATAAATTGCCACCCCGATAGGGGACCTTGGTCTTTCGATACGACGTCGTTTTGCGGTAGTGGAAGTACAGATTGCCACCCGGGTGGGGGGCCTTCGACGTCTTCCACTCCCTGCTGCTGCTTGCTTCCCATTGTCACCCTCTCTCGCTCTCCGACTGTGAACTATGGTCTCTGAGCTGAAGTGTTTTCATCATATACCGTCGCTAAAGTTTTCTTCTAGTGACAAAGTACTTGGGAATTATCAATTTTCACAAATTAAAAATACTTGTGAATTTAAATTAAATTAAAAGCAGTTTTTTCCTCCAACTGTTTACTCAGTTTTCTGAGCTTTTTGACGCATACCTTGTGATTCTGATGCCTTAAAGAGTATATCATATCAGTGAGAAAATTCCGAATGAAAAATGCTATTTTTTTTATATTTTAATTTGTCGTTGAAAATATGCCTGCTTTAACTAGAGGAAGAAATGGTGCTGCAACTAGATTGTGTGTAGCTACAAGGAAATAATAAGTTGATTAACAACGAAAATAGGAAGGAGAATCCGAGGAGTCGTGGAGAGAGGAAGTAATCAGGCTCCCGATACGTATAATCAAATCGATGATTGATAAAACTCACACATTGAAAAATAGCAATGCTGCGTGCAAAGTCAATAGGTCCTTCACTATAATCAGTGCCAAAAACGGTAAGTGTTAACTTTCTAGCGAGCGCAATACAGTGTTATATCATCAACCCAATATAATACTGTTCAAAAAGAGAATTTACGATCAGTTCACGGACTTGGCTGCTTAAAAGGCTCATCCCTTATGCTCGAGTCATGCCGTAGAGGTCTAGCAGCATCATTGATTGACGAAAGCGTCACCATTCACCGAGGCATGTATCGGATTGAAACTTGGAAAAGCAGATTGTGGATTTAATCACTTCTCTTCGGTTATAAATTCTTTTATACTTTTATTTACCAAAATTTAAAGAAAAGAAACACCAGTTTATGGGCTCAAGTTGAACAATAACAAAGTTCACATACAGAAGCAGCCTTAGATGTACAAGGAAATCAAGTTATTAATTAATTAATACAATAACAAGCCTAGTAAGGTGGGCAAAGTCTTGCAAGATATCATCACTTCTCTCCTATTTCACAGTGGCACTTGGTAGTTAATGCCGACACCAACACTTCTCGCAAAATTCTGAAGGGGCTCAGGCACAAAACGGTTTTATGTTTTAGTGTTGCAACGTCATATTTCGATGGGCAAATTTATCCCAAACTCCGTTGTATTTTGGGCGTCGAATGTCGTACAATCATGGCTAAGCACTTCAGGCTCCTTTCTTCTTATGGTCTTTGGCTGCCTTCACATCCTTGGTGAGCATTCTAGGTGCTATGGCCATGGACATCAGCTCTTGGAAGAGCAACTTACATGCATAAGGAATGTGAACCTGGACACAAAAGCAGGCAACATCCATGCATTAGAACCCAGGAAAAGTGAAGGGGAGTTGCATAATTGGCATATATATATATATATGAGATTTACCTGAACTATATCCGTTTTGTTTTTGCAACCTCTGCACTCGAAGGAGTTCTTCTTGAGGTTCGCAATTGCAACCAGCCCACAACGCTCACATACGTGAACCCTGTATGCATCACTTTGATCAAAGAGCCTTTCTTTGAGAAAGTGAGCAGCGCCATGTGCAATCATGCAATCACGTTCCATCTCTCCGAATCGGAGACCTCCGTCACGTGACCGTCCTTCAGCGGGTTGCCTGGTAAGGATCTGGACGGGTCCTCGTCCACGGGAATGGATCTTGTCATCAACCATATGCTTCAGTCTTTGATAATAAGTGGGACCGAGGAATATCATTGCTGTAAGTCGCCGTCCTGTGTGACCATTATACATGGTCTCAAACCCACGCATTTGATAGCCACATTTATGAAGAGCTTTACTGATGTTATCCACCTGGAGCACCAAGAAAGAATTATAGATTACATGGTCTGAATAATGCTAGCAAGGATTTGCACCAAGGGCAGACAAAGAAACTATCATTAATGTCTCAGCACTAATTAGTAAAATAAACGGGATAATGGAAATAAGCAAACTTTGCTGTCACAAGAGAGGATATATATTACAACTGACCGTGACATCAGTAAAGGGCGTTGCATCTCCTTCCTTTCCCATATGAGCTGCAACCTTACCCATGATGCACTCAATAAGCTGACCAATGGTCATTCGGGAAGGAATAGCATGGGGATTCACAATGATGTCCGGCGTGATGCCTTCCGCAGTCCATGGCATGTCTTCCTGGGTATAAGTCATGCCAACGGTTCCCTTCTGACCATGCCTACTGCTAAACTTGTCACCGATCTGAGGTATCCGAACAGATCTCACCCTTACTTTCACAAATCTCAACCCGTCAGCATTTGTTGTCAGTAATACCTACACAAGTCAAGAAGCCAATAATGAAAAGGTTATTTTACTAATGACATACCACAATCTTACATATGAATAAAGATCAAAGAGCTCCCTTGAAAAATTAAAATACAGGACAGAAATGACGACTACGTAATTATGAACCAAAGCTCTCACCTGATCTACCATCCCTGTTTCACTGTGGCGTAAGCTTGTGCTATGGTCTCGCTTGGAATATCGAGAAGCTTGTCCCTGAGCGTCATCTTGAGCAATGGGCGTAGTCTTCCCAATGATGACATCCTCACCAGAAACTCTTGTTCCCTAAAGTATAACGATAGCTTACACTCATGAATCTTATTGCAACTAAACAGGAAAAAAAAATAACAGCAGCAGAAAGCCCCATATACTCACAGGAGGAGCAAGACCATCATCATCCAATTTATCGTAAGACCCATGCCTCATACCCTGTAAAAAATTGAGTTAAAGCGACCTACTTTGAGGATTCTGATTCGACTAGCAGCAACAAGGGGCTTATATGCATGCAAAGCTTGGCATTTACCATGGTGTTGGCCCTATCTGGGCGCCCAAAGTCTTCTTTAACGAGAGTACCCATCTTCTTCTCCTCATCCCTGTTAGAGAAAGAAGATCAGAACTCTAGAGCTCTAACAGTAGGTGTTTTTTAACAAAATTTGTGTACCTGTATGAACGGAAGAAAAGTGATCGAAAGAATCCACGGTCAACTGATGACTGGTTCATAATGACTGAATCTTCTTGGTTATATCCAGAATAGCATGCGATGGCAACAATTGCGTTCTAAACAAAATATACACAATCTTGTGAAAACCAGAAGAGTAAAACAGAAAGCAACCAAAAACAAATTTTGAGTACATACAATGCCTGCTGGAAGTTGCCTAAAGTGCAAGTGCTCCATTGCTCTAGTAGTGACAAGAGGCTTCTGGGGATAGTAGAGAACATAGGCCAATGTATCCTAAGAAAATTGAAATATGAATTGTCAGCAATGGCTCAAAAGAAAACAATGAGAAGCTAAAATCAAAGAGGTAGTCGATCTCCTACCATACGGAATTGGAAATTGGTGACATAAATTCCCATCGCTTGCTTACCCATGGCTGATTGATATGTATTACGTGGAGACTGATTGAAAAGAAAAAAGACAACAAATGAGTAGGGTAGTGGTTAAAATTTATCCGGGAGAACAAAACCTCAGCAACTAAATGGACTTACCTGGTTGTGGTCAGGAAATGGTATAATGGATGCACAAACACCCAAGATCAATGACGGATGGATTTCACAATGTGTATAAGTTTCAGAATAAGCCTCCTCTGGGTTAAGCCTTGCACTTACAAGATCCTGCAACACCAAAATAGGTAGGAGAAAGTGTTTACAGAAGATTTGCTTGATCCGAGACAATATTCCACCCAAACCTAGATATGGACACTCACATTAATGGTCATGGAAATCATAGTGGTCTCTTCTTCTTCTGTGTCAATATACTCGATGTATCCCTTTGCCACAAGATCATGCCAGCCGCCATCTTCTGGACTTTCCTGGAATAAAGATGAACAAACGAAAAGATGAAAAAGCAAAACAAATTATATACAAGTGAAATGATATGAGCAGAAATGCAGAACTGCAGATGCAAAAGATTTTGTCACAACTATAATCCAACGCACCCTTTGTTGCAATGCTTGAATATCGGCCTTCTTTATGAGAAGCCTCTGTTTGTTGACGATGAACAGCGGTCGACTGCAACGACCATAATCAGTATAAATTCTCAATTCTTTCAGACGGATATCGCGAACCACTCCAACTTCAGTATTGACATCAATCTATTCATTTTGAGACACAAAGAGGAAACATCAGCAAACATATGCCCTCTATAGTGTTCTTTCAGCTTTACAAATGTATGAATCACAAACAAGAAAAGAGTATATTATGACGGTATACGACATGGCATGAAATAGTGTGCAGTGCTTTGTCAGTTAATAACCACTTTCAGTACATCTTGAACCAAGGTCCTCAAGCAACTGCCTTGAAAAGAAGCATATGAAAGAGTTCACTTACTCGTCTTCTCAGCTTTCTCAACGTTCTCACCAACATGTCAGGATCACGATGGATACCCACCCAGCAACCATTGACAAATATTTTTGTAGCTGGGGGAATCACAGCAGGAGAAATTTCCTACAGGCGAACAAAAGAAGTAAGATTCAAAACATAGCTACCAAAATGATTAGCGATGATTCGGAGAAGTAATGCTCACTTCAAAATTCTCTGTACCCCATTCTTCCAAGAATTCAAGAATAGGATATGCCGCTGATCCAACAGTTATATAAACCATCAATGCGAGATTCTTCACCAGTCCACACGCCTAACGTAACATATTTAAAACATCTATAAGTACCATAAAACAAGAGCAACAATAGTGTACCAAACTTCACTGTTTTACTCTACTATAATGTGGTACACTCACTTGTCCTTCAGGTGTTTCTGCAGGACACATCATTCCCCATTGCGAATTATGCAACTGTCGAGGTTTCGCCAGTTTCCCTGGAAAATAGAGAACATAAACAGTTGGTTATTAACAAGATATAAAAATCAATAAAACAGGTGCAAAGAAGAGGGGGGAGGGAGAGGGGGGGGGGGGGGATAGGGAGGAGGGAGAGAGAGAGCCCAGTGCTACAAATCAATGATAGCCTGGACTTTTTAAGTAAAAGTCGATTTACCTTCACGCCCAATTGGAGAATTTAATCTTCGCAAATGTGACAAAGTGGATGCATATGTTAAGCGATTCAACACCTACAAAAGACATGATGTGTTTCAGTAATAGAAAATCCCTTTGGAACAGTAATATCAGATAAGCACAAACAAACGAGGAAAACTGATCTATGGAACCTGTGAGACACCCGCTCTTGTACCAGCAGCATTTGCCTGACCCCAGTTCCCAGTTGCGAGTGAGTATTTAAGGCCACTGGTAATGGTTTTCGCTTTAATTGCAAATTGCAAATTAACATCCTTCCCGTTATCAACACACTGTAGATACACAAAACAATTTTTATGAATAAGTATCCACATTCCAAAAAAAAAGAAGCACCAAACATGAACGATGACAATAACACAACCTTTTGGACATAAGCTCTCACGTCCCGGGTCAATTTCCTAAATAACTGCATAGATACCAACAACCACATTTAATTATATTCATAACTAAGATCAGGTATTCTTTACAGTTGAGAACTCCAAAACATCGTACAAACCATTCGAAATAGTCCACCAAGTAAAGGACCAGCAAGATCCAATCTCTTGTTTCCATAATGATCTCTATCATCCTCAGCCCTTCGTCCAAGGGCACATAGTAGAAGCCGGTGAATAATATATCTGATAAAAGAAGCAATATGAATCTTTCAAACATCATATAACCACCCCAGAGAACATCGGAATACAAATCCAGAGTAGACAGAACTTACCCGAAGTAGTATGCTTTCTTTGTTTCACAATATTCTCCTACCCCAACATGAGGAAGCATTTCCTTTTGAAGGATTTCTTTTGCATACCTGTAAAGAAAGCAAAGAGGACATTTCATCCGCTTTACTATATAGTTTCAAATGCTTTACTATAGGCCTGTTTTAAAACATATAGTAGAATACATACTTGATCCTCTTCTCCTTCGTGACACCAACAGTGGCTCCACGTTTCCCAATGTAGTCAAGCGCCACCTGCATTAAAGCAGAAAACAACAACTCAGCAACGCTTAACAATTCAGGGAAGAAAAGAATGAGAAAGTACAGAGGAACATACTGACGAAGTTATTATAAGATAAACCTTTTTAAATAGTATTTTGGACCAATGCGTCAATATATATATCCAATTTAGAAAATAAAAAGCTACACCCCTAACTGACCCCCAGGAGACGCTTAACGTCCAACTAAGCTTTCAAAGGTAGAAAGCACCACTCCCTCCCAAGCAGTATCAAGTAATACTACCAAGCCTTATTAAGTTGAGAAATAACAACTGGACATCGACATAAGAAAGAGAAAAAAAATACGCGTCGTATGAAATTTAGCATAATTCTACAGCGCATCGCAGAAATTTATACCAGTGACATTTGAAGAATGCCGGAAACAATTACCTGTTGATTTTGTATAACAAAGGCTTCCTCCAAGGAAGGTCGAAGCAACTCCATCATCTGAGTATCAGCGAAATCATAACAAATGTGCTCCAATATATCTTTATCGGCAACAAATCCCAAGGCCCGAAAAACAATAATAATCGGAATCTCAGCCCGGATGTATGGAAGCGTGGCACGAATATACTGGCCTGATGAGCCCTGCAGTTACACCAAAACAAGAAGATAAAATCAATCTACAAGAAACATGGATAAGCTTTATGAAAATCACACAAGGAAAAACTGCCGGTTACAACAACACCCAGAACACCATATATAATAGCATTACCCCTTTGGCACTAGTCCGTGAGAGCATCCGCACAAACATGGTACTAGGTGGCCTGTTTTGGGATTCTGCCATTGATCGGACTTCCGCCACATAGGCAAACTTGTTTGGTTGTCTCTTCTTAAATACATAGACATGATTGGTGCTCATCTTCTCCTGGGCAATTAGAACTTTTTCACTCCCATTGATAATGAAATACCCACCTTGATCATATGGACACTCTCCAAGCTCCGTCAAATCCTTCTCTGAGTTCTGATATAACGTGCAGTAACTTGACCGGAGCATTATAGGAACCTAATATATATGACAGGAAGTAGTAGGAAAGTCAATCGCGGAAGGAAGTAGTTGTCAATTCATCACTTAAATTCGATTATATGTACCTTCCCGATGTAGACTTTAGTAAAATCCTGAGTTTCTGTAACTTCTTCACCATCATGCCCTTTCTTTATAACTCTCTTTGAGACATCCACATATAAGGGAGCCGAGTATGTTAGATTCCTCAACCTTGCAGCCTTTGGAAACAAAGTGGCTGTTTCTCCATCCGACTCTGTCATCATAGGCTTACTCAAATATATCTGGCCAAAGCTAATCTTATAGATAGTCTGCAAGCAAAGCCATAAGCACCCCATAAGAACCATAAAAAAAGCTTGAATCTTGGGATAAGTAGTAATTTTGGAACTCTAAAAACCACTTGTGAAAGTACTAAAACTTTTCCAATGTGTCAAGTGTCAACAACAAGCCAAACAAACTCAATAGTTTGTACTTCAGAAATTCCATAAGCCCTTCGATTACATTTTTTTCAAAATTTCTCAACAGGACGATTAGTTTCCATTTTCCAGGCATTTTGATTTCCTTTTCTTTCAAGCTTTTAAAACTTATTAAGATATAGATTATTCCTTTCTCCATTTCTCAATCTTTTTAGAGTTTGGTGGGAACTTGATTTCTACCAAGATATATACGAATTAATGCAGTCCAGAACAAAGCCAGTATATATACTACAATTTGCATTTAGTGAAGCTGTTCAACTTCACAACTATAACCATTAGCCTGGCAAAATGCTCAGATTTCGAGTTCAGACATTTGTAAACCACCAACCATTCTTCATTCGCTTCATGAACTTCAGAGAAACAGCAACCGCTAGCTAAACAATTACCACTCCTAACAATTTTACTTGATTTCTCCAAAAACTGCCATAGACCCATAGAAATGGATACGACAGCAAGAAGAACATTACATATATGCTTCAGCTAGTACTTCAACATACATTTTATTACCATTACTTCTACACAAACCTAACGAATGCCAAGAAACGATGAGTCTTCATTACTGAATGTTCAAGACATAACCCAAGAACCCTGAGATTGAAACCAAGCTAAAATGCTTCAGCTGGCATTTCACTAGTGCATTCCATAATCGAATTCACCCCTAGTGACCTCAATTTCAACTTCTCCAGCAATATAACGACCCATTTAAGCTCCATATTGATATCTTAAACACCTATCCAAAAACCTAAATGTGAGGAAATTCAGACCGGTGATCAGGGTTATGCTGAGGCTTGGGTTGCAAAAACAAATTCTGCTCGATTTCTATCCTGATCAAACAATAAGATCAAACAATCCTCATTCCAATCCAAGCCAATATGTTTATCAAGTTTCTCTGTCAACCACACTAAAACCCTATAATCGAATAACAAATGAAATTCACTACTAACCGCCACAAACATAAGCAATTGATGCCTAAATATCCAATTTCTAGCAAACAAAGTTCCTCCAAAAAGCCTAGAACTGAAACCAAGTAATTGAGCTAAAACACATCATCTGGCACAAACACGATGAAAGCTTCAATTTTAATCACTTGAATCCTGGAGGCTCCACCACTGTAATATCCAACAAGTACCAAAACCTGGAGAATTGAAGTCAAATAACAGAGCTAAACCTCAGCAAAACTCCAATTTGACATTGATTAAACAAATGCCACCATACACTGTGCCTCAACAAAGTACACAGTTTACGCATTATTATCACCTAAAAATCCTGCTACTGGCCATTTCAACCTTTCTAGCAAACAACTGAAAACCACTTTCGGCTTCTTTACTGAAATGGTTGACAACTAGCCTAAAAGCTATGATCCTTCAGCTAATACGTCAAGTATCCATCCTATTATCAAATTTTGTTTCTACTCGCAACAATCATAAGTAATGCCTTGATCCTTTATACTCCTTTAGTAAAGTTTTGGCACCTACCCAAAAAGCTTAGAAATGAAACCACGTAAAAGAGCTAATATGGTACTGCTAGTATTCCAATCATGCAACTTCGTTAAAATCACTCCTCTTCACGACAAATACATTGAATGCCACAATTTCAACACCCGCTGAGAAATCCTAGAATTGAAACCGAGTAATAAAGCTAAAATCCTCCAGCTAATACTTCAATATTTCACTTTATTCCAAACTTCCTTTCTATTTGCCACGAACGTAATGAATGCCTCAATTTCAACTTTTCTAGCAATCTAGCTACCTTTATTCAAACCTTTGACACAAACAAAAAACATCCTCAAATGAAAACCCATTATATAGCTATAGTGCTTCAGCTGTTATTTCTATTATGCAAATATATTACCAAAATTCAACTGCTATTCACCCCAATCACGGTTAGTATTTTTTTGCAAGAACTACCCAAACACCCAAGACTTGTGCCTAGTAACCCTAAATATACTGCAAGTACTTTGGTTATCCATTTTATTCCAAAATCTTACTTCAATTCGCTACTGGACACCTCAATTTCAACCAAAAAAACTAAAAAAATCCTAAAATCAAAACCTCTCTGAAGAACACCCTAATATGCTTAAGCAAGTACTTCAGTCACGCATTAGATTCCACAATTTTCACTTGGACTCGCCACGAAACAAATTGGACGCCTCAAATTCTCAACATTCCAAGCAAACACAAAATTCCTAGATTCGAAATCAAGTAATACATCTGAGGAACACACCACCCAGACCCTAAAATGCTTCGCTGTACTCCAATCATGTGTTTTATCCCACAATTTAACTTTGAATTGCCGCAAACTCATCAAATGCCTCAATTTGAACGAAAACCCCCTAAAACCCTAGAACCGAAACCTATAGGCCAGTACTTCAATCACGCATTTTGTCCCACAATTCTCACTTCAGTTCGCCACCAGACACGTCAAACGTCTCAATTCCAAATTTTTCCAAAGCAGAACCTAGAATTATCTGAACTGAGGAATATACACAGAGGGCTTAAAAGGACCTCGGCAAAATCGGACTGGTGGCCGGGGTTGTGCTGGGACTCTGGCCGAATCTCAATATCGGCGGATTCATCAACGATTTCCTGCATAGTGTTCTGGATGAACTCGTCAAACGAGTCCAGCTGCTGCCGGACCAGGCCCTTCTCTTCGAAGTAGGCGCTGATCACGGCCCAAGCGTCCTCCTGGGTTATGTCCTCGCCCTCGTCCATACCGTTCAGCTGCTCGTTCTCGTACTCTTCTTCCTCCGAATCCATGTTTCGGTTGCAGGTCTTGCTAGGGTTTTGAGAGAGAGTCAAAAGAGAAGACGAGGGAAAGAAATGCTTTTGACGATGTTGAATTCTGTATTGGGGGCTTTTATTTTGGGACAAGAACCCCAAAGGGACAAGAATTTAGGGGGTTGGGGCGGTGGGTTACTTATAAGGCGGCACATTAAGGGCAAATTTGTAAAAACAAAAAGTTGGCATGCAATATTTATCGTGCAAATTCGATAAAGTTTTTCTTTTCAGGAAAAATAATTAATGACCGCTTATAATATACATGGTATAACTTTTTCTCTCCACTTCAAATTTAAACCCATCAACAGTTAACAAAATTAGACATCTTAAACGGATTTGTTATGAATTGTATGAGATAACGTAAATACCCTTATTTTTTTTTAACTAAATGTCATTATTTCAATCCCCTCTCTCCCCCTTCTCACTTCCACCCATCACCCCATCTCGCCACCCACTTTCACTGTCGACCACCCACCACCACACATGCCCACGCCCACTGCACGCACACACAATCACATCCAACACACACACCCAGCCACATACAGTGAACACACACAGAGACACATAATACACATACTCACCCACGCAAACCCACCACCGTTGCCCCTCCCCCCTCCCCCCTCCACCTAACCCACACTCACACACCTAGACACTCACCCATTCACGCACAAACACGCACCCAGACCCACTGCACGTATATACAAACAACCAAACACACATACACATAGAGTGAACACACGCGCACACACAACACACAAACCTACCAACACTAACACCCACCCACCCCACCACAGTTGCACCCCCCCCACTCCCGCGCCCCACTCACTACACACATCCATTGTATGCGCATGAAACACAAACTCAACATATGCGCACACAGTTTCATACACACTACACACACTCACAAACTCAAGCCCACGCGCGCGCGCTCATGCATTGTGTGTGTACGCGTTTGTGGGTGTGTGTAGAGTCGTGTGTGTGTGTGTGTTCGCGCGTGCGCATAATGTGGTGATGGGTGACTTCAATGGGGGTGGGGATGGGGTATGGTGGTGGGTGGTGGGGGCGGCAGTTGAGGGGGGAGATGGGGTTTAGTGCTTAAATTTAAAGTAAAGGGAAAGAAATCGCACAATACATATTGTTCAGGGGGTCATTAGCTTTTTTCCCGTCTTTTTTTTTCTCTTTTACTTGAGGAATTTTAGATGATTATAAGCTATTTCTGATATCAAAAATTTTAATGTACCCATTGCCATAAAACTAATTGTAACATTATTAATTACCATCAATATAATAGCACTCACAAGTCCGTACATTGTCAACAAAAAGTACTCTAAAGTAGATTTCAGTTACAGCGGTCCTTTTTTTTACAGCTTTTGGACTAATACGAATTTTTTTTCTAGGGTTGTTGATGGAGCTAGAATAGGGGGTTTGCACGCTAAAATTTTTCATTGAATCGTGAAATGTAGGCTCTCATACTTTGAAGATGTAATCACATAGGTGAATTTATTCCTCGATATTTGGCGTGTGATTACTTTTCTTTCTTTTCTGCTAATTGTTGCCTTTATTCGTAGTTACATCAACGTGTTACAAAAATTAAGGCGATTAGTAAACATCTTTGTCAAAGTTTATTCAATCTTTGTAGCATTCAACTATCTAAAAACGAGAGCACAATATACATGACTTCAAAAACAGAAGGGGTAATAAGTTTCTCATGTACGTGATTGAAGAAGTTGGGTCATTTTCTTCCTTCCTCGAGCTGGTATTTTTTCCCATTCCGGCCACCTAATTTGACATCTCAGCTTTGAGCTCTTTAACTTCGATAATTTTGTCAAGACCTTCATCAAAAGGATAAATGTTACTAATCAGGGAGTTCAAAGAGGCCATTTCCCTCTTTCTTAGCAATTTATATCCACACATTGTGATGACAAGGAACCTCTCAGGGGTATTTGGGAAGTTCTGCAATGTCTTGGCGAATGTTAAACTTGTCATAGTACTGCATATGGGAGCCTGTAAACTTAACCTCAAGATAAAGCTTCAGAAGATATCTGACAAGATATTCCAGAGACATTTGATGACCTTAAAATAGAGCAGGCATCCAGGAGACAAGGACTCCAACATCTTCGCTCTCATGTACGAGTTTCTGATATTCTCTGGACTTGCCATGAACACGACGATGAAGTTCATGAAATAATCGAGCGGGTCCCCAGCCAAAACTTCAGGGTTTTAAGAAACGAAAACAATCAAATCCACGACATCTGCCACAAATTGCTTGGGAACTGATGCAAACCCCACTCTGCAGGAAGCAGGTGGAGGCATTTTGGGAGCCACCCATGAGATCAACCAAACCACTACTAAGCAGCAGTCAGACAATGCTAGGCTAAGAAGGTCCTTACTGTTAGTCACCTGAGCTTCATGACACAATCTTTCCTTTCTATACACCTCCATTTCTAATTTTCTTCTCCCTCGTGGCGAACTGTATCCGATTCAGTTCTGGAGAAGGGGACTGCCACTGCGTGGCTTCCAAGTCAGAGTACCTATACAGCTCGAAAAAGAAGATGATTATAATCAGAAAATGCTTTTACCAGCCCCAAGTGGAGGACCCTCGCAGTCATGAAGAAGCTTTCACAAATAAAACGAGTAGTTATTAGCCTTCTGGGATAAGATTGTATTAGCTTGATTTCCTTTTTTAAATTAGTTGTATTAGTATTAGAAGTACCTAAAATATTATTAATTCTATTGAGATCTATGTTAGATTATCTAGTAACCTATAAGGTGTCCTGCATTCGTCAATGAATATCGTCACAACTCATGCATGTCATTTGAGGTGATCCGCGTCAAAGTTGTTTATGAGATACATGTACGATACCCTCGTATCAAGGGGGATAAGTTGGCCTCGTGAGTTCCAAACACCCTATTCGATACATGAAGAACAAGAAATCTCTGCTAGACAAAACACATAAATGGCAACCATAATTTGCAAAAGCGACGCCATACCAATTACCTATGGAGGTGTCCCTCCATGTATAGGCCCTCGATCGGGGAGTTGAAGGCAACCTCTGTATTGAAGTGTTTAAATTCGAGAACCTATTCATCGTTTTCCTATTTCAATCTTCAAATTCACGCGTTTCTAAATTTCATGTTTGAGGTCAAAATTTAGAAAAGATCACATGCGATTGAACTGTTCACACAAACTCCCCATAGTCATAGATAACTAGAACAATCCTGTGTGTTGGCCAGTAAGGTGTAACTACCAAAGCGAAGTGTCTTGTTGATGTGGCCTTGAATAAACCTGTGTGGCTGTATCTTTCTATGAATTTAAAACTCAACTACCCAGTAAACTGTTTCAAAATGGCAGCGCTTTCATACGTTGTAGGCCTACGTTGTTTGGAAAATGCCATGACTAAGATCACTTGTCCCAGTTATAAGCAAAGCTCTCTCAGGAGCAAGCTGGTGGGTAGTTGACTGACCAATACTGCAAAATGTCTAGCTCCTGTGCTTCCATATGCAGGCCTGCACCAAAATTATTGCTTGGTTATATGTGAATTAAGTGTAGACTTGTTTATGAATTCTACATAAGCAGGCTTGAAACTTTGCACACCACAAAGTATTTTAATGACCCTTTTTATGGTCTCTAAAAAGCATAGTTTACCATTTCTAATTTATGTGTTCATTTCGTGATTTTATTTTTATTATTTTCGTATCCAATTAGGAGATAAAATTGTGTACTTTTATCATTTTGACAAATTTTTGTATCTAGTTTTCTCTAATAATGGGTGAGGGTCAACCGAAAAAAGGCACAAACATCTTATATGTGTTTTCACATTTCCGTACTGTTTGGCTTAGATTTTTTCAAAAACACAAACAAAAATCATGAGCTTATATGATAAAAAGAACATTTTTTTGTCATCATTACAAAAACTAAAAAAGTGATAAACGAACGGGACCTATTGTTCTCGATAACGATAGGCCTATCATTTTACACGTTCGATGGATAAAAAGAGTTTGACTCATAAATTGGCCCAAGAAAGAAAAAATAAATGCCTACTTGTTGGCTCTAAGTTATTGGCACTGGTTGTAGTTTGCCAAAGAAAATGACCCAATAAACAATCAGACAGAAACCAAGTTTCACCACCCCCTTTACCTGCCTTTCCTAACACATCAACCTTACCAATCTTTCCACACTATAAAGACTAAAAGCAATATCATCTCACTTTTATTAGACACTGCATTGTCTCTATGAGTAAGGCCAAGAGCATCCCATTATTTCTGCTTAGGCTCCTGGCCTTGGGTGCAACTGTCTGTGCCACCATTTTCATGGTTACGAGCCATGAGTCGACCAAAGTTCTGAACATGACGTTCGAAGCAAAATACAGCGATTCACCAACATTCAAGTAAGTTTCCATAATCTCGATCCAGTTATTCCTCACCGTCTTCTTCTTAATACCTTTGTGCCATTCTGATTAAAAGACGCTAGCGTTACGCCATGAGTATTTTTTCCCTTTTGACTGCTTGCAGGTATTTTGTGGTGGTTAACGCGGTGGCAAGCGGATATAGCCTACTTATCATTTTTCTTTCTTCCAAGAACCTCCCATGGCGGTTGGTTTTGGTTTCGGATTTGGTAAAGGAGGTTTTTGTAATCAAAATTCTCTGTTAGGTGCATGGTTCAGTGTGGAAAGGGATTACACTGAAGCTCTTCAAAATTTGTGGCAGGTTATAACATCACTGCTCATTTCAAGCCTATCGGCAGCTTTGGGTGTATCTCAGGTGGCGAAGAAAGGAAATGCTCATGCTGGCTGGCTACCCATCTGTGGCCAAGTCCCAAAGTTCTGTGACCATATTGCTGGTGCTCTTGTATCTGGCTTCATTGCTGCAATATTTTACTTTCTGCTGCTTCTTTACTCACTTCACAATGCCCTCGATCTCCTTACTCTTGAAGCTTAGATATGTCCTCTCCAATGAAGGTTTTGCCTTTGGCCTTACCATTTTCTTTCCACCTGTTCTTCCTCGGCAATCCTTTTATGGGCACTATACATCATTATAGTAATGAAGAGGTCGCACTATCTTAAGCGGAGGAAAGTCTCTGTTTCATCCAATATGTTTCTGATCAAGGAATCACATTAGATGTTTTGTAATGAGCCTTATATGTAGCGAAGCAATTTCAATTGCAAATGCAGCGATCTTATGGTGGTCATTAATGAATCTACACGGTCCTCGGGGCGCCGCCTAGATCAAGAACATCAATCTCTTTTTGAGGTAGGTAAAACTATTGAAGCGAATCAGGAAACAGCGTAAGAGCTATCCCAGAGCGCAACCTAAGGGACTCGGAGAGAAACTATACAACATCCATAGGGCAACCCAAGAACAAAGACCTAGCACAACAGTCAACAAGAGAACTCCATCGCGGCACAGCGGCTTGCAAAAGCATAGGACATGTCCAAGTAGCACGATAACCTACCTATCAAGATAGTCTCCTTACATCTAAGCAATGAACCATGAGGGAGAGCATCCATTTAGCAGAAAACACCCAGCAGCATACCAAGTAATGGGGATAAACCGGGAACCCGCAACAGGGAAGTAATCTTCAATGACAAGTCAGCGCCTAATCAACACCAACAACGGAGATAGTAACTTCAGGAACATCAATCTTATAGTACCCATACAAATTGGAAAACGTTTTAACTATCTTTTAGTTTCCCAATACTAATAGTTTAACATTTTCCAGCGCAAAACTATATAAGGCCATTGAACTTGCACCTTACCAAGTGCCCTTAGTTTGACCCAAATGGAAAAAGAAGAACAAAAACCAAGCGCCCATAGGATGCCTGTTGCTCACAAGTACAAGTATAATATGGACAACCTTCTAAAGGCTACAAAATTTGCCAGCATCGAATCATAGGAGCTTGCTCTTTGCCAATAGCAGTGCGTTCGGGAGCTTGCAGAGACAAAACTGGAGCCAGCAAAAGGAAAGACTTGGTAATCACTGCCTAAGGCACAGAAAAAGAGCTTCTAAAGCTTGCTCATTGCCTGGATTGAAGGCTTTCCCCCTTTCAGAAAGCTCTCTATTTCTATTGCTATTGACTAAGTCAGATTTCTTTCACGCATCAGCGATTCAATTTTCTCAACATCTTCTGGAGTGTCAACACCATGAGCGTCATGGTTAACCTTGATGACCTGTATATGAAAGA
Organism: Escallonia rubra; assembly: GCA_033065855.1. Lineage (NCBI taxonomy): Eukaryota > Viridiplantae > Streptophyta > Magnoliopsida > Escalloniales > Escalloniaceae > Escallonia > Escallonia rubra. The sequence continues at coordinate 274,801 of JAVXUO010002916.1, read as the reverse complement.
AATATAAGCTTCTCCTCAAACGCCATTCATCACATTTTTTCTGCGAGTAACATTCATCTTCCTAGAAGAATAACAAATGCAACACCAGTGAAGTTCAAAGACCAACATTGCTTTATCAAGAAAAATAAGTGCTAGAATCAGGCATATAATGCACATTCATGGGTGCTCTTAGACCAATATACTCGATAGATTAGTCAAGGTTCCAAAGTCCAAACCAAGACAATAAGTGAAGCAAGTCAGCTACTAAGGGGAAAAGTCAACCTTGAGAAAACCCTAGTCCACTTTGTTGTTTAAACAGGTTGAGCTTAAGTATCTGAACCTGCAGTAAACCCTCTCCCCACCCTCTCTCTCTCTTGTGGAAGCATCAGTATCTTTTATCCTTTTTAAGCTATTCCTAAACTGCTCCTACCTGACAAGCTCATAATGTATCACCTCTCCCCCATTTTAATCAAATGTTTTGCAGTCGGCTTGTAAATAGATCAACTGCTTAATGGTTCCATATTAGTCTCATGACAACCTAGAAGCATGTCTCCACCTTATCCAGCTAGCTCGTATCCATCAAACATTCAAAAAACTCCACGAGCTTCAAGATTTGCCATCCTGCTTAATACTTCACTTAATTCTTGCTCAATTGGTTTCAATTGGATACACCATGGACTCTTAAGTTGTCCTGTGTTTCATCAAGTTGTTTTTGTGTCAAGCCCAATTAGAATCTAAGGCAAAAACCAGGGTATTTTCAGACCAAAACGCTACTAAGCTGTGGTGAACCCGATATCAAAAAATAAGTTTATACCTAGATCACATAGGTTTCTATACATTCCCGAACAGCCTCTGTTGTAACTACCTACTTAGCACTACTATTTTTGCAAGTAGCCAAGTACTCAAACAAAGAAGCTAAAGAACAAGTATAGTAGGTGCAGTAACTGTCAAGCTTATACCAGTGACATAGCAATGTGGACTTAAATGCCAAAAAGGTTTGCCGCAGAATTTTAATCTTCTTTTCAAAATAATACTTCAAGAAGTCCTACATAGCCAGAGGAAATAAATCCATCATCTTCAAACATCATAAGGTAAATAGCCTTGTCATAAATCAACCATGGCAGTAAATAAATGCTATGAAACTTAATCATCATAACAGCTAACTAAAACCCATAAGGTTTGACAAGCATCTAAGAATGCAAATCTGATTGACATATAACTAATGCATTTATTGCCTCACATCGAACTAGATTGAGAACTGAAACAACATAAATGCTGCCGCAATGAGTAAGCAAATATATGAAGATGAAAATATACTGAAAAGGCAATCTTTAGACCATCTAATGAATGTATTGAAAAAATAAATGTAGAATGGAGATTACCTTCATTCTATACCCATTCTCAAGGACTTTAAGCTGTTCTAGATCTTCTTCTAGCTGCAGCGGAGTGGGCGAAAGCTCTGGATATATCCCTAGAAACTTTGTATCATAGCTCTGGCAAGACAGGAAGAGGCATTTTTGGCCACCAATCATCCAAGAATCTACTACCTAACAAAAGGGCTGTGTGCAGAGTTACTCATACCTGTATCCCAAGATGAAGTAAATATGGGAAGTCTGGACTGACCTTCCCCAACCTTGTTGGCACAACGAAGAAAATGTCATAAGATACGGGGAACGGTTAACATGCCACCGAAATGAGAAGCATTATACTTACTTGTTGAATGGGATAAGTCCCCTCGAGAAATAAATTGCATAACCACGATTGTCAACAACACACTTCACTCGATTTGGATCAGAAGCATCTTCAGGTTTTAAAGATGTGACAGCTGTGCTAAATACTGCATCTGGAGCTGCCTGTACAACAAAAGAGACCTAAATTAAAAAAATTGAAGAGGAAAGCGCAAAAGTTATTGGCCTATAAATGAAGCTTTCACCTAGTTCCCAGCAGTAAAACGCAAGAGTTCCCTCAGTGTACATTGTTGCGGATATTGGACCCAAGCTACCAAGAGATGAGCACAATGAAAAAGGTAATCATGCGAGACAAAATATGCACATCTAAGAATATATGCAAAATGGAGAGAAGCAAATAAGGCTTTACTGGATATATCAGAAAAGGGGCTGAAAGAGAAAATAAAAGCATAGTACTGTAGAAGAAATGCATTTCTTCTTGTTGCTCAAGTGCGTGTTTCTTATAGAGAAGATGTTCGCTTGCTAAGAGAGTTCGATATACAGATCTTCTTTTTGGTCAGTAAAATTTTATTGAAGGAACAAAACTCGCCTAAAGGGGCAAACCCATGTACACAAGCAGCATAATAAAGACCGCAAAACCTAAAGCATCAAGCAAAAAATCTGAAATGTTTAACATAGTTAGAGAGGCCCGTTCCTGAAAACTTCTCTTAAAAGAGGAGTCTAGTTTGCTAAGAAAATTCTATATTTTTAAAGCCACAAAAACAACATAGTTAACATAAACCTAATATAACCGACAGAATGCACCAATTATCTAAGATTTTCATCTTCCTCAAGCAAAACTGTATTTTGAAGTAGCAACTTCGAGAATACTTGATAGATTTACCAGAGGTATATTTGTAATTTTAATACGGAAGAAAAGGCTTTTTCATCAAAATGCATCAGGGACAAATAATGTGACTCACCTGCAGAGCTTTGACCACTCCATCTATTATCTCAGGCTCAATAAGAGGCTCATCCCCCTGAATATTGACAACAATATCATATTTCTTCTCAAGCCTTTGAAGTGCTTCATTGCAGCGCTCAGTTCCTGCATATTACCACGATGTTTAGCTAACTCGAGTTGTAAAGGGAAAAAACACGACGACCATTCCAGGCTAGTACCATTTCGACAAGATTCAGATGTCATTACCACATTAGCTCCAAATATGCGACAGCATTCAGCAATTTTCTCATCATCTGTAGCCACAACTGGTGCAGTAGGAAGCTATATTCAATACGTAACACAAAGAAAAGTAAACTCGACACAAAGAGGCACTGAAAGAAATAAAAACACACTCACACTCTACAGACACAAAAACACAGTGTATGTGCACATACAAGAAGGCATTAGACAAAATCAAGACACTCCTGCAGTAATAAGGTCTCATGAAAATTCTGCAACCTAATAGAGATGTGTATGCTCGAGGACTTCATTTTCTAACTAGCTAGAAAACTGTTAAGCGAAATTGACGATCTTGTAGGAGTACCCAAGCAGTAACTAACTTTTTTCGAATCATAAGATGAGGTGAATATGCCTAAAGTAATGCCACCTTTTGTTTTTATGACCGAAATAAGAACAATGGGACACCATTCTACAGTTTTGAACATTTCGCGGTAAGTGAAGATAAATTCCAGAGGGTGCAAAAGTACGTACTACGTACATTGCAATTAAAGCATGTACAGTAGAAGCCCATACAAATTCATATTTTTCCGCCAATAGAATTCCATATTTAGAAGGTGCTTTTTGGATTGGAAAATTTGCAAGATTTTGCGCTTCCATTTTACTTTTCATGAATGAGATGGATGGTTAACCTATATGAGATCTTTTTTGGATAAATCTTGTTACCACGTCCTTCATGAACGGTCCACCCTCTATCTGACGTGACATTTAGGGTTCTTAGATCACCTTTTGAAGGCTTCCTTCTTTATCTGGAGCCTGGTGTTGCATTTAAAGGAAGGGAGCAGATGGTGAATCATATGCTTTGCATTGTGAGACACATTCAGAGCTTGGTGGACTTCTTGCCTCACTTAGCCATATAGTTGGTAATGCCCCAGCTGGTTGACGCTTAGTATAACTCTATATATGAGACGAACTGATAGAGATAGTATAATCGTGATTGATGCATTTAATATTCTATATTTAACCACAAGTAACAAGCACTTGAAATGCCACAATGAGTCAATAAACATTCTGAAACTATACGAATTATAGGTGCTCCACTCATAAAGGGCTATAAAGATAAATAAAAATGTAAAACTGCAAGGGCTCTCTATAGGGAAATAAATTCAAAATCGTTCAACATGCTAGCAACTTTTGCCCTTAGCCAATGTCATCTAGAAGGCATACCAAATTAAAGATAGTAGAAAGCATACTCTAGTCACTTATGCTGTATATGAATGAATAGATAGACATAACATCAATCAGCATGCTACAATCCACATATATACATTTCTAAACCATGTAAGAGTTGTTCATAGCGTCTTTCACATATACTTTAGAATCTGTAGCTTCAACCATCGTAGCAAAATTGTAGTAAAATTAACTACTCCCCGTGTTTCATAAACTGTCCCCTTTGACTTTTTGCAAATGTCTAAGATAGAAGTTTTCTAAATGATCAATTGAACTCAAATAGTAGTTGCATATCAAACATGTATCATATAAAGGGTCAAACTATGGCTAAATCACTGAGTGAAGCCATTGTTTAGCTGATCAATTTCAATTCTGTTCTAGGAATTTGCAAACGGCCAAAGGGAGATGAGAATAATACTACCTCCGTTCCATTGGATTTTCCCCTTCAACAATTCGCAAGTTTCTAGGATAGATTTTAGTACCATAAAAACATCAAATTGATCTCAAACAACAATAATAGATAAAATAAGCATCATCTGGCAAGTCAACCTGGGGTAAAAAAAATAAGTGAAGTCAACATTCACGTGCTAAATCTATCGTAAGAATTCGAAAAAAGTCAAATCAGAAAAATCTAGTTCAAAGGAGAGAGTAAAATGGAGGAATTATTTAAACAACCGGAGGGGGGGAGGGAGGCTCGTATACATACCAAGTTGATTCAAGGTGGTAGCGAGTTTTGCTCTTTCCCATGTTCTCTGAAAAGCACAACAATCATAAGTGAGTCGCATTTTTTATGCTTGAATTGTCGAATGTAACCACAACAATGGAACTAAAAATATACATATGCAAACATATATTCGCTATATTTCATATATTTTGTCCATTATAACTTTCTAGTGAATTTTTTGTAGAGGATTTCAACATCAAACACCATATTAAACCCAAGCAGTGACTGCAAATCATATATACATCATTCGACAAGTCAAACTTGGGCAAAAATGACGATAAAAGTCAATGTTTACGCATTTAAATTTTATCTTACGAATTCACAAGTGGTAACAGGGCTTATGAATTCTGAAGTCAATGGTTGAGAAGTCAAAACCGGGGAAAATACAGCTACTATACTCAAAGTTCCCATGCTTTAATTCTATGCTCAAAAAGTTAAAAGCGACAGCATTTACGGAAACGAGGGAGAAAAGGGGCAACTAAGTAGTACCTGGATCATGGGTTTGCCGAGGATGGGGACGAGAGGCTTGCCCTGGAATCTGGAGGAGGCGTAGCGGGCGGGTATGATTCCGACCACCCGGCTCCGGAACTTGGCGGACCGCCGGAGAGAGAACGCCACGTAAGCTCCGGCGGCGGCGGCTGCGAAGACGAGGCCGGGAACCGCCCATGTAGCTGTGTCGCCGCCGGAGGCCGGTTCAGGACTCATTTGCTCAGGGAATTTGTTGCAGGAAAGAAAGAGAAGAAAGGGAAGGGCACGCAATAACACTTCAGTGGCGAGTACAATAATTTGTTACTATAGGAAACTTTTAGGTACTTAGTTTTTAGCGACGATTGAAATAAGAAAAGAAAACGTTAAGTCAGAAAATTTTCTTGTATACTGAAATTCCCCCCCTACCCTCCTCAAATCGAAGACTTTAAAAGATAAATCAGGATTTTAAACTTTTTTTTTTCATTTTTTCAGAAAAAGTTATATTCGTTCACCAATTTAAAATCGTATATACAAGAATAAGGAATCGGAATACTATTCACTAACTCGTTACAAGTTATTATTATTATAATTTTGTACACTCGATTTGACATGCATATCGTGTTTTCTTTTTTTATTTTTTGGTATGGTGGTCGTGTAATACGTTATTTTTATTTTTATAGTTTTAAAATAATATCTTAACAAATAATTACATTTTTTTGTCAATTTTTTTGGTATTATCAAACATGAAAACAGAAACGAGATTCTGACAATCATGATTACATATGTTTTCTTTTTCAACAAGTTAGGCACCATTGGGTTGAAAGCCCAAAACGTAGGTCCACCTAGGTGTTTAGACTATTATGGTAACATATATATGGTCCCCCGGGGCCTAATTTTCATAAGCACAAACATAAGGGCTAAATACATTGATATCCCTTGAGCGTTAATTTCTTCGTGTTCGTTTCAAGTTCGAAATACTAATTTTACAAATAAGGACACCGTTTATGCATGATTTTTTCTTCATATAGGTAGATATCGGATTTATGGGGTAATTACTTAGAAGTATATTTTGTGTTACAGACCTTTCTATATGATAGAAAAGGATCCCATGATCCTGAAGAATGGATATTTCCTGGGATCGTGAATCCCAAGTTTTACTATGTGGAGTGGATCAAATTGCATTTGTGTCTAGAATTGATGTCTTCTGTGTAATACTAATCCATTGGTAAGTTAGAAATAGAGATATATTCATTGTCGTTTATGAAATAACAATATTCTCTTTTTGTCGGATGCAATTTGAACCAAATGATAATTTAAGCTCAGATTTCATTTGCCAAAATTGAGTTACTCTGCACTACTTGTCGAGTCAACTCAACCCGAACTTCTATGTTCATGTTTTAACCTGATTTCATTTATTCGCCTTTATTTCTAGAATAAAACAGTGCAAAATTAACCTTTATGCTCACTTCCATGGCTCAACTGTCGTACAAAACAGCTCGACTGTTTCACATTAATTTCTATGTTATTGTTGGCCCCTCATTTCTTCGTCATCGGTGTCGTCCACCTCTACCAAGTGTCAACTAACCCAGCCAACCGCACACAACCGCTGCTCCTCCCTAATTTTGAACCTAGCTACACATCTATTTCCTTATTCTCTTACTTAAGCCCATGCAAAACTATGCACATCCGCTAAGGAGGGGAACTAGGAAGTATAATCGAAAGGACCACATATGATTATTAATTATATGATGGTAATATTGCATTTATGAATTAATATACTATAAAAATAACTATAGTGTAGAGAGATTTGTAAAATTTAAATAATAAAAATAAAATAAGTAAACTAGCCTCAATATATTCTTGCTTGTTTGTAATCTAGATACTTTGGAAGAAAGTTGGAAGAATGAAGATGTAGTAGGAAAATGAATCAATAAAAAAACCCTAATTCAATTTAATAGTATCACAGTACAATGAAATATTCAAAGTTGTATCAAAGCTAGGCACCCTTAGTATAAGAAAGTCGAAAAAATATTCAAAAAAATTGGTGGATGACCATGGTCCCTCCCGGCTCTACTGTGGCTCCACTCCTTACGTTGCTACTAAGTTGCCAATAATAGGCATACCCAGGGGCGGAGGCACGTTAGGACAAGGGGGGCTGAAGCACCCCCTGACTTCTGGGGAAAAAAAAATATATATATATATTTTTTGGGAATCGCGTTGACCCCGTTCCCGAGATCCCGTTCCCCGAGACTGGCCGAGAGCACAATCGACTCTCTTTCTCTCTCTCTCTCTCACGGTCTCACCGGCGACAGCTCCACCCACCGGCGACAGCNCCTTCAACGGCGACAGCTCCTTCAACGGCGACAACTCCACCCACCGGCGACAGCTCCTTCAACGGCGACAGCTCCTTCAGACAGCTCCACCCACCGGCGACAGCTCCACCCACCGGCGAGCCTTCGACGACGACGACTCGTCACGATGGAGTGACGCCGTGACCGAACGAGTGACGACGACCGTCGACCTCCGCTGTCCCGCAGTCCCGCGACGCGCCGGCGCCGACGCCCTTGAAGAACCAGATCTGAATTCTCATCTGGGCCTTGCGTGAGTGGTGACTGGTGAGTCTTCCCTCTTGCTCAGTTTCTCTTAGAATGCTGATATTGCTGAATGAATAATGAATTGTTGTCTGCTACTTGCTTTTAGTTTAATATGTTACATTTGCTGAATGAATAATGAATAATGAATTGCTGTCTGCTCAGTTGTTTTTAGTTTAATATGTTACATTTATATTTTAGTTTAATATGTTACATTTATATTTTAGTTTAATATGTTAAATTTAGTGTAATATGCTAATATAATAATATGTACAATTATTTAATTATGTGAATTTGTGTTGAGATATTGAGATATTGAAATTTTATTCCAATGTGCGTGTGTTTTTTTTCAGAATGGATAAGTTTTTTAAAAAGCTAGGGAAATTGGCAGAATCCTCGCAGCCTAATCAAGATAGTATTCTACAGTCTTCAACTTTAACAGTAACAGACAAGGCTCCTTGTGCATCGTGATGTTGATTTCGGGCATTCAAGTAGAACTCATGATGAGTTCAACTCTGACGAGCTTATTGGGGATCCTGGGTTGCGTCCAAATATTTTGGATAATAGTCCCAATATTCGAGATAAAGTTCGACGAACATATTGGTCGAAAGGTCATTGCCAACCTCGTAGCCACAATTTTCCATTTACACAATTCGGGAAACAATCTCGTCGATTTGTTTCTTCTTGGTTTGACCGTCATGCGAGTTGGTTGGAGTATAGTGTAGCAAAAGATGAAGCATATTGTTTATGTTGCTACTTATTTAGAAGTGCTCACGGGGAGCAAGGGGGTGGTGGTACTTTTGTCAGTCATGGTTTTAACGATTGGAGAAAGAAGGAAAAATTGGAAAAACATGTTGGAGAAGTCGATAGTGCACACAACCTTGCTTTAAGTAAGTGTCAAGCATTTGATAACCCGAAGCAGAGTATTGAAGTTGTTTTGTCTAAGCAAACAAATGAAAGTAAGGTTCAATACCGTACTCGCTTGACAGCATCAATTGATGTCATTCGGTTGCTCTTACGTCAGGGTTTGTCTTTCCGTGGGCATGATGAATCTAACGAATCTGAGAATCAGGGAAACTTTCTAGAATTTTTAGATTTCCTTTCGAATCACAATGAGTGTGTGAAAAAAGTCACGCTGTCAAATGCGCTTCAGAATCTCAAATTGACATCACCAAAAGTTCGGAAAGAAATTGTTAGTGTCATTGCTGGAGAAATAAGAGATGCAATTGTTGGAGACATTAAAACTAAATTATTTTTCATTTTAGTTGACGAGTGTCGTGATGCCTCAGTCAAAGAGCAAATGGGAGTTGTTTTGAGATATGTGGACAAAAGAGGACGTGTCGTTGAACGTTTTATTGGTATTGTCCATGTTGAAAGTACTGCTGCCTTATCACTGAAAAACACGATTGATGGTTTGTTTTCAATGCATGAATCGAGTATTTCAAGAGTTCATGGACAAGGCTATGATAGAGCAAGCAACATGCAAGTTGAATTCAATGGCCTTAAAACCTTAATTCAAATGGAGAATGAAACTGCTTATTATATTCATTGTTTTGCTCATCAACTTCAGCTAACTCTTGTAGCCGTTGCAAAGAAACACAATCAGATTTCGTTACTCTTTAATTTGGTTACTAGGGTAGTAAACACCGTGGGAGTCTCATGCAAACGAAGAGATGCTCTTCGAGAAAGTGAAGCCATTCATCTTGTTCATTCTCTTTAAAATAGTGATATTGCTAGTGGTCGGGGTTTAAATCAGGAACATGACATCAAAGGAACAGGAGAGACCCGTTGGGGATCACATTATGGTGCATTATTGAATTTGATTCTTATGTTTGCTTCAGTGATAGACGTGCTTAATAAGGTTGCTGACGATGCTACAGATTATGATCAAAGAGGTGAAGCATTGTACCTTTTGAAGACGATGCCAACTTATGATTTTGCCTTTAACATGCATTTGATGAAGACTGTTTTGGGGATAACAAACGAACTTTCACAAGCATTGCAAAAGAAAGATCTAAACATTGTAAATGCAATGAATTTGGTAAGCATAACAAAACAACAATTACAGAGGTTGAGAGATTATGGGTGGGAAGGCTTGTTGGAAGAGGTTTCAAGATTTTGTGTAAAATATGAAATTGAAGTATTGGACATGAGTGCGAGGTTTGTAACCCCGGGGAGGCGAAAACGTAATGCTGAAGAAGGTACAAATCTTTATCACTATCGTATTGATACTTTTTTAGCTATTGTTGATTTGCAAATCAGTGAGTTGAATAATCGTTTCAGTGAGTAACTATAGAGTTTCTTATTGGTATGGCATATATTGATCCAAGTGATAGTTTTTCTACTTTTAATAAGCAGAAATTGATACGCCTTGCACAATTTTATCCATATTGCTTTTCCCCAATAGAGCTTAAGATACTTGAAAGTCAGCTCGAGACTTTAATTATGGATGTGTCGTCATGTGATGTGCTTCATGATGTCAAGGGAATTGGTGAACTTGCTATGAAATTAGTCGAGTTGAAAAAGGATGTGATATATCCTTTGGGTACTTGCTTATGAAACTAGTCTTACTATTACGTGTTGCAACTACTACTATGGAAATAGTTTTCTCTGCAACAAAGATAATAAAGACTCGACTTCGGAATCGAATGGGAGATGAATGGATGAATGATAGTTTGATTTGCTACATTGAGAAAAATGTCTTCAAAACTATTGGGAACGAGGCTATTATCAAGCGTTACCAATCTTCGGGGCCTCATCGAATAGTAATTTAGTAATTTTGCTTGTAAACGCTCGGAGTATAATTTGTATATTTTTTTGTTTGTACTGTAAAGAGTCTTTAACGACTCTCGTAAAACTTAATATTATTTTTTGTATGCTTTATAAGTACACTTTGTTTTTAATATTATTTTAATTAAAATTTTGGTAATGGACATATAATTTTTGCACCCCCTGAAAAATATTCCGGTCGCCCCTGGGGGCATACTGGCACCTCTTTTTGGCGTAACTCATAACAACATTGAAGATGATAATCACACTCTTAATTTAGACTAGTCCACTGAAATAACACGTAATGATACCTTTAAATGTCATTTTATTTATCAGAAGCAGCGGGAGTATAATTATTCTCTAGTAACATCTTCCTGATGGGATGCTCCAGAAGAAGCTGATAGTTTACTTACAATAATGACGGATTTGGAATATACTCGTACTAGTTTTGATTCTCACGTAACATGCATTCATGATCATCAACAAATAATTTAAATCTGCTTATCAAAGATTGGGATATGGCAGCATCTTTTCACTGTACTGTTGTAATCATACTCGACCTAAGTTTAAAGTGCCATTGCATCATTTAAAAGGTCAAGTGAATCTAACCAACCCCCACACCCACACACACACACACACACACACAAAACTCACACAATATACGTACATATACATATACATAAGCTTAAAGTGCCATTGCATTATTTAAAAGGTCAAGTAAATCTAAGCAACCCCCCCCCCCCCCCCCCCCCGCCCCCCCCCCACCAAAACCCACACATTATATATACATATACATATATATAAGCTTAGGCCTCATTCATTTACCAATTTTTTTCCGGTATGTACAGGGGCGGAGCCCAAACATGACTAGGAAGAGCCACCCCCACCCCCCAAATTTACTAACATGCCACCATTTTAAATATTAAATGTATTAGATTTTATTTTGTAATTTTTTTACTTTTTGTGCCACCAGCCGTCGTAATCTTTTAGCTTTTTCATTTTCTTGTTCATCTTCATTCTTTCAAATTCTAAATCTCTAAATTTTAAAGTAAACATTAATATATGAAGGTTAGTTCCTTTTTTTTCTTTTTTAATTTAAATTCTTATAATATGTTAACTTATACGTGACTATTGTCATCATACAATTAATAATCGCGCTAATAATACATATATACAATATGAGTAAAACTTCTTTCATGCAAGATTACTAGTTTGTTATTGACTAACTTTACAAGTTTAATAAATCACTATAAATAGTTAAATTATATGATTATTAGTCAAATTGAATAATCTATTTTGCATTGAACGTATTCAATCGTTACGCGAATTCTTTATGTTAGACGTTAATTTTCTTTTTATGACATTTTGGTCCCCCGGTTGAACTTTCTGATCCGCCCCTGAGTATGTATATATTTGATGTTACAAAAAAATGCATGAAGAGCTAGTGTTGATGTCACAATCTCTCGTTTTCGTTTTCCTAATTAAAAAACTTTTAAAAAAATTGAGATAAATTGCTTCTCCTCCACTTCACACCTACCGCCACCACTGAAACTTGTTCTTGAGGGAGATAGTAGCCATATAATTGATATTAGTCAAAAACTGAATTGAACAAGAATCCTTGTTTTCGAGGGATATAGTAGCCATATATTTGATTTTATGGCGTAATTCACCCTCAAATATTTAAATTGCGCAAATATCACTTTTATCGAGCGTACAAAATACTCAAATGATTGAATTAAGAACGAGAGCATATTAACGATCGCGCCTTTGCCTCATCGTACGCATCTCACTGCCGCCAAGTAGTAACACCACGAGGTTACCCGATGATTCTTTGAAATTTGAATTAAGGTTTTGGAAATCAGATGCTCATTTTTAATTGGCATGGAAAATGGCAAAAAAACAGCCTCTGACGCTTTCAGACACACTAGTGCGTGCATCGCACGTGTTCTTTGTTGCGTAGTACAGCACGACTTTTAAAACTTTCTCTCTCTCTCTCTTCACTTATCCCTAAAATCGTACAGTTTTGATGTAACTGATTGGACTCCACTTTAAGACTCCATTGTCCTCTCATCTGTTTGGTGCGTGCCCCCCACTCGCTCTCCCCGGTGCGTATCTCACCTTCCCCATTCCTCCTCTGTAACTCCCCCAGCCAAAGCATAAAGGTCGTTCCTTTTTTCGTCACTCTCTTTTACTGCGTATATCCAGTATATACGTTACAAGCACACAGTTCACTATGGTGTGTGTGTGTGTAATATGGGTAGGGGGAATGTGAATCCGTGCAGTGAGAGTTATACGCCGACTGTCTGACGAAATTTCTCGGTGAAATGAATCTCCGGCAACGCCCACAGCCCACTCGCGGCCGCGGCCCGCGCGACGCGCCGCCGCGGGCGCAACCGCCGAGGTATGAGCAGCCGTTCAACATAATACCCATCCACAGCCTGCTGACCGACCACCCATCTCGCCGGTACCCGGAAGTGCGCGCCGCCGCGGCCGCCCTGCTTGCGGTCGGAGACCTCCGGCGGCCGCCGTTCACGCCGTGGCTCGAGGGCATGGACCTGATGGACTGGCTGGGCCTCTTCTTCGGGTTCCAAATGGACAGCGTCAGGAACCAGCGGGAGCACCTCGTGCTCCACTTGGCCAACTCCCAAATGCGGCTCCAGCCGCCGCCCGCCGACGTGGACGTGCTCGACCCGTCGGTGCTGCGCCGCTTCCGCCGGAAAATCCTAGACAACTATGGCTCCTGGTGCTCCTACCTGGGCAGGAGGTCCCAGGTCCGAATCCCGACCCGGCCCGGCCCCGATACCCTCCGCCGTGAACTGCTGTACGTATGTCTTTTTTTGCTTGTTTGGGGCGAAGCGGCTAATCTCCGCTTCGTGCCCGAGTGTTTGTGTTACATATATCATCACATGGCATTGGAACTCAATCATATACTTGATGGGCAAATTGATGATAACACTGGCCGGCCTTTTCTTCCAAGTAATATTGGTGAAAATGCGTTTTTACACCATGTGATTACACCCTTTTACCAGATTATTAAGTCTGAGGTGGAAAGGAGCCGGAACGGGACCGCCCCGCATTCGGCCTGGAGGAATTACGATGACATTAATGAGTATTTTTGGAGTAGGAGGTGTTTCGATAGGATAAAGTGGCCTGTTGATCTCTCCAGCAATTTCTTCACGACTGATAAGGATAAGCGGGTAGGGAAGACAGGGTTCGTGGAGCAACGTACGTTTTGGAATGTTTTTAGGAGTTTTGATAGGTTGTGGGTGATGTTGGTTTTGTTTTTCCAGGCCGCGATTATTGTGGCCTGGGACGGGACGAAGTATCCGTGGGAGGCGTTGGAGAAACGGGATGTGCAGGTTGAGTTGCTGACTTTGTTTATCACCTGGGCTGGCCTTAGGGTTCTTCAGGCTGTGCTCGATGCAGGGACTCAGTACAGCTTGGTTACGCGGGAGACGTTGTGGCGTGGGTTGAGGATGGTGTTGAAAGGCATGGTTGCGGTGACATGGACTATTGTGTTTGCAGTGTTCTATGCCCAAATTTGGAGCCAGAAGAATTCTGACAGGCGTTGGTCAGATGAGGCAAATCGAAGAATTGTTGTGTTCCTCAAAACCGCGTTGGTGTTTATCATCCCGGAGTTGCTGGCCTTGATTCTTTTTATTCTTCCTTGGATAAGAAATGTGATCGAAGAAACAAATTGGCCAATTTTGTACATATTCACCTGGTGGTTTCACACGAGAATTTTCGTGGGTCGGGGACTCAGGGAAGGGCTTATTAATAACATCAAGTACACGCTGTTCTGGGTTGCAGTATTGGCTTCGAAGTTCTCATTCAGTTATGTCTTCCAAATCAAGCCCCTAGTGGGCCCTACGAAGGCTCTTTCAGGTCTCAAGGATTTGAAATACCACTGGCATGAATTTTTTAACAACACCAATAGAGTTGCAATTGGGTTGTTGTGGATTCCAGTTGTTTTGATATATTTTGTGGATCTGCAAATCTGGTATTCAGTGTTTTCCTCTGTGGTTGGGGCAATAATTGGGCTATTCTCACATTTAGGCGAGATTCGGAATATACAGCAGCTAAGACTCAGGTTCCAGTTCTTTGCAAGTGCATTGCAGTTTAATTTGATGGCAGAGGATCAGGCCATAAGTTTGCAGGCGACGCTGGTGCAGAAGCTTCGTGATGCAATCCAGCGAGTGAAGCTAAGATACGGACTTGGCACCTATAAGAAAATCGAATCAAGTCAGGTGGAAGCAACAAGGTTTGCCTTGATATGGAATGAGATAGCATTAACTATGAGGGAAGAAGATCTCATCAGTGATCGGGAGCTGGAGCTAATGGAACTGCCACCTAATATTTGGGACATTAAGGTCATTCGCTGGCCATGTTTCCTCCTGTGCAATGAGCTGTTGCTCGCTCTCAGTCAGGCAAGAGAACTGGCATATGCACCTGATAGGTGGGTTTGGTTCAAGATATGCAAGAACGAGTATAGGCGGTGTGCAGTCATTGAAGCTTATGATAGCATAAAGTACTTGCTTCTCGAGGTTGTGAAATATGGTACAGAAGAGCATTCTATCGTCACTAAATTATTCATGGAGATTGATCACTATGTTCAAATTGAGAAGTTCACGGGGGCCTACAAGATGACTGTTCTACCCAGAATTCATGAACACTTAATTTCACTTATCGAGCTTCTGATGACGCCTGAGAAAGACATGAGCAAGTTGGTTAATGTATTTCAGGCCCTTTATGAAGTTTCGGTTCGTGAATTTCCCAGGGTGAAGAAGTCCATGGAGCAGTTAAGGCAGGAAGGTTTTGCACCTCTAAATCCAGCCATTGATGCAGGGCTGCTGTTTGAGAACGCTGTTCAGTTTCCTGATGTTGATGATGCTTTGTTCTATAGACAGCTACGGCGTTTACAGACAATTCTTACATCCAGAGATTCTATGCACAACGTCCCAAGAAATATCGACGCTAGGAAGCGTATTGCTTTCTTTAGCAATTCACTCTTTATGAATATGCCCCGTGCCCCTCAGGTTGAGAAAATGATGGCTTTCAGTATCCTTACTCCTTACTATGACGAGGAAGTATTGTATAAAAAAGAAATGCTTCGAAGTCCCAATGAAGACGGAATCTCCACCTTGTTTTATCTGCAAAAGATCTATGAAGACGAGTGGCTGAACTTTATGGAGCGAATGCATAGGGAAGGCATGGTGGATGACAATGAAATCTGGACAACCAAAGCAAGGGATCTCCGTCTTTGGGCGTCATACAGAGGCCAGACGCTATCCCGTACTGTAAGAGGAATGATGTATAACTACAGGGCTCTTAAAATGCTTGCCTTTCTTGATTCTGCATCTGAGGTGGACATAAGGCAGGGATCACAAGATATTGCATCTCTTGGTTCACTCAAACAGAACAGCAGTGGGCTAGGTTCGCGTATGCCAGCAGCTTCTCGAAATCTCAGCAGAACAAGTAGTGGTGTGAGTATTTTACTCAAAGGGCACGAGTTTGGGAGTGCTATGATGAAATTTACATACGTGGTTGCCTGCCAGATGTATGGTTATCAGAAAGGGAAGGGAGAGTCCCGTGCCGAGGAAATTTTATACCTGATGAAAAACAACGAGGCCCTTCGAGTTGCTTATGTGGATGAGTTTCGCTTCGGGAGAGAAGAGGTGGAGTACTACTCTGTTCTGGTGAAGTATGATCAGCTACTGAAGCAAGAAGTAGAAATATACCGCATTAGGTTGCCTGGGCCTTTGAAGCTGGGGGAGGGTAAACCGGAGAATCAAAACCATGCTATCATCTTCACGAGGGGTGATGCAGTACAGACAATTGACATGAACCAAGACTTCTATTTTGAGGAGGCACTGAAGATGCGGAATTTATTAGAGGAATTTAAAACCTATTATGGTATCAGGAGGCCAACCATTTTGGGAGTTCGTGAAAATATCTTTACAGGCTCTGTTTCGTCACTTGCTCGGTTTATGTCTGCCCAAGAGATGAGTTTTGTGACACTGGGCCAGCGTGTTCTTGCAAATCCTCTGAAGGTGCGGATGCACTATGGTCATCCAGATGTTTTCGACAAGTTCTGGTTCTTGACTCGGGGTGGGATCAGTAAGGCTTCAAGAGTAATTAATATCAGTGAGGATATATTTGCTGGATTCAATTGCACCCTTCGAGGTGGCAATGTGACACATCATGAGTATATACAAGTGGGTAAGGGAAGGGATGTTGGCTTGAACCAGATCTCTATGTTTGAGGCCAAGGTTGCAAGTGGGAATGGTGAGCAGTTATTGAGCAGAGATGTTTATAGGCTTGGCCATAGGCTTGATTTCTTTCGTATGCTTTCGTTCTTTTTCACTACCGTGGGGTTCTTCTTTAACACAATGATGGTGGTAGTCATGGTTTATGCATTTCTATGGGGCCGCCTTTATCTCGCACTCAGTGGTGTCGAGGGGGCAGCCATGGACAACAGTAAAAGCAATAAAGCCTTTGGTGCGATTTTGAATCAGCAGTTCGTTATCCAGATTGGCGTGTTCACTGCCCTCCCAATGATTGTGGAGAACTCTCTTGAGCATGGGTTCCTTCCAGCAGTCTGGGACTTTTTGACAATGACTGTGCAATTGGCTTCAATTTTTTACACTTTCTCGATGGGAACGCGGACACATTTTTTTGGTAGGACAATTCTTCACGGGGGTGCCAAGTATCGAGCCACAGGGCGTGGGTTTGTTGTGCAGCACAAGAGCTTTGCTGAGAACTACAGATTATATGCTCGCAGCCATTTTGTGAAGGCAATTGAGCTTGGGGTGATTTTGATCGTGTATGCGTCACATAGTCCCTTGGCTGCAAGTACCTTTGTCTACATACTTATGACCATCTCAAGTTGGTTCCTTGTTGTGTCGTGGATAATGTCTCCTTTTGTGTTTAACCCATCTGGTTTTGATTGGTTAAAAACTGTGTACGACTTCGATGATTTCATGAATTGGATATGGTATAGTGGAGGCGGTCTTGCAAAAGCAGATCAGAGCTGGGAAACATGGTGGTATGAGGAACAGGATCACTTGAGAACAACTGGACTTTGGGGAAAGTTGTTGGAGATAATATTGGATCTTCGTTTCTTCTTTTTCCAGTACAGCATTGTGTACCAGTTGAATATTACAGGTAATAGTACCAGTATAACAGTTTACCTGCTATCTTGGATCTACATGGTTGCGGCTGTGGCAATTTACATTGCCATTGCGTATGCTCGGGACAAGTATGCCACAAAGGAGCACATATACTATCGACTAGTTCAACTTCTTGTTATTGTTCTCACAGTACTTGTGATTGTTATATTGCTGAAGTGCACCAAATTTGAGTTTCTAGATCTTATCACGAGTATGTTGGCATTCGTTCCCACGGGATGGGGCATACTACTTATTGCCCAGGTGCTCAGGCCTTTTCTGCAGTCGACTTTGGTGTGGGATACGGTTGTGTCCTTGGCCCGGCTGTATGATATACTGTTTGGGTTGATTGTCATGGTTCCTCTGGCGTTGCTATCATGGATGCCTGGTTTTCAGTCAATGCAGACACGAATCCTTTTCAATGAGGCTTTCAGCCGGGGGCTGCAGATATCTCGTATTGTTACTGGCAAGAAAATTAACATTGACACGTAATAGAGGTACAATTCGTTCCCTAGTTTCTCAAAATATTCTAGTTCTGTATTAATTGTTTGACCTACGATTTTAAACAGGTGGACTTTTTAAACTTAATTTAGCTAGACTAGAAATAGCAGGTATGAGCGGTACTGCCTTAACTAATAACATTGTAAAACAGAGCAAATATGTTTGCTCTTGTTTTGAAATAATTGACATCTATGTCAAAATCTTTATGGGAGAAGGCTGGTTGTGAAAGAGCAAGTGCATTTAGAATCATATTCTTGCTTTTAAACAAACTTAAATCTGCATTAAGGATTTAACTTCACAATACAATGATCATTAGCTACAGCATGTAGGAGAAACTCTGTGAAGGTGGTTCACTTTGAATGACCTTTCTGGTGTAATGTAGTCTGTTAAAAGTCTTAAGACTGGAATACCAGCCACTGATGTTTTTGAATGTTGATGATATTGAAACCGGAATTCAAATTTGAGGTGCTTCAGACAACGTCTATTAGGCTTTTTGTGTCCCACTTATTCTTCCACTGATAAATAGTGCAGGAATAAGTGGGTGTTGCAAATCAGGTTTGCCAGTATTTGTAACCCATTTGACCTGTGTAAGGTGTTGCATTTCCTCCCAATCGTGGCAAGCGCTAAGTGCGTGGAGTTACACAGCCTAGCCACACCACCAAGTAGTACTTGCACTTCTGTATACGAAACCCCTGAATCGAAGTCTCTCACTTTTGTTGTTGGACAGAGAACGTTGTTCTTTTATAAGTAAATTCTAATGCGGTGTAGCGTTAAACTTAAAGAACAGGGTTTATGTGTTCAACTTGAAACTACCATCAAAGTAGAATTCATAACATTCTCTTGTGTGAAAGCTGTAGTTTGTCTTAAGTCATCATTATTCTCTCGTGAAACCTAGACTTTGTATCTACTTTGTATCACCCCTTGAACTTCTTGGATTTTGATACTTTGTTAAATTTGGTTGCATTAGTCTTAAGACTAATCTAGCTGAAGATATATGCTCCTAGCTATTTTGGTGCACTGACCGCCCACCCACTGGTTTTGGTTTCCCTCATGTTGAATCCTCCCCTATTTCAAAGTTTTCTTGTCATCTTTGTCACCATTTTCTTTTGCACTGCTACATCTGCTTTTCAAGTAGGACATGTTTCTGATGTACATTCTCTATCTTAGTGTAGGAATAGGCTTGAGATTTGAAGAGTTGATCCTCTTTGCGTTTTGTATGCTAGTGATGTCACTTTTTTGTTGAGATCTGAGATTAGGTTCTGATGAAAAAGTCCTGTTACAAACTTTTGCTTGCAATTGCATGGTGCATCAATAATGCTGTTGTCTGTTTTTTATTTGCATGAATCTTACCGAATATTGCTAGGACCTTCAGTCCAGGATTTAACGTGTTACAAGGACCATAGTTGACTTTGCATCGTGGTAGTGGTGTATTTAACTTGTCCAAAATTATCAACAATTGATCCTTTAAATGGAGGTCTTGAAGGTGCATCTACATTGGTTGTGCGCTTGAACTTCTGATATCTGAACTCTATGCCAATTTTTTTTCCGGAAAGGTGCCCTCTTCCCCACCCACCCACCTATTTCTTATTTCTCAATAATTTCTGATTACTTTAGACTGATCGCCTGGCATATGTGCATGTTTCTTTAAGGTTTTGCTATGATTTCCAGGTTCTTCGGAGAGAGAATGACAGTGTTTCAAGTAGGTAGACTGGGTTAGAGTGTATATATAATGTATGATGCTGAAGTTACGAGGGTCTTTCTCCTTTGAGCTACGGAGTTCAATTCCGTACCACGTTTTGTCGTCCTGGCATCTGCTTAACGACGCAATTGGTGCGGCGACTTCTGATTTATGTGTTCATTTCTGTTCCTGATCTATTTGTGTACATATTTATCCATGTATAATATGGCCTAGTAGTGCTCTAACTTCCATTCAAAATTCTTAATTCTTTGCGGTTTGGTTCTTTACTTGTCCATTCTGTGTAGTTTTAGCGTAAACTGCACTCTGAAGGGGAAATTGCAAAGATGGTAAGCACAGCTAAGGCGGCCATCTCTCGGACTTAATAGGTCACAACCTTATCGTGTGGCATGCATCAAAACTCCTCACCTCGCTGAGACTGTGAAGGCAACTGTATCCAGTTATGCACTCCGCAAAGACAAGCTGAATTATGGACAACCTGTCACCAAAATGACTTTGGATTGCGGTTATAAAGCTCAAAAGTGTCTGGCAAATGCACCCTCTACCCCCAGTTCGCCCATTGGAATGCGCATTTGGTCGTGGTCCACGGAAATTGGCACCTGGAGCAAGTTTTCCCAAACCATGTTTTGAGCGATGAAATTGTGTCACTAAAAATCTTTAGCGGCAATTTTAGCCGAATTACAAAACTTGTGGCCGCAGTTTGTTGTCAGAAGCTATGCAAAAAGTGCCACCAATGAGATTTAGCGACTTTTTTGCCTTTTCAATAGTAGCAAAAACGTGTCTTTTTGCTAAAAAGCCCCAAGAATTTGATACAGCAATATCTCTGTCACCCGCAAGAGAGAAAAAGTGAAATTCTCATTTATTAAGCATGAGATGAGACGTGTAAGTTGTAAATTAAGAAAATAAAAATAATAAAGAAACTATATGCCACTATTATTGTTATTCAAACAAGACCTAGTTCAATGATAATTGTTCATTTGGATTGAGTGAGGGGCTTGAAAGAAACATTTTCTTTGTTTGTTCCAAGAATATGAATGCATGTATACCTCACATCCAGAGCTTACAGTTTCTCTCCAATAGATATAACCACAGATTTTAAGCTCAGTCCCTCACCATGCTACATTTCCAGTAACACCATATGATCATAACAGTAAAAGATTACCCAAAGACTTGTCCTTATAACTATTCAGTTGTAAGTACAGGCACTTTCTCATAAGATGAACTTTCTCTAAATCTCTTGGGAAGAAAACAACGACCACCAAACCGCTGCTGCAAGTATAGGAGGCAAACCAACAGCATGCCACCACAACAAATTATGATATCCCAGGCAGTCGAATAATAATCCATTCCAGGGTTCGCATATATGTAGTCAAAGGACAAGGTAGAACTATGAGCCCGGTAAAGATCATATGCGTGTGGCAACAAGCGAACAAATGTGGTCCCAACATAGTAGGAAGGGGCGAGCGCTCGCTCTCTGGAGTTGCAGAATAAGTTGAACACTATCTGAGGGAGCAAAAAGCCATCCAACACCAAACCAGCATAAGATTTGATCTCTCCCAAGAAAGATGGTTTCTGGTATATCATCCGGTCCACATGCAGCAATGATCTTCCGTGAGGCCTTTCCAACAGATGCACAAACCAAGCTATCAGTCCACCACCTATGTACAATGGTAAAGATAGATAAAGAACCTTCATGTCGGAAACCCAGAGGTTTTTATGGCTTTCATCAATTCTAGAGGACCAGGTCTGCTGGAGAAGACGGAACTGCAAAAGGAAAGCTATCATTGTTATTACCCTTACCAATACCTCATTGACTTCAAGCCATCCATCACTCCCGAGGAAAACATTCTGCCGGTTACGGTTTTCCAAGAACAAGGCCTCAAAATTCAACAGTAGCGGAATCATGTGCGCCAGAGTGAGGAAAACGAGCATCAATATAGAGATGAAGGGAAGCACATCTTGGTGCTTTTTCACGTATAATAGCTGTGCACCCACAAAGACGCATGCAAGTGTGTTGGAGATAAGGACCATAGTAATCTCAAGATCGATTCTCCATATGGATTCTTTGGCACGAACGCTGTAAATGGAAGTTGAAGTAAACTGAAGTCGCTCAAAGTAAAGAGGGTCTAACTTGTTTCGGATGCTTTCAATAGTTCCCTTCACAGGTCGCGCATCCTTGGAGCTCACAGGGGGGAATTTGGCGTTGACAGAAATTTCACAGTCCATTAAATCATTTCTCAAGCTCTCATTAGGTGATGCAAGATGTCTACAACCAATCATGCAAAGGATTCCAGTTTTAGCATCATATATTCCTTCAGTAGAAAATTCTATTCCCTTGGTTAAAGGAACTCCTCTACCCAACTTAAAATGAGGATTTTGTCTTAAGCTCATCACGTAGCTGACATTCAGCACACTGCCGTGGCTGTGATTAAGTTGAGCAGCAGAGTCGAAGATTGGAAAGGGCTCATAAAATTTATCACCCACAGTTAGTGGAGATGCATAGCCAAAAGCTAATTTCCCTTTACTGTTCTTCACTATCATGTCAAATCTCATGTCAGACGAAGACCCAATAGGGTACTTCCCTCGCTTGCCTTTACCTGTTATCTTCTTAGTACAAGACTTTCTCACATATTCATTCTCCGTGTATTCATATTTCAGCCGCTCGAGTTTTGGATTTCTGTTCCCTGAACTACGGAACACCATGCTTCCAAAGTGACCAGAATCATTCACGCTTCTATTACTCCATATTCGCCCCACAATAACACTCCTATTTCTTAGCGAAAAAGTTGCAGGTATACTCAAGCTCAACCTTATCGAGCAATCCCCGACCCAGCCCTTACTCAAAGACTTCATACTGTCAAGTATCCGACAGGCAACCAACCCTAGTCGCTTTTTCTTCCCATCCCACGCACCCTCAGCAACCAATGTTGTATTGGGATCAATATGTAACCAACCCCTGCCATAGCTCGAGTTCCTAAACCCTAACAAATACCGCACTTTCCCACTGTCAGAACACTCGATTTCATTCAAATACATCCAACTAGGCACATATTCAATACCCCCACCAAGAAAAGTACAATTAACAGCACTACAGTCATCCGCGTACGTCAACTCAACCTTACCGGTACCTCTAATAATCGAACAAACCTTATTCCCCATTCCCAATCTAAGCGACGCATTTTCCATGTCATCGTAGATCCTAAACCCACCATTCTCAGTTTCCCTATCAATCAAGGTATAGTTATAACTCATTGACGACAAACCCAATATCAAAACCGGCTTGAAATAATCCAACGCACCCTCAACCCCCAAACTTTGCAATGTACCATTAACAACACTAGTCAATATACTCGAATTACTCGGGTAATCAAGCTTTAAAACAACATTAACAGAGTTTAACCATCTTATACCTGAACCCACCATACAAATTTTGCCGGAACCAGAATCCCAGTACCCATACAGCTTAAACGTCGGAGCACCGTTCCACCTGACTGGAATCCGAGGTCCCCGGAAATTAACCATCCGCAATTTCCGGTGGGTCGAATTACCCAGAACCCTGAAATCCCTCACTCCGCGAAAGCTTGCAAAACCTTCGAGCCTGAAAACGGCGTCGTTCTGGGTGTCAAAAGCGCGTTGGACGGAAAAGGTCGCCGATTTTGGGACACGGGTGTACAACTGTGGGCTTTCCTGGCCCAATTCGAAATGGGCATTGTTCAGTTCGGGAATTGGGTGGCTGGTAAGGAGTGTGTCGTTTGATGGGGACTCCCTAACGATGCCGTTGCAGTGATCGACATAAGGGACTTGTGGGGTTTTTGATGGGATCGAGGATGTTGGGATTATGGCGAGGGTAATGATCAGGATGGTGAGGAAAGGAGTGAATGGGGATTTGTGGGTTTGCGGAAGGTTTATTAGAGAAACCCTGACCCTAGGTTTCAGAGCCTCCATTTCTAGTGTGTATGTGAGAGAGAGAGAGAGAGAGGTCCAGTGATCGATCAATATATACATTTAGTTCAGGTCAGCAGAAGATCTGAGACTCTCAGTAATGGATTCCTGCTATCTCCATATGGATCCTTCTATAATGGGTGCTGTTCAAAGAAAGTCAAATTCTTAGTGACCACGGTTCGGTTTGCATCGCTTTAGAGGTGAAATTTGAACTATTCAGTAAATCAACAACTCACTTGTCCAAAATGGAATTTTGACTCTTCTACATGTTACTCGAGCTTCGCTTTTCCTTTTTTATGATGACTTACCTCATTTTTTATCAAGATCATACGTGAGTACCTATTTATGTAGTCTAGCTCATAGTTGTCAATACTGTACCGGTACCGGCCGGTATGTACCCCGTTTTTTCCTTCTACTGGTATGGTCTCCCTTACATTTTGTACCGGTCAAAATACCGCTCTGCACCGGTTGTACCGGTCGGTACAGGTGATACCGACCGAGCGTACCGGGCGAGATATTTTGTTTTGTATCGGTTCCTTAAAAAATGTAAAAGTAACAAATTTTGTTAGAAATTTTATAAATTGACCATATAAAGATTAAACAAAAAACACTTCAAGTTCTTTTATATCAATCAAAGCCTCTGTAACTTCTTATTCATAATATTCACGTAAACTTTGATCATATTCTTTTATCTATATCGTGTATTGCTTTACACACATGTGCACGAGCGCGCACACACACGCACACAAACAAAAATAGTTTATTCTTGAACCCGAAGAAGTTATTATTGAACAAATAGTTTATTCTTAGAGAAGAACTTGCGAATAAGATCGTTGAAAAGGGGGATAATCCTAGAAGAGGTAATTCAATAGCTACTTAGTTTATTTAAAAATTAACGTAATTCAAGCTCCATATGATAAATAGTTTATTCTAGAGAAGCTGTTAGTAAAAAAATATATGTATATTTTATTAGTTAGTCAATGATTGAATATTACAAATGTATATTATTGATAAAAATTTTGAGACGGTACGAGTACCGATACGTATCATTTTAGGAATAGAACAGTACGCACTCTGGTACGGTTTTCATAACTATGGTACAGCCAGAAAAACTCATTGATACCATGTATTAAAAACCAAACGGATGAAGCCCACCTGTAATGGGCCAAGTGCATGTACCTAGGCGTACAAAGCGCATGCCTTTTCAAAGGGGCTGCGCCTGGGACTAGGCGAGGCGCTAACCTTGTGCCTCTTGCTGCGCCTTTAACTGCTATGCCCTTGATGCTACTTGAAAACGAGTTTCCTTTAATGCAGTTAGGAGAGTAGTTACTCCTCGAAAAATGTCATTCGTTGCTATAGCCAGATCCGGTGTTGATTTCCATTAAAGGAGAACTGCGCTGATTCTGCTGCAGAATTGTACTGGTGCTGGCTGGGATTAAAGATTCTACTGCCTTTGTTCGGAAGTATGGATTAGCATCAGGGGTTGCACAGCTTTTGTTGCTCTGTTCAGTTTCATAACGTGGGGTTAAAATTTTGGAAACTCTAACTAAGCATTTGATTCAGTGCATGAGATACAGGGTTCATAGCAAACAGCCAACTGTAGAGGGTATGGAGGCTCGAAAGATCCCCAGAGGCAAACAGCAATAGAAAGGGATCGTATTCACTCCGTTCCCTTTGGACTATGTTGAATCTTTTTTACCAGATTTTTCATTAAGGTTACTTATGATCGTAGCTTGCAGCAATGGAGTCGTTTTTTGACCAGGTAATGATTTTGTTTGCTTAAACAGTAATGTAATAGTCCTTTGATGAGATCTTCTCCCTGCTAGCTGAAATTCAGACAACATCTTCCTTGAACTAGTTGTGTGGAAATGTTATTTCATCGTTAGAAAATAAGTTGTACGTCAACAGATAAGTTTGATTTTTCCCTGTACCAAATCCTCCATTTATATCGGCATCCTTCTAGTATAGCAGAAAACGTAACGCCTTCCTTGCTGTTGAACTTGACCAAGATAGATTACAAGAATTGGACTGGCTCCTTCTAAGATCTTAGCTAAAGAATGAACGAAATAGGAATGTAGCATTTGAAGAGTGTGGATCGCTATTTGGTTTAATCGAAGATTTCTAATAACAAAGGCCACCCAGGGGTTTGACGGGGTAGGAATGCAGGGTGGCGCCAGCCGCCAGGAATGCAAAATCTCTTCTGATCCAGTTTACGGTACAAGGAAGAGATTGCCTGCTTTATACTCGGTCAGCTCTGCACTTCATCCCCTAATTTCGTAAGTAGCTGAAAGAGATTTAGCATCCACTATTTAGTGCCCGAAGCCATTTGTAAGACCATTCCCCGGTGAATTACTGATGACAACGTAGCTTCACAAGGATCAGAATCAAGAGATAGAAGTAATACAACCTCCAAAACCTTGTTTCAGCTGGACAATTAGCAATGAGATTTTGCAGATGATGTTAGCTACCTCATGTTTCTTCTGCCCGAGTAATTGAAGCAGATTGAGTTACATGGAAGTCAGCGGCTTAGCTGCCTCATACTGGCTTTTCATGGGGCTACAAGAGCTCTATGGACTGCAGCTATTCTTGAATGAAATGTAGTATCTTCCCACTTATCTTACCCCTTCTCATTGATATGATCTATTCCTAAACTTTAAGGTGATTCATGATATTGATTGCTTGTTCGGTAAATCAACAAAGAGAGCGTAGTACAATGAGAAACTTTATGTGTTTGTGTCTATGAATGTGCTTCTTTATGCAGAAAGTCTTTCCCCCAGTAGAGCGGGTAATCGGTAAGGTTCTTCAAACAGCTTAGCGGAACATTCTTGTCACTGCACTGTTCGAGCATTTGGGCACTAATTAAGGTGGAGCTAGAACTGATTTGGCAGTTGATTGATTGTTGCTTTTGCCACTTTCTACTTTCTTCGAACTGCTCCAGAAAGTTTTGATGACGAGTTCACTCGTAAGATTCCACACCAGTCCTAATCGTTACTTTTTCGTGCAGATAGAGAGGCTGCCGATATCAGCAACAATGCGACTATCTACCAGCAGCAATAATCACGCCGTTGTTGTAAAAACTTTCCTTGTCTGCGCACCTGGGGTGCTGGTTGATATGCAAAGGTTGCTCTTGGTCAAGAACTTGGCGCTATATGGACGTTTTAGGATCTCGCGTAAGTGGACAGACAGTTCTAACGAAGGGAATTCAACTTGGTACACAGAGGTTAGGAAGATACTGAATAGTAGCACTGCCTTTCTAGCGTTTGATTACATGCAGGAAATAGTAAAGCAGAGTTCTATTTTTGGAACACAGTTTCTTGGATGTTCCTATCACGCTCGCTATTCGTTTCAAATTGTCAATTTCTTTCTGGATCGCAGTTTGTTTGCTCGCGGACCCAAACTTTTACTCTTATAATTCATGCTACTGTTTGGTTGCTCATTACACTGACTCAACATCGATGCATATTCAGACATAAGCCTTGGACTTGTTAAACTGGTGTTAGGTAACACTGTTACCTAACACCAGCTTCAGTACGCTTGTGGGTAAGTCTTTACAAAGGAATGGCTCATTGAAGCTCTTTCTATGTAATTGCAGAGGAGTGCATTGCATACAGTTGCACTCATTTTCCTGGTTCTACATATCTGCTGCAATCATTGACCTTGTTGGAAGATGCTTCCTCCAGCTTAGGGAAGAGTTTCAATAGGCTTTTGATGCGTTTACGTAGTTGTACTGTACAACAGCACAAAGCAATGGAAGAGTGCAACCAGCAGTTTCAGGAGAATCAATAGGGTTATCATGTTCGAAGCTGTTAATATTAAGGTTTTACTTCAAGGATCGACGTTTTCACTCAAACTGAGACATGTTATTCCTTTCGGTTTCGCTTAATTAGCGGAGTTGAATTGGACTAGTTCGCTTTTGAAGTGAAATTATATATCCCCAAATAAAAAGAATACATCCACCAACAGAACGAGACTACCCTGCTTCGTTTTCTTGTGTGTGGCGGATTAGTTCGTTGTTGCACATTTTCGGACTAAGCGCTTCGAAATAGCCTACTCAACAGCTGCTCCTTAACATGACAAATGGCATTCTTCGTTCCCGTTTCACGTACCGCGAAATTGGCTCTTCAAAGCACAGATTTGCTGCCTCCCACCTAGTCATCTTGTGCAGTATGTACACAATAAATATACGTAGCTTTAGCCACTCCCTTACCAAGAACTGGGCATTCCAAGTTAAACTCCCATGTCACTTCTAGACGAATGTCCCCCGAGAAACTCTGATGCTATCACAGAACATCACGCACTCCTTGTACCGTGTTACCCTTGCATCCTTGCGTACAAGTGGAGTATGCCTGAACGCGTTTCTTAGTCTTTTACCGGTCATCTTAAACGTCAAAGTGAAAAAGGGTGTGGATTCAGTCTCACTAACTCGCTCTTTCAACCAAACGTTATGAGTCATCGGAATTCTCCAAGTGGTTTGTTCTGTTGCAGGTTGAAATTGCCTTAATGGTGTTTCAACCATTGCCACTGCATCGTTTCACCCTCGCCAGCGGCTTGGAAAGGCTATAAGTTTAGGAAGAGAATAGAGATACAGCAATAGACCAAATGGGAGAAGTTGCTGCATGGGGCATTGATCTTGAGACCTTAAGAAAAGCAGAGAAATATAGAGGTATCTTGGTGTTTTTCTCAAGGATGTTTGGGAGAGCGTGTTCTTGACATTGAGTATTTCAAAGCACACCATTTGTTAAGCAAATCGCAACAAAGGTAAAACAGATAAAAACGAAACACCACCTCAGAGATTTAGCGAGGTTCACCAATAGGCTACGTTTTTTGAATACGGGTATTGTTCCATCTAGCCCTTAACCAATAGACTAAAAGGGCACTCTACCTCCGTTCTCCCTCTTCTGAATCAGGAAACGGAATACTCCGCGAGAGCCTCCAAGCAAGAGTACACATTATTACAGCTGTGCCATCCCAGCTTGCTCAGCCGTAAGCGGAATGCCAATTGCGGGGATTCTGTGCAGTACTTTCGACAGACAGGTGTAATTTGCTAAAAATTTGGGCTCCACATATAACATTTTTCGCATTCTTTTTGCACAATATGATGTCACCTATCCCCTTTACGCTTTCTGGTCTCCCTATATTGCTTTCTTGGAGGCAACTGCTAAGCTAACAAAAATCTGCACCCCACCCCTATTGTTTAGAGCAGTCCAGTCCAATCGTCACAAGTTACAATCCTTCGCAACCTTCCAGCACGTGTTGTCACAGCCGTTACATTTTACTCGATTTAACCTTCCCTTGGCAAGGTATGTTCATCGGTCCTGTAGGCGGCCCCAGCTACAGGAGCTGGGAACAGGATAAGCAATTCCACATGCTTGTGCTATTGATTCCAATCTACCACTGTCTCTGCACGTATATATTCTCTATGCCCGTTCTCTTAAAAGGTTTGATAGCAATAATATATCAAGTCGCATGAGTTTCATAAGAAGTGCTAAGTAGAAGGCTTCATTTTTTCTGTACATGAAATGGACCTTTATTTTTTCTACAAGCCATCATACAAACAGACATAGCCATATTTGACATGCACTGTCCTCCTTTTTCAGTCTTTTCCAGATAGTCCAAAGGAGTGCATGTTCTTTCGGGTCTTAACAATATGTTACAGATTGTACACCAGACCAAGGAAATTATTCCTGAAAACAAATCACATCCGAAACACATACTAAGATCACAAGACAGCTATATCAGTATATGAATTTACCTCCAATTCGCTGCATTCAATTTCCTTGTTCTATGAATTTGCCGCAATCAATTCCCTTATCAGAAAACACCTCCACGAGCTTAGGGAAGAGTTTAACGAGCATGATCTTGAAACCAGTAGAGCTTGGCCTTGAGTCTTCTTGCTTAGCATTCTTGTGTCCAAAAGCACAGCCTACAGCAATGCCTTCCATATATGCCTTACAAGCCAATAAAATATGTTCGCAACGCTGGCTGAAGTGCTCCTCCACAAGTGCATCAAAATGCTGCAGGGATGCAATTTTAATTTCGCGATCAAAAGAAAATACAAGAATATTTAGCTAAAGGTGTTTTTCGATATACTCTAGGGGTTTTGGCCATGGAAGTCACAACTTTGGAGAGTACGTTCTTGGGGAATATTTAACCAATTCTTTTTCTTTGAGACCACATGGGGCAAATAGTTTATGAGAGGCATCGAAGGGCTACGTGCTGATGCATGGTGTAGTGGTGCTCTAGTGTGACTCGCAGCTCGTGTGTTCAAGGAGCGTCTAGTTTTCCCACAATAACTCACTGACCTTAAGAATGAGACAACACCACAACACCCACCCACCCCCCCACCCCTCCCCAAGCAAAAGAGTCTCTTTTACCAAATAATCACTGGCTTTCCCAGAGGGATCCTGAGGTTGATTCCCATAGTCGAAAAGATATGGCAAGCATCACAGATTCAACCATGGAAGCAGAAAACAATGCTTTATGCGGTTGACTCCAGACTGCCCGTTCAGCTCTATGAAACCACATTCCTTACGACAAACTCTCTGTTGGAAACTTCTAATTGTCATAAAAGAAGACAGCGGTTGCTAAACCTCAGATTTGGGAGTGTACGTAAACAGAAAGCATGTGTGGTTTCACGTGCGCACTGTGTGGGTTGGTTGGTGGGGCGGGGGGTGGTACATAAGACCACATACCATTACATAGATGGTATATAGGAACGTGTATATGCATGCATAATATCATATACATGCGTCAGTGTGCGTGTCTGCCTCGGAGTACGCATACTAAAAGAGTAAGTTCGTGGAAGCATTTTTTTTAATCCAGAAACAACTGACCTATTTGGAGTATCCTAATTTCGTTTGTTCATTTCTAGTTCAGAGCTGCTTGTTTAAACATAATGACCATAGCTGTTAAGTTGAATTTGAACAATTATCAAGTTAAGAAAGCCAACCGATATGCAAATAATTGTACCTTCAGTGGCTTGCGTAGTAGATACATCATGGTTTTGCAGCTAAGAAGGAATGCATTTTCGTTGTAGCTAACTGAATTTTTCTCTCCTTCAGCTCTACCCATCTGTTCATCATAGCCAGCCTCATTAAAGTAAGGCTTTTCATTAAGCACAAGGGCCTGGAGGGAGAGGAGAACTTGAAGAATAGTGGAGCTCTCTGGATCCCAAACTTCACTGCCTGCGCCTGTCCACGTATTGAGGAGACTAAGACAGACTTTTCCAGACTCGTACAAGTTAGGGTTGATTCGGAGCCCACCAGAATGGTAGTGCACCAACTGCATAGAAAAGGGCACACATAAATGACTGGAGACCACGATCTGGTTATTCTGAATAAACGAAGGTATATCTTAGAACAAAGTTTGACTCGAACAGGACAGAATTGGCCTTAGATTATGACTGATCACTGATCAGCACTCCAAACAAGTGACAAAATATATGTACTGTATGACGTTACTTAATAATAGGTCAAATGACTGACCAGGTTTGCAAGAATTAAGTAGTAAGTGGAGTACCAACTACTTAGAATTACTTACAGGTGGTTCATGAGGATAATCCGGAGGAAGGAATATGTCGAAGAAAAACAGACCATCATGATATGGAGTTCCAGGTGCTCCTACAACGGCTGCACGTAGCAAATCCATCCTTTCCTCGTAGGCACGGACATATATTGTCTCTGTTTGGAGTACCAAAAAGAAAGCAGAATCGTTTAAGAAGCAGCTTCAACAGTACCATTTTTGGAATCTAATGCATGAGAATAGCCAAAATCAATACTCAAGTCCCTGATTAATTTATAGCGAAGGAAGAATAGTGACATGGACAGTCTGGGCGAAAGGTGAGTTGACAACGGGCGTAAAGAAAAAATAATATTCTGAAAGATGTGCTTTACCTGAGGAAGTTCTTTCTGGGTACTGATTTGGATACTACAGTGTAATGCACAAAAAATTGGCTAATAAACTACAAAGTTTGCAGTGCAAGCTATATCTCTGGACTTATTAGTACAATGGTTTGAATAGTTTCCTGCCCCACCCAAGTTTTTGGAGAGGAATGCAGGATTGACTCCAAATGAAGCTAGGCCCCACTAGGATGCTGTCTTGTTAGATTTCTTAGAAGTTTTTTGGGTATTCAATAAACAAAGATAAGCAATCGGTTCAATCGAAATAAGCACAAAGTAACAGGAAACATTAGTGAATTTCATGATGTATGTCAGCCATCAAAATCACATAAATCCTTTCTCATATTCAGTATAAGCTACTCAGCAAGAATGTGACGCATCGAAGAAATAAATAGTGCATGCAAAGAAGTAAAAGTTTATGGAGTTTGAACCAGGAAGATTTTTCTCTAATATGCCCCATTCTTGCTGAACTTTCTTCAGCCAACCTCTTTTCATCTGTACAAGTCAAAGCAGAGAAAACAAAAAATAAATTATTCCAACCCATTGGATACGGTAGATGATAAGTTTTCGGGGAATACACGTTTCGTTCCTGACCTGCGATGAGGATATGTCCTTGCCAGCACCATCAACAAAGTGGTGATCTGAGCAATCATTAACCATATCAAACCGCTTAAATTGTTGCTGATACTTGTTGTCTGATGAAAGGTCTTTACCATCCTGGGTTTCTTCGACTTTCTGCTCTGAGATTGTCTTTGCACATGTCTGCAAATCCCCAGCCAGTGGTGGTGACCTGACAGACATACTGCTGAGTTCCAGTACTTCCTCTTCACACGGAATACCCGATCTTTTGTCCTTTTCTGATACATCGTCAGATGTACTTGACAATGATGTGGAACCTAGAGAACCAAATAGACTTGTAGCGAGACAAGTGAAGAAGCCAATAGCAGCTTGGGAAACGGAGAAGGCACTAGCACCCCATGGACTGTTTTGGCATTCTCCTCCATCACGATAGATATGCAACAATTCCTGGGCATAGCAGCACTATTTGGTTCATTCTAAACCAAGTATTGACATGAAAGAGGATACAAATTACAGAGTATTTCATGAATATATCTGCCCACAATAAGATATTGTAACCTGATTCAATAGTAATTTTGTTCTGCTTGCCAATAAGACACGGAATAAGATGACAACTGAACTTCAATAATGAGGGGTAAAAGTTGCAGTTTTCTGCAATAATATGACACTGACCAAGTAACAGATGCTGTATATGCTTTGAGAGAAACCCGAATTAATAAAAAAGATAAGCAAAACTATTTCCCAAGGTTTCCCGCAGACATAGCCCTTCTGACGACGCAATAGTTATAACTTCTAACGGGAATTTGCGAATTATTTACTGAAAGTTATCAGTACCAAACTTCTCAACTTTTTAATTGTGTACAAACTATATTTCCCATAATATGCAAGTGATTGCTTATGAGAGAGAGAGAGAGAGAGAGAGAGAGATGGTGAACCTTTCCTCGCTGGACCAATGATAGGTTATCAGACTCAGTCGTCTCTTCATTTGATGCCTCAGCAGTTCCAGCACTGAGACCAGGATTAGCAGATGAACTTTCACAGTTATCCACCCGAAATATCTCACCAGGCGCAACCTGTAATTGATGTTGAAAATTTGCAAACTCAAACAGCGATGAGAATGAAACAGAAAGTGTTATGCTGCAGACATCACAAGTGAATATGGTGCACATCCATCATGAAACTCACCTATCCTCATCCTATTCATATCAATTTGTACAGAAAAACAAAAAGAATACGAAATGACAATTAAAGGTCAGAAGATAAGCATTGGTGGGCAACAATGTATTACCTAGCCAGGGATACTCCGATAGAGAAGGAGAATCCGTGTTGGACTCATATAGGACTACAAGACACTCACATTTCATTTATGACAGTCCTCCTTAGACACTTAGCGGGAAGTCCATGAACACTTTCTAACAAATAACACTTCCACACTTCATGAATAGTCGACTTGTGCACAAGTCGGGTATTCGAAGAATTTTTAGTCTACATGATGGGAAAGAAGATGCAAGAATGGCAACTTATATTCTATGGCTGTGTTCTAGATACTTGGTGGCCCTCACTTTCAACATATGACAGAGATCCACATAGAAAAATCAAAATGAAGAGAATATATGCTTGAATGTGGAGGCAAATATACTTCCCTAGGTTTGGCGTGTAAGTGCTTTATAGGCATACGTAATGAGATTTATCAAACCCATAGAATTATAAGAGATTCATACCTTGGTCACAAGTCCAGTAGCCCATTTCACTTTGACCTCCCCATCTTTAAAGCCCAGCACAATGCCAATCTGAGATAGGTAATTGTTGCTAGTGTGTTCATTCCCAGAGTCCTTTATTGTGCGATCTATACTGGCATCCAAGCAATTTTCTTTTATCTTATGGTTCTTGTAACTTCTTCCATCAGCTGGATCAACAACCTGGCCCTTTTGCAACTTAAACACCGCATCACCCGGACAGTATGAGTAGTCTGGGTGCTCAACAAGTTCATAAGCACTCACAGTTTCCTCCACTGTTGCTCTCTCTATATCAGTTCCTTGATTGACTATACATCTATTCCATTTCACCCTCACAGTACGTTCCCTTGCATCTACAAATTTCACCACACCCCATCTTTGGAGGCCAGAAACAGGTGCATCATCACAGGTTCCCTTTTCAAGCACAAACTGTTCAGGCCAAAAATCATGAGCATCAACAACATTTACCGGGAGTAGAGAATTTGAATCTAAACCCAATGACTGGCTGCCATCCTGCCACAGAACATCAACTTTGGTTTTCGTCTTTACAATCGCAAAGATTTCCTGAAAATTTGGACTGAGGCTCCTCTCAATAACTTTTTCTGGTTCCTTTTGCCCTGTACTGACCCCGCAAGTAGATGCAGCAAGAAATTTTTTCTCCATAATGTTGTTATGATGCAAATTAGGGAGCAAACACCAATCACCAAGCTGCCAGTTTGCATGGGAGAAACATGACAACAAAGTCAAATTTTTGGGACTCTGCAAATGCGGCGGAGCAGGCACCCTCTTACTTCCACTCAAAACACTGCCAAGCCATTCAACATTCACCAACCCTGCATTCACTGCACAAACGGTTCCCTCGTCTCTTTTATCCTTCTTTGTACCACATAACCATCTGGCTGATTTGGAAGCAGATGAGAGCTCAACCAGCACTCTCTGTCCTGGATAATAAGGGTACTGCAAATCATCGATTAAGTCTGGAGAAACAGGAACGAGCTTCTCAGGGCCCATTGAGCTGAAGTCACACTTTGTACCATCATCAAAAAGGACTGTTACAATGTCAATTATCTTCTCTAGTTTTCCAATCCATGGCCCCTCAACTACATAATCCCCCACAGAAATGGTACGTATCTTTTGAAGGGATTTAGAATCAACCTCTTTTATTTTTTTTCCCCGAATATTTTCCAAGTCCATGATCATATCAACGTTGATCACTCTTCCCATCTGTCCGGATGGATCTATTATTGAGCGCACGGTGTCCCCATGTTTAAATCCCCTCTCAAACGATAGGAAATCATCGATTTTTCCAATAGTTTCCTCAAGATTCGAGAGAATACAAAGTGCCTGTCCACCATACATAAGCTCAGTGTCATCTTGATCTTCACTGCCGCTGCTCTCACTGAAACTATCATAGTCACTAAGGAGAAAATCCATCACCTTGGTACCTATTAGAATGTGCCAACAATCATGTTTTATGTCAATACAATGTTTTCAGAAAGAAGGAAATGGCTAGAGGATATAAGCATGTGGGAGTAGTCATTTTAGCAATATTTCTCACCTGTATCAATTAATAGACAGATTCAGAACGATGCTTTTTCTTGAATGACTGTTTAAGAACCTCAATTACCTCCACCTCTTCCAGACCGAGCAGTACCTTGAAATGGATATTATGGACGTATGATCTGGAACTTATGCTGGACAAGGTATGATATAAGAATGATATTTTGAACTTGTATTGCTGGTCAATCTGATCTTACGATACAGAGACCAAGGTAGAATCTCCAAGAACCCGGAGATTAATGCCAAAGGAGATTTGCCCGATAGAGATAAAGGGAGTCTACTAGAGACCCCCAATTGCCAAAGGAGATTTGCCCAAAAAATGGACTGAAGTTTCAACTAGAAGGAAGCACCAACAGAGGCTTTCCCAACAGCAGAAACGTAAGAATCAACCAGTTTGAAGTGCTGAGTTAGTTATTCCTGATAGTTGGAGTGAAAATCTGCAACCAAGTGGAGTTCCAATTGTTCAGCAGATGATGATTTCCAAAATAACAATGATCCCTCCCAACTAAAGCCACTTCTTTCTGGAAATTTGCCAAAGGAGATTTGCCCAAAAGAGCTGAATCTTTAGGTATTGAGATATATATTACTAGATGTCTGGAAGGAACTTTCAGACACCAAAGGTATATTGCCAAAGGAGATTTGCCCCTACGAGAAGCCAAAACTTCAGTCAGTCTGTTCACTGCCAAAGGAGATAATTTGCCTCGTTTCAACGCTCAAAACAACGAAAAAGAGAGATAAGCCTCTCAATCAGCCAAGAAGAGATCTATTGTCACAGATATGAAACAAACCGGCAAAGGCCTAGATAAGAACATGCAGATTAAAGCAACCATAGAGCAACAGCACATCAGACATATGTATCTTGCAGCCTGGCGCACAGATATCAGCTATCGTACCACCACCTGTACTTCCGATTGATAATAACAGGTGCACTGGCAACTTCAAAATCTTCATGAAAATTTTCGCACCTGTTGGATAGTGCTTAAACTTGTCAACATGTAGAAACTGAAGCAGAAGGAACAAATATTGCAGTTTTCACTAAATGTCTAAACCAGGTAATGAAAGAAGGGCATATGAAACCTATATATGGTAAGTGGATTTCAGAATTCAGAGTGCCCGAAAATTCCAACCTTTCTATTATTACATTTTTTTCGGTTGTATACTACGAAACAGCACTTTAATGGGTGGTTTAAGAACCAAAAATAAGAAAGAACGGCATTCTATCTTGTCTGGCCTTCATATAAATACCTCAAAAAATTAGGCTTCTTGGGAAACATATATCAATATTGGAAATGAGTTCATCTCTGTGTGCGCCCGCGAGAAAGATAGACGGAGAGCCATGTCACACCAAAGCGATGAAAATTAGTGCCTTTTATGCACTGGAAAAGATGCAAATTTTCGTCAATAGAGATAATGATTTCAAAATTAAGTCAAATTCCATCTTAGTTGAACTATCTTGACTCAATCAAAACATCTGTAAGATGACTAGATATTATCAACAAAACATTTACATAGGCTCTCCGACTAAACATACAATTTGGCTAATTAATTTGAGAAAAAGAAAGCATTCCTATAATTATAAGTGTACCAATTGAAGCACATGACGATAGAATTGCCAGAAGACCTTCATATGCTGATCAAATGAACCAAACCCAGAACTTGAATTGCTGAAAAACACTAGCTCCTCTTCTTTTTCTCTCACTTTCCCCCACTTTCTTGGCTGGCAAAATAGTAGACTGAAAACAAGAAGCAAAAGTTATGGGTATTCAGAGAGGCCAAGTTCCTCCCCAAATCCCATGCATCATGACATTATTGAACCTCCCACACATGGCAAAATTGCTGAGGAAATGGCTGTTCTTGTTTTCTGTATCTACTCTCTTTCTCTCCTCCGTGTGTATATCTTGAAGTTTAGGATTTTTGGGTGCAAGACAGTGGAAAAAAGAAAGCAAATTACAGAGGAAACCCAGTTGAATTCACAAAAAGGTGGCAGGTTTCTGGAGTTTTTGGGTGCTTTACATCTGCCACAGCCAATGCGATATAAGCAAAATACAAGAAGAATATACCAACAGTATCTTTCTCTCTCCTCACAGTATCTAAGTATTTGTACACGTAACATACGTACATAGTATACGTACTTTCAGTATCTCAGTTACGTTTTTCCAGCTAAGGACATTGGCAAGAAGAGTCGATCACACCACTTTTTCACTTCGTAGGAAGGTCTGAATTTCTATGGTTTTTTTTTGTGGTTAATTATACTCAGCACCATTAAAGTTTCTGTTTATTACATACGACACTCCAATCTATTGAAATTACATTCAGCTACATTCTCCTTTATTTTCAGTTCACAAAGTTAGTTGAATATCTCTAATAACAACATAAAACTATCCAACCAACCCATTACATCACAGACCACCCACCACCACTTCTCCAACCACCACATATAAAGAAATCCACCACCACCTCCATAACAGACCCCGCCACCATCGTCACCTCTCCTATCACGGCCAGATCACAAAAACCAACCACTGCCCCATCTTAGCTCCCCTACACCGGTCACGGAACCCACCATCACACAAACCCACTACATCAACCCTTTACAAATCTTAGAGATCGAAGATAGGCATAGGTCTTACGCCAGTGGGTGTTTTTTTTTATTTTTAAGGGAGGGGGGAGTTAGGGACATATGCCAGTGGTGATAGTAGAGGCAACATGCAGTGATGGATTTATAAATATGTAGGTTCGGGTCCGTGTGCATGAGTGTGTGGGTGGTGCACGCGCGCGTGCACATGTATGTGTGACGGGCAAAAGGTGATTTGGTTTTTGGTGGTAATGGTGAAGGGTTTGACGGTGGTTGTGATGGGGAGTGGTTGGGGTAGAAAGTGGATTGTCGGTGTGTGTAAGGATGGGCAAAAGGTGGTCACCGATATGTGTGTGTGGGGGGGGGGGTGTTTGTATGATGTGCAGGTGGTCATCGATGTGTGTGTACGTGTGTATGGGTGTTTGTGTGATGTGCAGGTGGTCGCTAGTCTCTGTGTTTGTGTATGGATAGTGGTGTTTGAAGGTAGATTTTGGTGGTGGGGTGGTGTTTGGATAGTCGGGAAGGGAGAAAGTTGCCAATTGTGGTCGGTGTATATGTCTATGGGTGTGCATGTTTGTGTTGGGTAGCGGGCAGTGGAATTTGGTGGTGGGATGGTTTTTGGATAGGCAAAGAGGGATAAGGGTGCGCCGGTTGTGGTCGTCGTTTTGCGTGTGCATGTGGGTATGGGTGTCTGTAGGTGTTTGAATAGGCAGAGAGGACTAAGGGTGGTCATCGGAGGTGGTAGCCAATGTGTGGGGGTGTGGGTGTCGACCAATTGTCTCTAGGCATCAGCCGGGTAGCCAAGCGTTGGCTGGTAGGGAAGAATAAGAAGACTTAAGAACATTATTTGGCAAAAAAGGGCCATGTCAGTGAATCTTAAAACTGCCTTTGACGTCCCATTTGTTTTGGTATAGCTCCGTGAAATGAGAAAAGAAATTACAGGGCGCGGAGTATAATAAAGATAGACAAGGGGAGTGGCGAGCCGTGTATTTTTGGATAAATCTTAGGAGTGCTGAGTGTAATTCATTCTTTTCTTTTTCTTTTGGTAGGTAACTGAATTTTTGTATTCATGACATATAGCTATTATCTTATTGTGATTGATTATAACGATTATAATTATTTCTATTGATCCAAAAATTGACAATACGTTTTGTTTGCTAAAACCAAACACGCTGCTGTTCAGTTCTATAAGGCAGACGCGTAAATCCCATCCAATGGCTGTTGAGCATTACACATTGACTAATTATACAATTTAGTTAGTTCAACCTTAGCATGGTGCAAATAAAGATAAAGAATAGTGAGGAGAAGACATAGCTCCCAACTATGGTGGAATATAATCAGGCTTTATGTGTACTATAGGTTTACAACAATTATTCTACGCTAACAATGTCTATTAAACGGTTTCTACCAAACAAAATGTCTACTAAACGGTGACCGGAAGATCAATTATATATTTTTTTTCTTTTTTGCAAAGTCGGTGCAAGCAATAGCCGTTGCTCCAATGATAGCAGTATGATACCTTTAGCAGTCTGAAAATCTCATTGACACATTTTTAGTGGAATGAGAATGAGAATGTAAATTTAGGGTATGTTTGAAAACTGGTAGGTTTTCTTTCAGTTTTTTCTCTAACTAGAGAAAAAAATGCGTTTGACACAGTTTTTATTTTTTTTCCCTTCAGTTTTGAAAATCAGTTTTGAAACACAAGGCTGTTTTTGAAAACTCTCATTTTGGAGTTTTGAGTTTTTCAGTTTTTGTTTTGAGACCACCACCGCCACAGCCACCGCCCACCGGCTGCTGCCACGCCCCACCACTGTCACCGC
Organism: Escallonia rubra; assembly: GCA_033065855.1. Classification (NCBI taxonomy): domain Eukaryota; kingdom Viridiplantae; phylum Streptophyta; class Magnoliopsida; order Escalloniales; family Escalloniaceae; genus Escallonia; species Escallonia rubra. The sequence goes on along the minus strand of JAVXUO010002916.1, from coordinate 234,720 downwards.
AACCACCACCAAAGAAACCACTCAAAATAAAAATTAGGTAATCAAACACCCATTTATTTTTGTAAAAAATAAAAACTAAACTGGTTTTAAATTTTTTTTTTTTTTTGAAAACAGAAAACCAAAATTATTAGTGATTTCAAACGCTACCTTAATTACAACCGAGAGGAGCCGAAAACGTATCTGGATTATTTGGTTGTAAAGTGCAAATGATTAGTCTGAGAATACTGTGCTTTTCCAGCTCAATTCAAGCCATGATCATCTAGCATTTACACTTCCTAGGTTTGGTCATGGAAAAAAAGAAAAACAATTGACAGTCTAGTGATGTAAGGTACTATGGCATATTCCTCGTATCTGAATTTGATTGTGACCAACCAGCCATGATTGGTCTTGTTGGACGAGGGAGAGAGTTGAAAAAGGAAACTTAGGAACCAAAGCAACGTGCATAGCATAATATATCTGAGGTTGATTATGGGGTTGCCATCGGACTGGAAGGCTGAATTTTCATGTATTTCGTGACGATGAACAAGTTACGGATCATGTTTTGAACCGTTAAAAGAAAGAGAGATGTTAATGGTCTATTGACAGCAACTTAAGAGTTGTCACTTTGATATGACCGTCCATTTATTTTTGATGGAAGGGGGCAGATTGAAGTTTAATTTTAGTTTTTTCGTCGACCGCTACAGGATGTAGCAGACGAGAATTTTGACCAAAATGCCCCATGAGAGATGAACGAGTTAGAGGGGAGTATGGGCAATTTGCGGGTAGGGGGGTAAAATTCAACGTCCGCTACATGAAGTAAGCAACAGTGAAAGTTTACTTTAAAAAAAAATATAGTCAGTCCATCCGCAGTCGATGGACGACCAGATAACGCTAGTTAAGTTGTCAGCTCTATCAATTGATCAATATCAAGTTAGGTACCCTTTTCCATGGTATGACTTATTTGTACGTTCATTACCCCGTCTGCTATCTTACCGTCGCGCGAAGGAAGAAATTCTTCAGCAGCGCAAAGTGTTTCATTTCATGCACTTTACACCCAACCAAATAGCATAAAGAATGTGAGGCAAACTTAACTGGCTAAAACTTCACTTCTAAAGACCAATGTAAATGGGGCTTTGATTAGTCTGCTTAACGTGAACCAATTACCAGACTAAAGACAGTGACATTGTTCTTAGTTATGTGGGTGCAACTTCCAGTGAGTTGCTTAATCTAATCTAATCTAATGCTAACACTAATTAAGCACTACCTAGTTGGGAAGATAAAACAACTAAAATTATGCCCAAGAAAATGACCTGTTCCTAACCATCTTTTCCACTGCAATTAAACTAGCTATAATCAAGATTATTTTTTGCTTTTCGGTTGCTTTTGTTGAGTGGGTTACAAAGATTTAGCACTTTGCTCCTCGTTATGTATTGATCTTGAATTCGGTCCCAATTCTCGTTGCTGACTAAGTTTTGATTCCTTCGTCACGCACAATTCAGAACTCTTTTAACTTAAACTTTTTCATCCAACTTCTTGTAGAAGTGATTCTGAAAGAGTTGAGAGGCGAAAGCAAGCCTAGTACGATACTCAAAAATGTGTCATTCTATGATTTGAACTTTGAGTACGTGCGTTGTTTCAAGAGCCATCGTAAATACGAAAGATTATGGTTGAAACCATGAATGCTGCGTGGGGTTTGGTGTTGTCTTCACAATATTGCATGGTTCTGAATCACAGGTCGCGATCACTTAGAATCGTCGGGAGAGGAGGGGCTGATGCAATAGGAGGAGGGAGAATCGTCGGGAGAGGAGGTGCTGATGCAATAGGAGGAGGGAGATGGTTGAAACCATCGATCCCGAACCATCCTAAACTTTTTACCATGTAACCACATTTATGCAGTGACTATGTGCGCCAACAAATAAGAAAGTCATATTTTAGGTTGACAATAGATGGCGGACCCTCTCCCAATTGGAGGGGAGGGGAACTTTGCCAATACTTTGGCTTAAGCACATTTGCTCTTATAGAGGATTCGATGAGATTCAAAATGCAACTGAATAAAGTAGATCTTTGTTTGCTTTATTTGCCAGAGAAATGAACCAACAATCTATATCCTACCTCAGCGAAGGATTACCATTTTCGAATCAGTCGACGATGCTTCATTTTCTATGTGGGTAACTTACAAACTCGTTGTTTCCTTTTTAATGCATGTTAAATTCGTTTCCACACCTTCACATCTTTGTATGATCTTCTCACCTTCTAACTGTTACTTCCTATTTGAAAAGTCACACTAAATGTTTTTACCTTCTAACTGTTATTTCTTATTTAAAAAGTCATATGCGAGCGAGCGCACGCGCGCACACAGTGAGAGCACTCACCTTTCTAGCATTAAACTTAACTACAGTATGCCAACATTAGCTATTTCCAGTAAAAGGAGTTGATTTAGTCACCATTCAATAAGAGCGTGCTTCATGGCAATAACTTTATGAAGTGCTGGTGGGTGACTCTATAGCCAGCATTACATGAGCATTTTCACAATCTCATTCCCTCTCCAGTACCCAACTTTGTGTATTAATTTACCTTGAAAACAAGATATGCCAATCAACCTTTCTTTGGTATCATGACACAAAAAGATGGAAAGCAACAACTTCGTTCACGTACTTTCTCGTCTGTCTCTTACAAAGTTGCACGCTCGAGCGTTCAGTAGAAGTTACCTTGACAATCGCTATCTTTGGAGCGCGTATGAACAGATTAAACACTTTTCTAGAGAATAAAAAAACACGTTTATGCCTCAAAGTCTACCGTGACGCACTTTCGTGAAGCAATTTCTTAAAGTAACTGGAAATGAGAATATTCTTCAAATCAAGTAGCTTAACCGCTGAAGGTGGATTCGGAATAGTTCTGAGATATCCTCCACTATTACATGGAAGAAGCCATAAAGAAGATAGTGTGGAGTGTGGACCTCAAACTAAAACTAAAGCACCAGTGGGTGCCTAAGTGCTAGAAATAGAAACTCAACTCCTCAAGGGTACAAATTTTTACTACTTTAGTGTGGACACGACCCGGTGACCTCAGTAAAAAGAAGTCAGATTCCTAGCAGTTTCTGCTCGTCAGGTCCGGATTGATGTTCACTATGACTGGGTACACGACATTTTGCTGCAATAAAATCTCTCACCCCTTTATTTTGCGAACTATTGTGTTGTAAATACCATGTTGTAAATGAGACATGGTCGATCTTCTGTAAACTTTGCTCCGAGGCGGCAGATCATGATAACCTCTATATTGTACCCATGTAAGTTTTTATCTATGTTATTCTCACTTTTACCCAAAAAATAAATAACTCCTTAAGTAGTAACAAGCAGGCTACTTAATTAATATGTCTAGCTAGCTTTTTCTCTTTATTTATGGGTCACACTGAGTGCAAGTTTTGATGGTCAAGTTCTAAATTGATTAGCACATTTCCATGGGCGGTGCAGGGGCGACCCATAAAGTAGGTCAACATCTTATCACATCACAAGCACACTTCCAGTTCCTGCACCCACGCAACTTCTTCTTTGGTACTCCTGTTGGACTAACACCACTCCTTGGGTAGTTGTTTCATGCACAATACATAAAGCTACACATGAAGGGTCAATAGCTACAACGGGCGTGTGTCGATAAGACTATCCTAACGTTTCTCTTTGTTTTAGCGAGAATCCACGGTCTGTGAATTGAACGAGTAAAATGTCGTTGAGTACTTTTACAAACTTGAGAATTACTCGAAGACGAACAACAAAAATTGCTAACAAAAGCAAGTCCCAGAAGCAATGGAATATCCTGAAACTGATAAACGTGTTGGGAGGTAAAAATGTCTTCACGAAAGTATCTTGAAAACAAACAACATTCGATCAGTAATGACATTCTCACCACTCTAATCTGAGTTTCCAAAGATCAACAACTCCTTAGATTGCAGAGTATTGAACTAATTGGTAAAGTAATATGGCAATTGGGAGATTAAACTAATGGTAATGGGAGAATTATTAGGGGTCTGCTTGACAAGTAGCAAGTGGATGGACAATTATGACAATGAATTCCATTACCAAAACTATACTTACCAAAAGAAGGGGAGCACTCAAAGGAACTTTACAAATTGCTTTATGTCCAGTTAGAGGGACATGTGGCGAACGCAGTTAAATTCCACCTAAATAGCACTTGGCTTATACAAGGGATGTATTCTCCCACAACAAAGAACCTCAAAGTTCTTCCAGTGTAAAATTATATTGTCAAGGTTAAGGACCAGCCAGACCTCAAGCATCCTAGGAGGAAAGTATCATGAAGGTGGTGGCGTTTGTGTGTGTGTGTGTGAGAGAGAGAGAGAGAGAGAGATTACATTTGCAAACTATTATGGTAAACGGGGTTCAAGGGTTGATACTTAGTTGCACGAAGCGGGGGCGTGGGCAGGAGCGGGAGCGGTAACGGGGGCAGAGGAGCGTAAGCACATGGAAGAATTTAAGGCTGGGAGCGGCTTGAATAAATAAATGCGTAAAAATAATTACACATCTTACACTTAATAACTTCTAGTATTTTTTCGTACTTCATCCAGAATGTTCTTCTAAACCGTTTATTAGCGCAATCCAATAATGGATGTATGGGTTCCACTCGGCGAGTACCAAATAACGCAACCCCGCTTGGCCCCATTACATTAAGATCAATTCACCAGGCCTCCCATTTATCCCCGACAGTCATTATAGCCTTTAAGGCTTTTCATAAAACATGGCAACCCAGAAGTGGACTAGGTCTAACTTGCTTTACAGCCAATAATACCAGATGTGGTTCGACTGCTATTTCCTTTTTTGCATCAGATAGCTATACTGCACAAGCGCAAGGCCTTCGAACGACCATTGAGTGTGTCTTGGAAACATAAAATACACAATGTTATATTACTAACAGACTCTCGTTTTTTGCTATCTTAACTTGCCGAGACTACTGATCTCCTCGATACCGTCACACCGATTATGTTTGACTTTTACTCTATGATGTCAGATTTTCACTTCTTTTGTGTAGATAAATCAGAACATGATCAACTAATTAAGGAAGCTCACCTACTAGCTACTTTTGCTTATAACGCCCGGAGATGGATTTATCAGGACTGGGTACACGATGGTGTTTTGACAAACGCTTAAATGATGTTGTACCATCTTACATGCCTGTTTTGTATGTTTGTATATAAACAATGAGTCATGAACTTGTCATGGCCTTCTTATATAACTAGTGTTGTAATCTAAATTAAGATGTAATTGTGCTATTTATGTTTAATGTCACTCTCTCATTTACCATTTTTTTTATGGTGCATACAATTATTTCCTTGAAAATATCATAAGAGACAGTTAATTATTACTTTATACTCGTCACATCAAATGGCTACCAGCTACTTGCCTTCGAAAATAACAAAGGTAAAAAGTAATTTTGCTGCTGTTGTTTACTTCTCAAGACATTTCTAGGCGGCACATCTTTTTCTAATAGGGTTAGACATGAGGCAAAAACAAACTGTGTGTGTGTGTGTGAGAGAGAGAGAGAGAGAGAGTGCACATATTGACAAGCGCTATTCTCATCAATGAGAGTAGTTAGCAACGGATAAGGAAGTTTCAAACACTTGAAGAAAGAGAAAATAAGAAATTGACTTAAAAAGGACATGATTTTCAGGTATTATCTCACTTGATCCATACACCTCTGTCCAGCTTACGGGATCGAGTTTTCATGTGAGTTTAAGACGGGATCTCATGAAGCTCCAAACTAAGACGGGATCTCATGAAGCTCCAAACTTGGAATCGCAAAAGCGAGTTTCTAAGAGAGAAGCATCACAATATGAGGAGCTTCATGCTGCTAAGGGTTGATATAATAGTGTACCTGGTGTAAGGATTTTGATGATTGAAGACCTATGACCATGGGACCCTAGAAAATAAGTTGGGGGAGAAGGAAAACTAAAAGTAAATGGCAAAAGGAGAAAAGATTTATCCTGATCATGTCTCGAGTCAACCAAAGAGATATCAGCAATGTACATGTGATTTTGCTTTTGCATAAACAGTGTTTCCTCACTAAAGGAAAAGAGGATGTGACTGTCTTTCAGTGTCTTGGATATGTGATATATATGGAATGCACTGTCATGGTCTCTATCCATACATATTGCTGCAAACAGTGTCAAGTAACCAAAACATGTGCTTAATAGTCTGTATAACAAAGCAAAAATTGGAGGCAGCCAAAAGGTAAAGGAAAGACTGAAGCAATTGTGTCCCCCTACCATACCAATTGCGAAGATACCATGGGTCGACGACGCCGTTTCCAATGTCTGTATGTTGGGTTTATCATATGCCGTAGGTCTAACACTAATGCCTTCCATGACTTCTAATATGACCTCTACATTTACGAGTAACATTTCTGAGTATTCAGAATTCAGAGTCTGCTTGCTTAGGGACAGAATTTCAAGCAGCATAAAAACATGTCAAATAGAAGAGGAGTGCCACTTGTTTGCCTCTCAAGCAGTACTCAAAGAGCCCGAGCTCGAGCAAGTTGATAGCTTACATGATTATTTTGCTTACCAAGCTGCAGGCAGTTAGTAGATGAAATTCAAGAGAACGCGAAGCTTTGGTCCGGCCTCAAACGAGTGATCACTGTTTCAACATGCATAATGCTAAAGGCAGCGAGTGTCCCTAATAATTAACATCTTTTCAAAACTTCATATATCAAAATGTGTGAGCATTGGAAGAGGAACTACAGAGTCCTCAGCAAGATACTAGCGCTACCGCCCTTTATAAGCCATACTTGGACACTCAAATTGCATAAGCAACAACCTAGAATCTGAACAGCTGAGAAACATCATGAAGCTTAAAACCCAGATACTCCTAATATAGGCACCCATAACAACTTCCATAAACCACAGACGCTGACACAGGAGCATCCAAGTTAACCACTAGTCGAACTGGCCTTGAGTAATTCACCGAGTTCTAGCCATAAGTTTTTAAGCTTCAACAGACAGCTGAAGAATACCGATGACTAACAGTGCAATGCATAGAAATCGAGCCTTCTACGCTTCCAATGGGATAAATTGGTGCATAATGCCGTGAACCATATGAGATGCACCTTAGCCCTTATTTCCTTCTTAGCGAAGGTTTCTGTTGCATTGTTCAAATCATATGCAAAACAAACAAACCCTAGTATTTAGAAAAGTTCCAAAACACCAGAAAGTGGAACACTATATCACGATTGAAAGTAGAAGATTCTTCTCTCTTGGAACAAGAAGTTCTACATTTTTAAGGTTTCCCGAAGCGCACATTAGCATTACTAAATACAAATCCAAACAATAACCTGTCCTTGGCTTACAACACATGCTGATCTTTTGGCCTAATATCATTATGTGCATTGCAAAATTGAAGGGAAGAATAGAAGAGAGCAATGCTAAGGAAGAAAGAGAAACCAAAAAAGGTGAAAACTGTAAAAGACACTGTTCCATATGAGCAAAATCTCCTAGGCAGCAACTGCGACCTTTTCTACCTTCTTAACAGATGTGTTTTCTGTCTTTCCAGCTGGTGACTTCTCTGGCTTTGCAGGTGCTGTCTTTTCTGGCTTCTCAATACCTTGTATATCCGTTATCCTGAGCTTTGTTAATTCCTAGAAGAATTAACATGTTCTGAGTATAATCCAACCAAGATCTTAACTAATGTTCCTTCATTTTTCTTTCTTCTCTTTTTTGTTTCCCTCGCAAGAGGGGTGTTTAGAACTGAATAAGATCTGTATGGCATCTCTTTATGTTTCTCAATACATAAAAACAAGTATTGATTCGACTTACCTGTCGATGCCCTTTGGTTCGGCGATAATTCTTCCTTCTTTTTTTCTTGAATATAATTACTTTTGCATCTAATGCCTGAACAGAAATTAAAAAGAAAAGAAAAAAGAACAAGAAGAATGAGCTCTCTATGGCCAAATTGAAGGCAAGTGCAAGAAACCATAGTCATGCCTAAACTGAGTCAACCCTCTTTTTCTCAAACAATGTGAAGCTGGTAGATTATTATCTTTGATCTATATTATATTTTGATACGTTGTATTAACACCTTCTAAATTGCTACAATTGATCTCACGTATAAGAATTAAGTATGAAACAAAGAGTAGATTTAGATACAAAACATAGTGAAAGTTAACAGCTTATCCATTATTTTTTATTTCCTAGTTATGGTTATTCCAGTAGGTGGCTAATGAGGATTTAGGTAAAGACCATAGTAACTGCAAGCAAATTACTGATTGTAATTGCATTCCAACAAACCAAGGAGCTGCACTCAGAAGTCAGAATCCCACATATAACAGGTTACATGGCCTATGAAAAGGGGAAAAGCCATGGATATTTCTTATATTGCACGCTTAAGCTGCGACTTCTAGTCCTTAACCAATGTGCTATGTGGCATATAAGAAAGGAAAGGCCTATGTAGTCCAACAATAAGTAAGAAAATAGAAGGCTGCAGCTGTGTATTCTTTAGATATGTAAGGAGGCTTGAATAATCTCTAAATCTACAATCTTTTCTAGAACCCCACAGCTCCGACTATGTCCTAAACATTTTCTTCACAGTGAAAAATAGCAATGACATGCTTACTCCTGGATTAAAGACCTTAACATAAGCCAGGGTTTCATAGCCAAGATATTTGGGAAGAAAACCATTGCAATAAGCACTTTCACCTGTCACGGATGTGGGGATAGCCAAAATATCTTATCTTAGTTTTCTAAGTGTATATTGCTTATATCAATACTTTAAAGGAAAACTTGAAGGCTCCATTAACATCTACCCCATATAGGATCTACTTTAGTTTAATTACTCATTTAGCGTTCATAAGTTAGTGTGCTCAAAAGGTTTTCCTCATTTACAGGACTTAATCGCAGAAAGAGAAGAAACCTGAAAGGCAAAAGTTGACTTTATGTGGAAGGGTAACAAGGGAGGAATCTACATTCAAAGTTGAAATATGCAGGATATTTTGAAAATTATAGGGGGGTATGGGCGCGGAAAAAAAAAATGCTAGATATCACTCTTACATGCTCCTCAACAATGGCATGAACTGCTGCATCTGGTAACATAGGCCGCCCAATCATTGTCTGAGTCTTTGAGCCCAGCATGAGGACCCTATTCAAAATCAACTGCAATAAAGATGTCAAGTCAGTACCAAGGAATGATGAACTAATAAGCCGCTAATAAGTAACAGACAATGGCATGATAACAATCTTGAACTCTTGAAAATCTCACACATCTGCCATTGCTTAAATATGGAATGCATGCAACAAGCAACTTCACCAAAAATAAAGAAGAAAAAGAAAGCAATTTGCAGCAGAAGGCATTAATACACAAAAAGGACTGAGCTTAGACCTCATACCATCTTATGTTCTGTTCAATCAGGACTGTCTGATGTATGGTTCAAGTTTATTAGAGATGGTTTCTTTCTATACCATCATGTGCAAAGACAGGGTGGTTATTTACTCCATGAAACAATTCGAGACCAAAAAAGAAGGTGATAGCTTGGCTTACTTCTGAAAAATCCATTAAACCCTCAAAGGCTATAATGGCAAATGCGCCGTGTCACAATTGACTCATTGCTAAGCATAAATGCGGCAAATGAGTTATAGATACTTCAAGAATTTGTCTGGATCTCATGCTACAGATAGACGCATTCCCTAATCTGTGCACATAAATAAAGTTCAAGCAATCCCTCATTCTCTTAAAACCATAGGCTTGAGTGGAGTAGATCTGAAAGCAAAGTAGTCATGCAAATATATAAAGAAACTTATTTTCCCCCTCATTTAATTGACAAACATGGGACCTCAGGTGGGAGGGCTACACGGAAATGTTCAAGCGTCAAATCTTCAAGTAACTTTTTATGGCAGTTGGATCCTTTTATGAACTCCCGGCATACATAGCATGCTTCACCTTTTTGATACCTTTCAATACGTAAGTCAGTGATATTCTTTTCGTGTCAGCAGAGAATGAAGGACATCCCATAAGTGGTACCTTGGCTTTTATTTAATACACTGCGTGAGCAAAGTTACGAGCAGAATCCACCTAATTTGATTAGGTCCGGAAGGAAGGAGCCAACTATATCAAAGTAGAAGAGTTGAGGAAGATGACTGCTTGGGCTGGAAGAGGCCTAATTGATTTACCTTTCAAAGTTTTATCTCTCTTTGGGCTTTAGCACTCCTAAGTACCAAAAAGAAAGCTATTAGGATGGGTTGGAATATGATGAAAGGTTGTTGGATTGACCTCCACTTTTTTTCTCGAGACATGAGCCCAGTGCCTAGACTTAACACAGATACTGAGGATGTCTTTGGATTGGAGATAATAAATATCATGGTGTTCAGTCAAACCTGGTCTTCGAAGCATTTTGAAAAGATTGATGGAAGACAGGTCCTTGTCAAGCACTCCGCCATCAAAGATGGATAGAGCTAAAGAACCCTCAGTGCTCGAATTAATTATGGGGATAATAAGAGCCAAGTTCTGTAACAGTGGTTGCATGAGTATGTGCTGTTGTTACAAGCTACTGGCTGTCGCTTTTGTATTGTCCAGTGTTCTCTTTCTGGGTTGGCCTGGGCTGTTTGTTCCTTAGTTTACTGCGTGTATGCTTGGTTGCCCCCTTCTGGTGCTTTCCGATAAATTCCGGCCTGATCATAAAACCTTTCCAAACAAACCTCATTAGAGATGACTCCCTGATTTGAAAAGAAACTTTAGGCCCATTCTTGACAAGAGCTTGTCCTAACGTACTCTATACACTCTACAATTAAGCCACATCCAGATACTCCTCAAAAGAAGGAGTGGAGCCGTGTCCCAAAATTGTTCTGTTGCTTACTCCTTCTATACAATGACCACCTCAGCAACAACCAATCAAACATATGCTGCGTCAATTCAGAAGTGATGCAAAAATGTCTATAATTCCTTAGCAACTTCAGCACAACAACTCCAAAGTATTTCACCAAGAAATTAGTCTTTCCATCTCTTGCAAACTTCGCCCTGCCCCTCACCCTGCCCAATGTGACTGAGAGAGTAAAGCATCTTCAAGAATCTACCAACTCGTCAACTTCTCATTCCTGAATACTTCCTCGAACCAACGTTTTTCCTTTTAATTCAGAAATAGAGACACTATAAGCTATAACTAGTGATTAGTTGCAATGCAGCAAGTAACCTAAGGTGCATTTCAACAACCTCGATGCAAAGTAATGGCTGTCTTTTCATTTTTAACAAGTGCCACAGAGAGTATAGGGATTACAATAATGTCTACCCTGAGCATTTATCCCCTTCGTTCCATTTACTGCCAGTAAATCACTTCAAACACATCAGGATTATCATAAAGCAAGCATGCCGTGTCTGTTCCTATCCTATGCAATTGGGTTTTATGGGTTGAACTCCCAAGAAAACAAAGGATCTCAATTTTCCCCATACAAATACAGAAATGGTGCGTTAAAGCCATCAGTTTAGGGATGCAAAAACATTTAGAGGTTGCTTCTACATATCCATGCATCAACCATGGCCTTCAAAGCATAAGCTTTTGGATCAACTCCTTAAGTATAACCAAGAACATTTTCCCTTAAAAGTCTGTTGCCTTTTCTCTTCCTTCTCCACAACGACCAACTCCGCACCAATTCAGGCACTAACCATGGCATCACACTTTCACTTCATGCTTACATCCACTCTCCCGACTTAGATTGCACCACCAAGGCACCAACACGTATATGTCATTATAAAAAGCGTGGCGCAGTGCACAACACTTCCCTGATTATGAGGTCTGCAGCGAATTGATGGATGCAACCTTTCTCTCGTGAAGAGGTTGTTTCCCTATATGTCATCTTCCTTTCTCTAAGAATATTATCCATCAACTCTGACTTCATGGCTGCCTCCCAACTGATAAACCACTTGCGGGGGCGCCCCGGTGCTCCAAAATGCCTTGAAACGAGTATACAAAATGGCATGGTGGCAAGGGAAGGGGTAGAAACAGCTCTCAAACTCCTTACTTGCAAGGAGACTCCCAGATATAGCCCGAGCCCAGCATATTTGTGGCTTCAAATGGGCTTAATCAAGATATCAAAGGCATATACACTGGAACTGAACTTTCTCAATGTGTTAAACATATGTATGTTGTGTTTCACCTAAAGAAAAATCTAGCATCAGTAAACAATATCGAATCACAGCCATCCATAAGTTCAATGAGAAAATTTTGAAAGGTATCAGATCAAGGGTAACAGAACCATTACACAGTTGCAAGCATCCAAAAGCAGCCTTATGCTCTCTGACTACCTAAAGACTCATTGATGATTCAAGCAGTGTGAAATGTAACAAATCATAGATGCTGAAATCAATCATTCCTTTTATAACATAACCAAATTCAAGCTGAGCTCACCTTGTCATTCACTTCACAAAACTTCAGCCTCTCCGTATAAATGCAGTCCCCGTTGCTCACCTTAAACTGATGCGATCCAATCTACACGACCATAAAAACCCAACAATTGAAAATCACACACATAATTCACAATCCCCAAAACAGAAAAAAGCCATACAAACCACATCAATCCAACCTGAATAACGGCAAAAACCGGCTGGTAATCCTTAAAAACGCGCTCAGCTCGCTCAAGCTGCCCGATCACCTTATAGCCAATAGCAGCAGCCTCAGTCTCCTTCTCTTCCACCGAATACTCCCTCCGATTCGCACCATTCGCCGTTAAACCATCTTCACCGTCGCTAATTTCCCCATCTTCGTCCTCACTATCACTAACTCCGTCGTCTTCATCGCTAGCAGTGTCGTTTCCACGATTAGAAGAGAAACTTCGGGCAAATGCGAAGTGGGTATTGGGACTAAGTATGAGACTGTGCCAAATGTGGCCGTCTTTGGGGGTTTGGGGGGTGGAGGCTAGGGTCAGGCTTAGGGTTTGGAGGTGGGAGTTTGGGGTTCTGTGGAGATATTGGAGAGATGGGTATGGCGAGAAGATGGAGCATTGACGGGCTAGTGTTTGAAGGCAACGCCTGGTCGCCATTTTGCTTGATTTTGTTGACAAGTTTTGAGGGTTTTGAGTGTTCAGTACAGGCCAGTCAGTTTGAGGGTTTTTCAGAGAATGGGGTTTTTGGGGGAAAGCCAGTATACACAAACAGAAATAGAACTCCACCAATTGATGAGTTTTTCATTTTTTTTTTTTTTTTTTTGTTTATCTCTGGTGTGTTTAATAATATAATTAAGCATTTAAAACTTAAAATTTTTAATAATTTTGAATTATGTGCTTTTGATAAAACTTAACGTTGTATCAGTTGAAAAATGAAGTTTTATAAAAAAATAGATAAAAATTTTAAGTCATGGCAGACATATTTAATGTTTATCACTTAATATAACTGAGATGGTTAAAAGTTACTAACAAAATTTTACATAAAAAGAATAAGGGTTACTCACGGCACCCCTGAGGTTTACCTTAAATTACACACGGACCCCACTATCTTTGAAAATTACACTCTACCCAAAAAATCTAGATTTTTTTGACTGGGTTAACGGCTGGTCATAAAAAGACGTTTCTGCCCTCATATATAACTACACAGTGTCTCTTAGGTTACAGACTTCAAGAGAGGGGAGAGAGGGAAGTTGGTAGTTGGTACAGAGGGAAAAACTGAATCAAAATTGATCCCGTTTCTTCAAGGTTGCGAAATCGAACCCAACGGCGACGACGATGACAACGACGACGGTGAGAGAGTGTGAGTTTGTTTCAGGTGGGTCTTTAGTACACATGAGTTGGATTGGCCAAAGCAGATCGCGAAAAAGGATGCCAAAGCAGATCGACCGGATTCGAATCGGCGACGAGCAGTGTGTGGTCTTTGCATGCGGGTGTTGAGCAGTGGGTGGTCGTGGGTTTGCTGGTAAGGTTTTGGGTGGTTGTGGGTTTTTCGGTAAAGATCTGTGGCGGTTGGTGGTCGTGGGTTTGCCGGGATCTGGATGATTTAGTTCGCTGGAATGGTGTTGCCGGTAGTGGCCATTAGTGGTTTGGCATGATTGACCGTGGTCGGCGGCCGGAAGTGTGCCACTATGGTTGTGGATGGCCTGCGATTGCGATATGGCCGGCGGTGGGCCGTGGTAATGGGGATAGCGGTCACAGGGCCACTGCCGACGGGGTCGCCGGACGTTGTTGGTCGGTGGTGGATTGTGGTGATGAAGGAGCGGTGGCAGGGACAGTTGCCGACGCGGTAGCCAGACGATTTTCCTTATTTCTCGACATGGGCCTGTAGAGGAGAAAGATAATGAAGAAGAAGAAGAAGAAAAACACTAAAGGGCAATATGGTTTTTTATTCAAGAAATGGAGGGTAGTTTGGGGATGAAAAATCCAAAAAGTAAGGTATCAGAGAATCTTTAGATGGAGTTAGGGTCCCCGTCAATTTTGTGGGGCTCCGTGAAATACGGGTACAAACCTGGGGGGAGCGGAGTGTAATTTTCAAAAATAGGGGGGTCCGTATGTATTTTAGGGTAAACCTCAGGAGTGCCGTGAGTAATTAACCCAAAGAATAATTACCACCATGATGCCATCTTAATTAATTTGCTAGTAATATCGCCTCTAACACACTGTAACCACCACCACAGCCAATTTATATATTTTGCTACCATCACCAAAATTATCACAAATTAGCCACCACTATAAGGATGCCGCCACCTCCACAACGCCATCGTTGCCGTCACCACATCCATGTATGCCAAAACCATCTAAATATCCACCACACTACAATCACTGCCATGACCGTCATATCGCCGCCCATTATTACCACAAAAATTATCAACACCGTATCTTCACGCACCACTATCGCCACCATTGGCACGTCTCCGCCACTGCCGCCATTATTACTCCATGGCCAATGCTGCCGCCGCCACCACCACCAACACGATTTTGGCAATAAAAAAAAACTTATAAAGTGCATAATTTTGGTAAAATGGATAAATTTGTAAATGGAACAATTTTCAGATATTTACTTTTTGTTTACCAAACATGTTAACTTAAGTTTTCAGTTTTACGAATTCAGCGCTAACTTTGTCAACTCTTAAATTTCAGTTTTATCAAAGAACCCCTTAGTAAACAATTATCTTTCTTCTCGTTACAAATGAAAAGGATTCAAGCACATGATTGTTCACTTTTTTTTTCTCTTCACCCCTACCTACGTTGAAGTCTATTGTAATAGATTCAAGCACATGATCGTTCCCTTTTTCTTTTCCCCCTTTTACGGGGTTGAGGATCCCCTACTTACTTACGGTAAAGTCTATTGTGTATGACATGTTTCATATGTTCACATCTTCGTCCTTGTAGCATAGTTAAAGGAACTCTCGACAAATTGGGTGCCAATGTGTTTGCTAACACAGCTAGTACAACGAACGCTACCTTTAATCACAAATGACATTTTCTTTTATGAAGCAACTATGGAAAATTTCTATGTAGTTTCCTAGCAACATTACTCCAAAGACAAATAAATTGAACTCTTTTGTGCACAACTCCACTGTAGTAGATATCTGTTGCCGGCCTCTATGTAGTTTGCGGTAATAGTTGGTGTATGTACCAAAACAAGGGTAATAGTTGGCTTATACAGCAGGTAGGGTTCTTACCTGAATTCAAAAAAAAAAGGGTAATAGTTGGTGTAACATAGTTTTGTAATAGCATATGATGTTGGAAGTAAACATTTGTAGACTTTTCCTTTAATATTAATGCAGTTCTATCTTTATAAAAAAAAAAACAATGAAAATCATGTTCATTTACTACTTTTGTTTCTTGTTTTATTTTCATTCTTTTTGTATCCAGTTAGAAAATACGATTGTGTACTTTTAGCATTTTGGCCAGCTTTTTCTAGCTATTTTTTGTGTCTTAACATTTTTATTTTTATTTCATTCTATTTTATGGGCCAAATCGTGTACATCTATCATTTTTAAATTATTTTGATGCATATTCTCCCATCTTGCCCTTACTATTCACACGGACATCTATCATGCTACCTTACTTTTTGTTGCAAAGTACCACAACTGGGTCACGTGTCAGGAGGATCGTGTGTAAAGATGTGTTCTAATATGAGAGAGAGAGAGAGAGAGAGAGAGAGAGAGAGAGAGAGAGAGAGAGAGAGGGTGTATCTAATGGTAATGTAACATTAAGGAGAGAAAAGATGCATAGTGGCTTGGTGAAGACTTTTTTCCTACATTGAGTCAGAAATGGCGTTGTCACGTTTTCTCTACGTTTTTGTGTAGATTTTTCTAAAATAAAAACAGAAAATGATAAAAATATACAATAAAATTAAGAATTGAAAAATGATAAACGAACTGTGGGGACCTCTTCTAGATAGAGTAGCCTCACTTGCTGCTTCATGTATGGATTAGCAAGTTTGTCGGCATAGTTGTTCCCCCTCCTTCATGTATCTTGCAGTGTGTAGCCATTGTTGTGCATAGTATTGCATGTTTTCGAATCATTGGTACCGATCATTCGAAATTGTTATACGACGAGAGTTGATGCGATAAGAGGAGGAGTTAAGAAAGGTAGAAGCTACTATACTGCTTCACATTTAATAGTTCTAGACGGTTGGGACACCCAAAATATTCTGCCATCCACCTTATGTAATTGCTCTCTTTGATGAGGGCTGTATGATTGTGGCTTGTGAGTTTGATGGCATTGAGCAAGTCGCTTTCCCGCGATGATTCCTCTCGGGTACTAAATAATTGTCGTTTCATTAGATTATTATCAATTTCGGTATCTCACATTTTTTAATGTTTATTGAATATAACTATTGATACACTAGATTCAATTAGGGCTTGTTCCCACGCTATAATTTACTGCTTAAGATCCACGTATACCGGGTGATGATCCTAAGGGCGTTAGTGTCCCAAGTTATACAATGAGTCTAAATAGGGGATCTTGTTGGGTGCGACTACGGTTGCACCCAACAAGAACCGATGTATTCCTCCCTGACAAAATTGATATACCGAGAGTTTTAGATTTTTTTTCTCCCTGTAATATGCTAGTTAATGCGTGGAATTGCACAAAATATGTCAACCTCAACGAAATCAACATCTTAGAAAGATTAAAATTCTTATCCTATCAATGCTATTCTGCTTTATATAAAATAAAATAAAAAATCTTCAGCAAGTCAAGAGCTCGATCATTCAGTTTTTTTGCTCCTCGGTATCAACATAACTTTTTCCTCAAATCAATAATTATAGCTTTGATTAGCTAAAGAAAATAGCTAATTACTTGAACTGATTACCTAGTGCCAAGAAGATGCTAGACTACTGCTCTTTGAAAACAAAACCTTGCTTCAGAGCAGTAGTCTTGGCTATGGCTTTGGCACAAGGGACTGAAGGGAGGATGAAGCTTTAGAGCTCTATAACCATGTTTCCTGCTTCAACTTTTAGCCAGGACAGAGGACAATCAAGAGAGTAAAAAGGATCCACTAGGAAAGCTGAAGAAAACTAAACAAATTAAACCTCTTCAATAAAAATGGAATGCGAACAAATATAACAGTTTGAGCATGTGATAAAATGGCAGCAACCAATAGAACCAATTTATTGGAACTGAAATATATGTACACCAAAAAATAGATAAATCGACATCCCTTTTCCTTAAAGAGAAGAAATATGCTACTACTATGTGAAAATGCAACTATAGCGCTCTCATCTTGCACAGTTCCTAGCCCCGAACTAATGATTTTTTAACAGGGAAGGAAAGGAAAAAAAGAATGGCATGACAAAATTTTCAAGTTAAACTATAATATCCTTACTACCAGCAGCGACCTTGCGGTGACGCCTTGGGCCGGATTTACGGTCTTTCCCACGTTTGGGTGGAGTTTTCTTGGTTGGAGTGCTCACATTTGTTTCCACAGACATCTGGTGAGACGTTTTGTTTAGTGTTTCAACAAAAGGGGGTGGAGGATGAATGACAGCAACACCACCAGGCGGAGGAGGAGGAGCCCAATGTTCCAGCACATCTCTATGGTAGCCCTGCAATCGTCACATATTAGCAGTGTGAGCGACATGCACATATGAATGTCAATGGCATGAAAAAGTCCGTTTATGTTCCGAACAGAAGAAGCTGAAGGGCAATTAGTCCACTTGCAGGAATTAAGAGGACACTCAATGACAGTGAGGAAATGCATTCCGGGATTACACGAAAAATCAGTTTGGATGCAGCAAACCGAGGCAAAAAACCAGGAAGAACAAGAAAGGAAATATCACTTATTATCAACTACAAATGTCCATTCGAAATTCAAGGTAAACAAGTATCATGGTGAAAAGTAAATTTTAACTACTTTCAAAGATGCAGAGAGAGAGAGAGAGAGCAGTAATATATTTTTCTTAACTTTCTGCAGTTTCACATTTCAAAAGCTACCAGTACTTCGTACGAAAAAGTACAAACCCAAGATAAAAAAAGATCACCTGAATTACAAAATTGCGCCTTTCACAGTCCAAGAACATATTGATTGTCCAATTTGTCTTTGACATAACCTTGTCCCTCACTATGGAATAACTAATCTGGTCTCTAGAAGTAAATCGATCAACTTCATTGAACCAAAGACAAGTGAAGAGGTTGGAGATAGGAATATGCTCCCTAATTATTACACATCCTTCAGGAACATCTGCACAACCAATTGTACAGCAAATTAGATCAAACGCTAGAGAATTAAAAAACAAAATGGAAAAGAATGATAATGCTCCTACCACTTGTAATTGGAAGCTTGGCCGAAGAATATGGAGTTAACCCCTCACTCTTGTAAAATTCTACCTGGAAGTCAATGGAGGCATTATCATACTTCCCAGCAGCCTTATTAGCCTCGGCTTCTACAAAAGTATCAAAGCGTTTATAATGCCTAGATATTGCAAAACTGGCATTTTTTCTCCACAAGAACCTGGAAGATGAGAAGAAAAAATTGGTGCTCGAATAATCACGGAACAATTGTCAGATTGAGTTTCCAGGAAGCTTCTATACAACCCAACGTGGGAAGTTCCAGCCACTTGGTAATATGTGCTCACTCGTATTACTGTAATCAATAAATCAAGAAAATCTTTACGATTTAACAATTTTTGGATCATGCAATCCAGTCAAGTTGGCTATGCCTCATTTTAAGCGTGTTCCAGCAAAACAGGGCTTCACTAAAAAAGCCTTAAATTCAGGGAGAGGGCTTCACTAAAAAAATGAAGCCAGATTAGCTTTCTCATTTGCTAGGTTCAAATATAGAAAGCCATCTAGTTCAGAAAGAGGCTGCACAAACATAAAAGTGTTAGGAAAAAGAGTACTGTCATTAGACTTCTCTATAAAGGATGCCCCAAGGCCAAAAAACTGAACAAGAGAGTCCCATAGCATCTTCCTGAAAAGAGGAGTAAACCCTAGTTGGAAATTTTGAACAAGATAAGATAGTAATTTGCATTTAGGTCCAGAATTTTTTAAATCATGCCCCATAAGCTAGGAAGCACCGACACCTCTTATAGGACGAGGTATGGTGTCCGACACTTACCGATACCTCGACACCTCACCGACACCTCCGGACACGTGTCCGACACCTCTCAGCGGTGTCCGAATTTATTTATTTATTTTTTAATTACCGGACACCGTGTCGGACACCTTGTGAAGAAGTGTCCACTCGTATAGGACCAAAATACAATATTTCAAATTTATGAGGGATAAATATGGGGTTTTTTAGAAATGAACTTTTAGGCCAAACCCTAATCAGATTGACCCAACAAAAGGTACCTTCTTCTTTCTCTCTCATCACTTTGTCTTTTCCTTCTTTTTGTTGCCCAATGCATCCGAGCTTGCCAGTCTAGAATAAGACAGGTCAACATCTCCGACCTCATTTACAGACCATCTGACTATATAAAACCTCTCCATCATGCCTTTGGTCTCATGTATTTTCTCCTTCTCTCTTGTTATTATTGGGACTCTAATCTTGATACTGTTGAGACATTCAACTGCTTTCTTGTTGCCGACCTTTTTTCTTGTTACTGTTGAGACTATTTCATGTTACTTACTTTCTTTCTCATCCATTTTGAACGAAATTTAGTTGCTCCAATTGAGATGTGTGTGTGTGTGTATATATATATATATTAAAAAATTCAGCGGTGTCCTGCGGTGTCCAAAATCTGATTTTTTGAAAATTGCGGTGTCCGGTGTCCCAGTCGGTGTCGGACACGGCATCCGTGTCCGTGCTACCTAGCCCATAAGTAGCAAGGTAATTTCATGTTGCTTAAGGTTGGGGCGTACCTCGGAGCTTTTTATTAGGAGGGGCCAACAAAAAAATGAACACAGTTGGAAAGGGACTCATGAAAGAAAATCCAGTTTCGAGGGACCAAAACATAAATACATTAAGGTACATCTTAGAAATGAATGCACAATTAAGGGTTCTCAATAATATTTTCAACAGAAGTTGAAAACTGAATGCAAAGTACTGTAGCAAGCAAATCAAACAAAAAGTGTACATTAACGAGCACAAGTGTGTTGCATAGATAATATATCACTTTGTACCAACAATCGAACTAATTAACAACATGCTATGTGGACCTAAGGTACAACTGTACTACTTATCGAGTTTCCTCTATATGCATATCTGTCTAAAAACTGTTATGAATCAAATATACTTATTAGGTCGCTAAGCGAATATATATACAAACATATTTTAGGTTGATCTGCTAAACAACCATGTTAACATTAATGAAGGGTGCAAATGTTGACTATTCTCACCAATTGCAGCTTGCACATATATCAACTTCAACTCCCATGTCTATAAGAAAATCTTGTCAGAGAAAAAAAAAGGAACCAACAAAGAACTATAGGCACCTTTCGAGGATTTGATATGGATCCACGACAAGCTCAAGTTTTCCATCAATCCATAGAGAGTAGCGGGCATTGGGGAAGAGCCTATGCAGTAGAAGCTTTGGCACCTGTCACAAATAATGCCTAGGTCTGAGGATTATTTGAAAACTACGTGCATGAAAATGAATGCATCACAATCTTTTCATTATAAGACATACTGCTTTGTGGATAAAAAACATATACTAACAAAAATTTTGCTACTGCAGAAAAAGAAGCCAAAAAAGGCAAACAGATGCTAACTGTAGAGAGTGCTGCTATTTAAGTTTATGAATATGTGCAACTATCTTTTTACTAGTAACGGCCATTGCATGACAAAATCTTAAAAATCAGGTTACCGAGTGTAAGAACTAGGAAAGCAGTTTCTAAAACTATTCCCAAGGCTACCAAACAGTCTAAGGCTGGGACTAGATTGAACAACCAACTATTTTTGGCATGTGCTTTCACAGGGGCTACATTGAAGTTTTACTTGAAGAGTAGAGCTTTTCATTTTTCTGGTAAGCATAAGTTCAACAGATCGAAAACTAAACTAAATGGTCTAATTAGTATACATATTTGGGGTCAATTCGAGTTACGTTTAAAACAAGAGTGTTATACAGAAAACTTAAGATTCTTATATCAAGTCAGATGGGTCCATATTCTCTTCTGGGATGCAATGCAATTGAATCAGGAGAATGATTCAGCCCGTCCTTAACCCTAGCCGCAATGGTTTCAGAGGGACAACTACAGAGCTGTGGCACCTAAACAGCTCTACCTGACCAATGGTGAGATCAATTCGGTTCAGCATCAGACTTTGGAGATAGATTGATTCTGAGGTTCATATTTATGAGTCCTAAACGATGGCAAAAGCATACAGATTCTGCATGTTTGTGATATGCAGATTCTTCTTGTGAAGTAGGCTATGAAAACCTTACCATTAGATGGTTCTGACTAAACACTAGAAAATAGGGAGAAATACTTTGATATCCAGGAAATTGCATTCAACTATCTTATTCGACAGTTGAGCAAATACTCCAGGATCTAATGGATAACTAGGGCAAAAAACGATTAGTTGTTCACCAAGATTAAACAAAAACACACAAGCAGTGGCATAAGCTTTACATGTAGGTAATGGCTGTAGAAGTAGAAGAAACTATTTAGCATAAACCTTATCAAAGCGAATCACGGGAACCTAATCTGACAAAGTAGAAGAGCAAGATAACTGACAAGATCCTTAGTGGCAGAGATTCCTTCTGTGTACCGGTTTTTAGGAATATTTCGTCAGATTCGCATCATTATCTGCACTCAACTATCACAAGTAATACCAGCCAGAGACAAATCGGTCTACAAAAGGACTTGGACTTGCCAATTTCTTCCAAATTATAGCAAAAACAACCATATGCCTGTTAAGGCTGTAAAGCTCAACTTAAGGCCATGCATTTAACTTAGCAAAATGTCTACATTCTAGCCTTAGTGGCGTTTCTCATTGAGGAATCCTTTGGGAGCTAACTCCAAGGTAAGATGGGAGCAGAAGAATCCCAGCTGGTGGTGTTAGTTTCAACCCCCAGAATGTTTACATGAAAGATAGCACCAGAGAGAAAATTTGAGCTTCCTCATGGAAATGAAAAGAAGACTACAAACAAAAACAAAAGCACAATATGCCGCACACAAGTAAGATTACATACTCAAAATATTTAATCCACCCTCATCCTTAGACTTCTCAAGATGTCTATGAGAATCCTCCCCCCGCCCCCACCGCCCCCTGCTTTTTGCAACTAAGGTCGAAGGAGGATCTAAAAGTAGAAGCGGTCTATTCTGCTTGAGAATCCAATCATTTGGTTGCTTCTATATTATTTCCTAGAAAAACCAGGAACATGACAAACAAAGGTCTACAGATTCATATTTACTTGCAAATCGCTTTAAGTTCGCACATCAAGATTAACTTGCATGATAAAAGTAGGATTTTTTAGTGAATCTACCCAACAGTGTCCACAACTTGATTCCTACAAGGTAACAAGCATCAAATCCATAGGATTTTTTGTTATTTAAACAACATAGCCAACTCCAAAAGGACTTATGAAATTGTGAGACACGTCGTCAAGTCTGTCAATTTATGTCCAATATTAAAAAAGTTCAGATCATGGAAGTTAAACTAATCACTACATTCTTTCATGTAAAAACTCTGCACTACATAAAAAGAGCAATGTTTGTGACATGTACAAGTATGAATACAAAACAATATAAAGCAAAAGACATTTTTTGCTTCTATAATGTCTCCCATTAGTCCGAACTGCCACAGAATATAGTTGGACAGTATGCATCTTCTCATGGATTCACATAAATTGTACTCCCTCCGTTGGACAATAAGTGATCACTTCTCCTTTTCTGGAATGTCCTGCATAAGCGATGGCTTTCTAAATACAAACTACAAACATCTTCCGCATTTGTGGCTAATTACAAACTCTCCAACATCATGATTAAATTTGGGGCCATTTCCTTTCATCAGATTAATTTCTCTCTCTCTCTCTCCCAACCTGCTCCCTTCTCCTCTCCTGTTCTCTAGTTTGACGTCAAAAGCAACAGCCTATCTTGCGTTACTTGTGGATTTGAATTCGTGCGTACCAATAGGCAGGCAAGGCATCTGACGAGGCATTGACGAGGTGAACTGGGGAACTCACTACCGATTTTAGAAATTTTTATGCTTTTCTTCTCATAATAGGTAGACTGGGGACAATCAATGTGCTTACATATTGCATTGATAAGAGAGCAAAATGTGAGAGGAATGATAGGAGCATAGGGCCATAAAGTGATTTTTGATATATGAGATGCTAAAGGCTAAATCAGGAGAATCGAAATCATAGACTACCTCCTTCAAAGTTGTTCAAAGTCAAAGCAATCAGTCCCCAATCACTGATTTAGGGACGCATGGAGTATTATTTAAGGAGCAGCAAGTTTTAAACGTGTCTGACATGAACACCCATCCACACATTAAGGCACTCGTGCAGAGATGTAGTAAGCCTTGCCCCATTATTGAACTAGTGTTTTGACATTATGCGGCAGATCAAGAGAAAAAGATAGACAAGAAGTTACATTAGATCAGCAGAACAAGAAGATAAAGAAGTGGAAGAAGAAATCGGAAACAAGTTTATCGAGAGCGACTGGACAAGCTAGTTTTCAATTGTTATAAAAATAATATTACCAAATGTTCCTTACTTTAAGTGTACTTCGATGTGGCCCACTGTTTTATTTGGTACGAAAAGAATAAAACCAATAACATATAAACAAAATCTCATCCTCTCATGTTATTATTTACTTCCATGACCTAATTTAACCTCAAAATTTTGCATTATTATACTTAAGATTATACCTGAGATAGACATATGAGATCGCAGTGTTATGCTCCCATGACTTCACAAATCAAGATTACACAAATGAACTGGCTATAAATTGAGAACATTTACCTTTCCATTACGTCTTGGATCAGTGTAAGGAAGGTTATGGACAACAACAATTCTCCACAATCCCAGCATTTTGCCACTGTCCAGGCCACTCGAATTTCTTAGAAATTCTTCTGTAACTTCATCCACGAACATGAAGAAGCAAACATTCCTCTTGGCAGTTTCACTAATGTTCCTCGGCTGTTGTATTAAATCGTAGGCTCCTGGTAAACAATGTACTTTTTAGACAAGCAACCCACAAGCTTTAACATGAAAATGAAACTCAAACAAACTCACAGAGAGCAGTACCAAAAATTGCTGATGCAACAACCACCCCTTGACACTGTTCCATATCAAGAAGGTCAGAATCATCTATATCAAATCCTGTTTGACGTCCAGGCTTTCTTCCTCTGACAAATCTATGTGTGTAGACAGTCACCAATCAAAAAAACAGAACAAAACCTTGAGGAAGGAGAGGGGGGGAGAGAGAGGGAGGGAGAGAGAGAGAGAGAGAGAGAGAGAGAGAGAGCTTATGCATTATCACCAGTGAAAAATGTATATAATTGCCCCAGGAAAAATCTTATACCCGCAGTGCACATTCATTGACTCTCTTATATCATAGGAATCACTCCTCTGCTTAAGTGAAGGATATCCACCGAACTCTGAGCCACCAAACTCGCTTCTAGTTGAATTTTCTTCATGAATATAGGTTAAACTTTTCAGAACAGGAGAAAATGACGAGGCATTTGGCATGAGGGAAATAGCTTCTTCTACAGGAAGGTAGCATACTGGACAAGCTGAAACATGAGAAACAATGGAAACACTAAATTACCGACATATCATACTTTGACTTTGCTAGTCTATGTGCAACATGGTGGCTTATGAGTTTTGGTGAAAGGTAACAACAAATTGATAATACAGAATCCAAAAAAGGCAGGAACTCAAACTTACGACGTGGTCCAGTCCTTTTCTTATCAGCAGGTGGGGGAGGCAATGTGAAACTTTCACAAGGGTTCCCAGGAGGAAGAGAATACCCAGTAAAATATACAGGAGGGGAAGGGGGCTGGCTTGTAATGTTTTCATCTTTATTAATTACAGTGGCATTGAATTGAACAGATATATCTTGATCTACATTGGTCGGAGGAGATCCGGGGAAGTTGAAATCTGAGGAGTTGTTAAACCCAATGCCTTGAATACCGACACCATCTTCACCTGCAAGAAGCCAAATGCACAAATTGTTTTCGGTTAAGTGGTAAAAAGGAAAAGGAAAGAAAAGGAACAAGAGACTACTCGAGACTTTCAGTATCAGGATAGAGTAACACAAGACTGGGAGCTAATTCCACTTGTAATTAACGAGGAGAAGATTCTCGATAAAATATTGTGGAAGTCAAGCTAATAAATCTTGAACAAGACCAGTAGGTTAGGAACAGACAGTAGGTTCCGTAGATTTCTCAAGATACATCAAATACTTACCAAAGTTTGTCACAACGACTACCAACCAGCAGACTCAACAATTTGAAGCCTTTATACCTTTGGGTCTAAGCATAGAGGATGTTTAAGCATGGTTAACGTACATCCCAAAACTTACTACAAGCATCTCATCTTCGATAACACTCAATGTATCTAGGCTTAGAAATTGTAAATTTCAAGTCATCATCGGTTAAGTGAAATAAACAATGCTGCAATTCCTAATTTAATGTAAAAATCATATCTTTATTCGCCTTCCTTATTGGGGGGAGATCTACATGACAGTTTATATATCATGATCAGTTAGCTAGAATGAAATACGTCAGTAAATTCGGGGAACAGATAAAGAGAATGGAGACCAAACCTTTGCCAACATACAAGACCCACATAAAAACCAGGGCTGAAACAACACACAAGAGCAGCATGCCAACCTTCTTCCGCGGAGCAAATTTGCAGATCCAGTGAAACAACTTTTCCTTCTCTTTGAACATCTTCGTAGTTTTCCGGGCAGCAGGGACGGGTGGCGGCGATGGCGTAGTTTGAATTGAAAATAAGCTGTTCTGAAACTGTTGTTGCAATGACCCATAACTTCCTGAACGAAGACCCAATGACCCTGAAGTCATTGCTGTCCCTCCAAACCCTCGCTTTCACCTCTCATCTCCCCCCTCCTCTCATCCACACCCAAATTAACACCAAGTTCAGCAAATGTGTCTCAAATTTATGACTCCTCAATATTCAAGAATTCAATCAAATGACGGAGACCCAGTTCACTAAATGTGCCTCCAATTTAGGGAGGCTCCTCAAACTTTGAAAATTCTGTCGAACGATACCAACCCAGTTCACCAAATGAGCCTCAAAGTCCGGACACTCCTCAAATTTCAAGAATCCAATCGAATGACACAGACCAGGTTCATCAGATGAGACTCAAATTTAGGGACACTATTGAAAATTCAAGAATTCAATCAGATGACACCGACAAACCACCAGATGACACTTTATAATGCTAACCCAAGGCCTGTTCTATCTTCCGTTTACTACTACACAATACAAAGATGCTAAAATACTCGTCAAAACAGAAGTGTATATCAACTAGAATTTGACGTGAACGCCTGCATTGGATCCACCAATCAAAACCCAGTATTGGAATTACAATACAGTTAAGGTAGAACACAAAGACACTCACAGATCAATATGTACAGCTCGGAAATCAAGGTTGGTTTGCAATGGAATTTTGGGTATTTTGTGGAAATCAAAAGCCTTGTTGGACAAATCAGAGATCTCTAGAGTCCCCTTCTATTTGGGATTTTATTCTATTAAGAATATCTGCGCCAAATTCACTGTCTATATTTATGATTCAGAGGAAATTTCTTTTTTCTTTCCCTTCCTCTAAATCAATCACTGAAATAATAACGGCGGACTAACATGCACCATGTGCATCTCATTAAGATGGTTTTTCCATATTTATTCGGAAAAAAAATATATAAATTAAAATTTTATGAGTTCATTGAGTGATCATGAGATATTATGAAAATTATAATAGTGATTGACAAAAGTGCAAATGAGTGAATAAAATTGACATGCATTTTGCGTTTAGAGCGTAAACGCTGAGCAAACACGAGAGCAAAAACAGAAAAATAAAAGGTCGCACAATTTAAATAAATGTAGTAAACTCTCACGTACTTCTTGCGTCATATACGTAGAAAACAATAAGATAATTTAGTCTTATTTTTTTCTCTGCCTTTTTTAGTCGAACAAGCACTAAGAGAAAAAAAATCATTGCCACTCTATTTTAAGAGTGTTAAATGCAAAATTTTCTTCATTCTTTCCCCTACAAATAGAAAAATAATGTAATTATTTGTAGCTTTTTGCCGTCGTGGGCTACTTACATAAAGTTTCATTAAATGACTTTCTTTCCCTTCCAAATCTTGCTAATATTGAAGAGAAAATTTAGACAAGAAAGACTTTTAGTTTATGTTTTCCTTTACTTCATAAATCTCACAAAACAAAGAATTTAAAGCAAATGTTGTTGTCTTTCTTTTCTTTCTTTTCCCATTATTATGACATAAAAGCTTGAAAAAAAACAGTTGAACTTTTCGTGAATTTATTATGAACTCAAGCGATGTAAAATCTTTTTGCGTTCGGTTATCATTTCAAACTATTTTGATATTTTATTTGCATAATTGAGTATCAACATTTTTGGGATTTTTTTTTTCTCTACAAAAGGAAACAATATAGTATAAACATGTCTCAGTCAAATGTGGTCAATACATAATTTATTCTTAATTAAATTATGTGTTTGCACCTTCTGCCGGCATACCATGGAGGTATATGTCCAAACTTTGTACAACTTCAATAAGATATTTCTTGGAATATTCAAATCTAATAATATCAGAAGCAGCCTAACACCATCTGTTGTTTTCAGTCAAACAATAGTTTGATGCCAACCCTTTACCTGCAAAGGCAACATCTCTCTAATATTGGAATTTTGTGTTGATTTTTTCAAGTTGCTTCCCATAGGACTACTGCCACAACAAGATTATTATCATAGTCCTAGGGCAATGCAGTGAGGGTGGTACTAAGGGTAGAGAGGAGGGAGACCAATGATACATTTGACACCTCACCTTAGCATACGCGATTTTGTTTCTGGTAAATAGTTTTCTTTTGTCTACATAAAAACCTCATTGTACTCAGTTTTATCAAGGCTATCTGATATAATTATATTTCCCTTCACCTTTTCTATCACTGTTATAGTCCAAAAGCTATGTGTTGTACAAGGTTAAGTTGCATACTTGTCTTGCATCGGGATATATATGTAGGACTAACCTTGCGGCATCATGCGTAAGAAGTTATAAGCTCCTAATTAGCAAGCCATTCTAAAGAAGACATAATTCTTGATCTTCCTTGGGATTAACAGAGTGAACTCTTCGAGTCGTGTCGAGAATCTTTTTCGGTGGTGAACGAAGGAGATGAGGGAAAGTGGACTTCTCACATTGAGTGTCAGCAAGCTCACATTCAAACCATCAGTTCCTTTTAAAGAATTTTAAATTTGACGGTTGAAACTCCTGTTCCGTTTACATATGCAAACTTGCAAAATATTCTATTCCAATATCACCCTTCTTGTCCTATAAAAGTTTTTACTATATAGGTTTGGTGATTATTCTCATAACAAGTGTATTTTTTAGTTTTAGAAATCTAACGGCAACGTTAAGACGCGAAATCATGAATTTAATGCATTTTCAGTTTCTTTAGAAAAGAAAAAAGTTACTTTTGCTCTTACATTAAATAATGTTCAACCAAAATCATGCTATAAAGCATAAATAACCTTAAAGTAGAGCATGTGCAAAGTATGACAAATAAAAAAATATTTTGTTGGAATTGTACATCTCATACACTCCATGCTTCTTTACTAACAAGAGAAAAAAGAGGGAACAAAAAGGAGCTAGGTTCTTTAGTAGATCATGATAAGAGTCCATGTTTGAAAGGAAAAGAATTAAAGCCAATGAAATGGGACTTTGAACTTTCTAGGAGTAACTAATCAACTTACGCGTTAGAATGGTCAATTTACTTTTGCCTCGAAGAAAAACAGTTACGTCCTTTGCAGATAAGGATCATCCGTAACAGTTTTAGTGACGAAAAATCATAACTGTTGTTATAATTTGTAGGGACCGTTCCTTTTTCTTTTTTTTTTGTAATCATACGTCGATGTCAATCGTTCTGATATAGTGAATGCATAGGAAAGAAAAAAGCATAATGCAACCATTTAGGATTGAACCAGCATGTTACATTGTTTGCTCGTATTGAAAGCTTTCAATAATGTAATGTAACATCAATGTTGGCTTTGTTTATAGCTTTTATAGTACCATAAAGTGGCACGATTTAAGTGTCCCATTGACACATCACACAACTATGCAACTGTTCCAGTTTGGACATTGCTAATGTTGAGTTAATTGTCACAGGTGCAACTAATTTGGACATTGCTAATCTTGAATTAATTGTCACAGGTGCAACTGATCTTTTTCTTGTTCAGCACATGGGATGTGATTAGTAAGAAAATTCAGTTTGAAAGAAGTTGGTATCACGGTCACTATCGCTGGGAGAGACTATTTTCATTTCTTAATACGCTACTCCATCTTCCTCGTTTGCTGCTACAAGAATAATAATTTGTTGCCACTATTTTCATTCTTTAATACGCTACTCCATCTTCCTCGTTGGCTGCTACAAGAATAATAATTTGTTGCCACTAAAGTAAATCTTTAGCAACGTACAAGAGGTAAAAAAAAAAAAAAGCATATGCGGAAGAATATAGCTTTTTCCTATATTAATTTGTAATTTCATGTTCCTTTGTCTTCAAGTCTGAGTTGTTTTATAGCTCTCCTAATTACGGGTATTTGGAATGGAGCATTTACAAGAAACAGAAAAGAGAGTCCATTTGGTACGTATTTGGTCTGGGATTCTCTGTTGTATAGCACCTCTGTTATGATTAAAAAAATATCGCTAAATGTAATTTAGTGAGAAAAGATTGTCATTATAAATTTTAAAAACATCGGCAAATTACTTTCAGTATGGTGGCAGTTTTTTGCCACAAAAATAATAAACCAAACCTTGGTAAAATGTTGGAAATTTGATGGAGTCCACACTCTGCAGCACTACTTATTACTAATAACTCAATATTATTAAGTGCCTCATTCAGAAAGGAAACACATAGCTGGTAATGTGTGTTTGTGTGTTGCATGTGTAGTGTAGCGTCTGTGACCAGCCTAGCCTACTGGGGTGCTGGTTCCATGGCTCCGTACTTGAGCTTGCGCCCACCCATCCTCTTGTCCGCACCACCAGCCTCGCTCGTCTCATGGTGGCCGCTTGAGTCGCGCTCCTCTGGATCAAAACACAAAGGGCAATAAATGTTAACGGCGTGTTTATCAGCCGTAACACCAGGTGTAACGTCGGCCTTTTCGGCCTCGGAGGGTAAACGGGGAGCAGGAGGGACTCTATGAGCAGCAGAGCATGCTGCTAAGCTTAGTATAGCCAGAATTGCCATGATGTAGTAAGCTCTCTTTGCTGCTGCCATTATGCCTTTTTACTCTCTCAACTCAGTGCTAATGGTGGCTTGACACAATCCATAGGCCCTTTTATAGTGAAATACATTGAAATTTGGCTATGTGAAAATGGTAAGTGAGGAGAGGAAGAGGAGTACTACAAGCAAATAACACTAACATTTCATGCAATTTGTTCTTGAAATGACAACAACCGCACACATGAGGCTTGTGTGAATGATTGGAAGTTTCCACAAGGTAGGTACATTGAAAAAGCAAAAATGGCTTGCAATAGGAAATTATCCATTTCAACACAATTGGAATGAGGGGTATGAAAGATCGAGGGACAGTATAAAGGCCATTAATCAAGCCCACCCGGATAACCTCCTTTTTTTATTGGGTTTGGGCTACTGAAGCGTGAAGCCAGAATAGTCAGATACGTCGAAAGGGTGTTTGAAATTCATTTTAGAGCGCCCAATGAGGCAATAAGGCTGGGAGTCTCCTGTAGGAGTTTCTATGAAAATTCAGATGAATGGCTGCCCACTTACGGTTGAAACTCTAGCAGCTAGGGAGGCGTTAAAGCACTATACTGAAATGATGTGCTCAAAGATTACGGTGGAAGGAGATAATGCAAAAGTTATCACGTCAATTTCACGAAACGAGGAAAACTTGTTTAAGGTTGGTCATGTTATAACAGATGCGAAGAAATTGGCATCATCCTTTTCTAAAAACGAGTACATCCAAGTTAGAAAAATAAGAAATGCGGTAGCACGCCCGCTTGCACGAAATGAAAGGTTTATAGAGGATGTCTTCATTTGGAGGGATAAGGCACCGTTTTTATGCCCATCCTTATAAAAGATGTACCAACTCTCTCATCTCGAATTAAATCGCTACTTCATCAATAAAAAAGAAAAAGTACGTCCTTTTATAAAATACATAAAAAAAATGGTTTTGCATGTTATAAACAATACTAGGATTTATTCCTTTGAAGCCCCTTCTTTGTCATTTTTACGTATTGAAACTGTTGTTAAAACTTTTTACCTAAATGTCTTCGACAACTTTCAAAAACATTATTATTCTAATCAAATAGGATATATTTTTTTAACTCACAATGATTTGTCACATCATACTTCAAGCATTTTACAAGATTATATTGGTACCAAGTCCCCAACATACTGTCATAGAAAGCAACCTAAACTATTTCAATTGAGACTTAGTCAAACTACCACACAAGAATGAAAGAGTGGTATTGCTAATCTAAGGGTGTGCAGATACCATCTATTTTTTTTTTTAATTAGGCCTGCTTTTTTTGGGTAAAAATTGAAAAATAGTGGCTCTAGTGCAGAGCAAAACATATCATTGTCATATAGAGTTGACAATTATTCATTACGACTTTGGAAAATGAGAAATGGGGACGTAAGTGTACAAATGACTTGAAGTCAGCACTTCATTCATACCATATTGCTTACTGATAATTTCTTCAATTCCAACTTTAAGTTCTTTAATTTGTCACAACTGGTTAGAGAAAAAAAGATGTTACATGTCATAGTCACTTGACAAAGAAATCACAAAGCACAACCAAATAGAAGCAAACAACGAAAGACTCATTCCTTTGTGTAAAAAAAGGTAATTTTTTTCTTTTTCGGGATCGACTCACTTGCGTGTTTAACTAGCCCACTCCGCTCTTGTCGCTGATAATTGAGTGGAATTCATGCAATACTCGTGCAAATTCGCTTTAACGGGATTGCTTTAAATTTGGAGTGGAAATATCATCTTCCTCTTCTTTTTTTTAGGATAAAAGAAGAAAGCATGTCCTCAAAACAACTTATACAAGATGTCGTAAACTTATCTGAAATAGGTGATCTCGAATCTCATTCCAGATGAAACGAGCTAGAGCAAATCGAGCTATGGACCATTAGAAACCTATAAGGC
Source organism: Escallonia rubra (assembly GCA_033065855.1). NCBI lineage: Eukaryota > Viridiplantae > Streptophyta > Magnoliopsida > Escalloniales > Escalloniaceae > Escallonia > Escallonia rubra. The sequence continues at coordinate 202,051 of JAVXUO010002916.1, read as the reverse complement.
CACTCTGATGCTACATAGCACATGTTGTTTAGCCTAAAATTCTGAGAGAACAAAGATGAACGTATCAAATATAAGAAACAAAGCTAAATTATATGTAGAACATTGACAGTTTCATCCGATACAAGACGAGGAATATAGTTATAAGGTTGAACAAGTCCATTCTTAATCAAAGCTTCCGGAAACAGATAGGAGCGATAAGTCTTTGATTTTGCGGGGATTAGACTTTTAAACCTCCAACAAAAACGAACCTCGTAGGAACCAGCAGTTAGAGTCAAAACAACCCGTACAAAAGAAGATATGGCGGGTTGCATAGCTCCGTACACAGACAACCAATTCTTATCTTAATGTTATGCAAAGAGGCAGTCAAAGTCTCCGTTCCAACTTATTTTGTTGTCTTCCTTTGTTTACATATGGGCATAGGGAAGCACCTGGAACCTTCGTTGTTCATTGACAATTTGGGCACAACAACAATGGGTTTAGTTTCTCCTTAAACAACCAAAGTACCCTTCGAGGAGCACCAAGGTTTGGTTTTTATCCCGTTGGCAGCTGTTATATCAGCAACACTTTGTAGAATTGAGGTGTTAGGATTACACGTGATTGATGCACTTGAATATCTGTCTCGCTCTGCCTTTCGAACGAAAAGATTTTCACGTAAATTGCATAAGTTTAGAGTGCACTTGCATGCAACTGCATGTGATACGATGACATTACGTATACTTGTGAAATCTGAAAAGAAATTCGTTCATTGAAGAACATTAACCGGTGTGTAGGCTGACTGTCAGAATGAAGTGAACATTTACCAGACAATATATAAGCTCGATCCAACAACCAAATCAAAGAAATATCAAAATATTAACGAGATGATATAGATTTCACAGGACAACGGAGTTTCGCTACGTCGCCCAAGTTTATCTCCGCAGGAATGCAACGATACTTTTTAATTTCTCGATCCACCTTTTACTTTACCTATGAGTAATTCATCGGTGTCGATGCCGGCTGCATAGAATTACCAGATGATATTGGTGTAGTTTACTTGAAAGAAAATGAAGCACCGCCACTGGTGTAGTTCAGTTGAATTCCAAGGGCAATTGTATTAATTAACCTATGAAGCCAAGAAAGTTGACTGAGAAATACATTTCCTCTCTCTTGGCGTCCAGGATCAGCTCTCTAATTTCCTCCCTCCATGAGAAACTCCTCTGCTGCTAAATCTTTGCTGCAATTGCAATGAAGAGACACCCAAAACTACACCTCCCATTTTTCCTCCCGATCTTGCTTTCCATACAGTCGATTTACTCCACTGAGTTCCTCTTTAATGGCTTCAACTCCTCCAGCATCTCCCTCTATGGCAATGCCACAATTGAATCTCAAATCCTTACTCTCACAAACTCCACAACCTTCTCGATTGGCAGAGCTTTATACCCATCAAAGATCACCACCAAGAACCCAAACACATCGTTCGTACTTCCATTTTCCACCTCTTTTATCTTCGCCATGGCTCCTTACCAAAACAGACTTCCTGGACATGGCATAGTTTTCTTGTTCATACCCTTTTCAGGAATCAGTGGTTCCAGCTCAGCTCAACATTTGGGCTTGTTTAATCTCTCAAACAATGGAAACCCCAATAACCATGTCTTTGGGGTCGAGTTTGATGTGTTCGAGAATCAAGAGTTCAATGACATGAATGCCAATCATGTTGGCATAGACTTGAATTCCCTCACTTCTGTTACCGCTCGTGACGCAGGGTATTGGCCCGATGGTAGTAGTGAAGATGAGAAATCTTTCAAGAAACTAATGCTCAACAGTGGAAGAAATTACCAAGTTTGGATTGACTATGAAGATTCTCGTATCAATGTTACTATGGCACCCGTTGGAACAAAAAGGCCTATTAGGCCATTATTGAACGTTTCACTTAATCTTTCACAAGTATTTGAAGATGAGATGTTCGTTGGATTTACTGCGGCCACGGGAGCTTTAATTGAAAGTCACAAGATTTTGGGTTGGAGTTTTAGTAATTCGAATTTTTCTCTAAGTGAAGGGTTGGTCACAACTGGTTTGCCATCATTTGAGCTTCCAAAAGACTCGATATTTCAATCAAAAGGGTTTATTGCAGGTATGACGGTGGGAATTTTCTTAGTTATTGTTATATGTTCTGTTTTGGCTATGTTCTTGATTAAGAGGGCTAGAAAGAGAGCAAGGGAGAAAGCAGAGATGGAGGATTGGGAATTGGAGTATTGGCCGCATAGGATTTCTTATCAAGAGATTGAGAATGCAACAAAGAATTTTTCGGACGAAAATGTCATTGGAGTTGGAGGGAATGGGAAGGTGTACAAAGGGTTATTAGGAGGTGTGGAGGTTGCAGTGAAGAAAATTTCTCATGACAACAATGAAGGAGTGAGAGAATTCCTGGCTGAGGTTTCCAGTTTGGGAAGGCTAAAGCACAGAAGCTTGGTTGGGTTGAGGGGTTGGTGTAAGAAAGATAAGGGTAGTTTGATAGTGGTGTATGATTATATGGAAAATGGGAGTTTGGAGAAGAGGGTGTTTGAATGTGATGAGAGTGAGGTGTTGAGTTGTGACGACAGAATTAGGGTTCTGAAAGATGTGGCTTCAGGGCTTCTTTACTTGCATGAGGGGTGGGAGGCTAAGGTTCTGCATAGGGACATTAAGGCCAGCAATGTGCTACTTGATAAAGATATGAATGGAAGGCTAGGTGATTTCGGGTTAGCCCGAATGCATGAGCACGGTCAAGTAGCTACCACGACTCGTGTGGTGGGGACCGTAGGGTACCTCGCGCCAGAAGTTATAAAGACCGGCAGGGCATCGACACAGACGGACGTCTACGGTTTTGGGATCCTGATTCTAGAGGTAATGTGTGGGAGGAGACCGATCGAGGAAGGGAGGACGCAACTAGTACAATGGGTTTGGGAACTAATGCGGCGAGGAGAACTAGTTAACGCCCTTGATGAACGATTACGGGCTAAAGGAGGGATCGACGATGAGGAAGCCGAAAGGTTGTTGCATTTAGGTTTGTTATGCGCGTATCCCGACTCAAGCACGAGGCCGACCATGAGGCAAGTTCTGAAAGCACTACAAGGGAAGAATGAGGTTGATGAACCTGAAGGGGAGGACATGGATATGTACCTCCTAGCGAAAATGAAGTCAAAGGAAATGTGGTCCAAGTACCCTCAAAGTTCAAGCTCCGGATCACACCCAACATTTGAAGAGATCAGAGATGGAGTATCTTATTCCATGTCACTCTCTTGGTCTGATATTATTTTGGATGGTAGGTGACTTTGGTTCTATAAATTTGGTACACACTTGCTTCAGCCACATTTTGGGGGCAAGCATAATCTTGGATAGAATTGCTGAAACTGGGACATGAGAGGTCCATGTGCAAAATGTATAGACAGGGTGGAAAGGCTTGGTTTTGATAGTTCTAGCTGCTGCTTCCCTTTTTGTTTTTTTTTTGTAAGATATATTTATTCTTGTTACTAGATTGTTGTAGTTTTAGAAAAAGGATTTCATGTCATTGTTATTATTACTATTATAATTATAATAATGATAAGAATACAATTTTGTTCAACATTAATTAGTGTGTATATCATCATTAAGTTTCAATGTAATAGTAACATCTGATATTTTGGAGAGTGATCAATAGATTTGTGTGAATTGTTCTGCCTATGATCTTCCATTCTCAATATTATGAAATAAGGTAGGGAAACAGGAGATCTGTTACAACGTTATAATCAAATGAACCCTGTTGTCATGATCTAGCACCTAGCAGTATCATCATTACTGATTAATCTGAAACAATAAGGTGCCTGAAATGATGGCTATTAGGTGAGCATTTTGGCAATGAAATCATTCATCTTGGAGAGTAAGAAAACTCATAATTGTTGGCAAGGATTACTCCTTTGGGTACTTTGCATCGTAGCCATTGTTCCTGCAGGGAGGCATGAACTAACCCAAGGCACTCAATGCTTTGAGTCATCACCACCTCAGTAGCAACTGTTAGGGGATTTACAACAGTTTCTGCTACTTAGACATACATCAAGAGAAGGATATCATAAGAGAACCCCATCCATTGAAGTTAGAAGTTTTGGTTTATGAAGAAGACAAAGGGTCAAAACCATAGTGACTTTTTTTGGTTTAATATTGATAATTGCATAGATAAATAATAAAAAAAAAATAGACCATTGGTTACAAGAGCAATGGACCTACTTTCTAATGATCTGCACAAGTAAGAGTTTGTTTTTTGGTTACAAGTAGCTACACTTGGGATAATCGCACAACATCCGGAAACCAACTTCATCTTGTCAACGATCTTCTTCAAAATGACACTTGGGATAATCGCAAAATTGATCAGTTGTTTTCTGCTGAGGTCGGACACAAAATTAAGGCCATCCATGTGGCATCGAATGACTTTGAGGATCAACAGGTTTGGGGATACACCACTGATAGAAATTTCACGGTTGCATCAGCTTACCTCATGTTGTATCGTCAACAAGACTACACTCTCACTAGACAACCTAAACCTCCTTCCAAACCTCCGACTTACCCAACTGATATATGGAGAAAGTTGTGGAACCTAAACTTACCACTCAAAGTTAATTTCTTGATCTGGCAAATTTTATGGGACCGCTTACCCCTAGCAACCAATCTCTACCAGCGCCAGATCATCACCTCCAACCTTTGTCCCCTTTGTCATAACCTACCTGAGGACTCAAACCATGCTTTTTTAACATGTCCCATGATCCGACCGGTTTGGTTTGGCATACCTCTTGGAATAAAAACCTCTGATGTTGACAAACCCTTCAAAGCATGGCTCATAGCTTGGTTAACCCCGCTCTCAATCCCTACCTACAACTGGCGCACATCTATATATTTTTTTGTTACCCTCTGCTCTATCTGGAACCAAAGAAATAACTATATTTTTAGGCATATTCCTTTTCAACCGGTGGTTGTGATACGCCAAATTTGTCTTTTAACTGATAACATATCCCAATACTCCCGTCGTTTACCCTCTTCACCTCGATCTCTTCCGCAACCTAATTGCTCACCGGACAGTAGGGCAAATAGTTCTTGTATCCCACCCGGGCCAATTTCTTTGCATGCTAGCCAATCAACTTGTCCCTGTATAGAACCAGTCACTGTTAAAATGGTTATCCATGCCTATTTTGATCACAGAAGACTCCGGGCTGGTATTGGTTTAATATTTTACACAAATAATAACCGTTGTGGAACGACGGCTTTTTCTACTTCTTCGTCTGATCATTATATTGCTTTGTCCCATTGCCTGCTTCTTACGTCACAATGGGCTTTAAAACAAATTTTTTTACTTATTTACGTACTAACTACATCTCAATTCCTCTTACATCAGATGTCGGGATCTGAAGACATACTGGATGCGGTGGCACCTATTATCTATAACATGTGCCATCTTTTGAAACATTTCCATCATTATAGTATCAACAGGGCTGACCCAAGCATCCTGAAGGAAGCACGATCCTTAGCTTATTTTTGCCTGTCAAGCTCACATATCAATCTACCAAGATTAGGTATGTGACAACCTGAGAAGCTAAGGCCGTTCTGATTTGATGGAATCTAATGTATGTTTGTAGTGGGTTATAATTTTACTGCTCCTTTTGGTACTATCTAGCGGTATATTTTTCTATTGTTGTGTTCACCCTTTGACCTTTATTTGTAAGGCCCTAAGGCCATACTTATTCCTCACATGAGATCTTTTATGTTATCAATGCAATTCTCTTATTACCAAAAAAAATAGCTACACTTTTTCAAGAATTGCATCGGTATTGAAAAAAGTAAAGAGCCTTTGAGCTTATCTCTTAATCACACTACGACTATGCTTAAATTGGTTGTCCAAAGCAGTTTTAGCATCGAATTGAAGTGTGTTTGGCTGTCTAACAAGAAAAGTAATCAAGTCTCTTTTTACTTTTGATCTTTTGAACCGGAAACTAACAAAATTCTACAAAACATAGTGACTTGAACCTTTAGTTGCTATATACACCAATTTGGTAGCTACGAAAGTATCCCCTTATGAACTTTAAAAGAATGTGCATCTCTGCTCTTTCCTGTGATGCTAAGTTCCCAAAATTTCTTGTAACCTCAAAAAGAGATTGAAAAAACAAACAAAAAATATATATGCACCGGGTTCTTTCTGGAGTTAACGTTCGTATAGATACTTGCACTCTACTTTCATCATTGGAAATGAAAAAGTGACGCTGAAAGATATTAAAAGGTTGTAACCAATTATCTATGGTCACGAAAGTAGAGCGTAAACAGGTAAAGAAAAGGAAGAACGCGGTTCTCAACTTTCTTTTCTATTAGCAACATTTAGCGGCACTTAATTATAAAGAACGTAATGTACCAAAAAAAAATTATAAAGAACGTAAGGACAGCCTCAACATACTCTTATTTTACTTTTCTCCTAAACTAGGCACTGTATGATAGATTTTGGCTACAACCCCGGTGGTAAGAATTGTTACAAAACGCAGCAATTACGAAGCAATATATCGAAGAAAAAAGAAACGAGAAATTTAAATAAAAATAAATCAAACGCACAATACAAGAATTACGAGGTTCACCGATATGGTTACGTCCCCAGAGTATGACCAGATTTTGATTTCACTATTCAGCAGTGTTACGACCAAAATCTTAACCCCCACTCTTTGTTGTGATTTTCTCTCTTGATCTTAAACAATACAAGACCATGTATATTTATTTAGAGCTAAGAGGTGATCTTTCTCTAAATAATCAATGTGGGGCAAAACACTTATATACTTGGGCTAAGTTGTGACCTTCTTTCAATAAGTAATGTGGGACAACCTCACAAAAACTTGCTTTCGGGTCACTATCTCATTGTAACAATGTCTCTGAATTGAAATCAGGCTCCACATACAACAAGAATAACCTACAACCACCCATATAATTACTCTCAATTATTGCCAAATATTGCTAGTGGCATTTTTTGCAGACACATTTAGTAACAGTTCTTCAGCACCCATTTTTAGTGTCATTACTTAAAGCCATTGAGCATATTTCACGGCGACCCATATAATTACTACCAATTATCGCCAAATATCGATATTAGAATTTTGGGCTAATTACACCTATATCCCTGAGGTGGGTCCACAAAGTTTCAAAATGTAACATACGTGACCAAAAACGTTAAACAAAGTATCACTTTTATCCAACCGTCAGTATTCCGTCCAAAAAGTGTAATTTTCGTCAATACGTATTTTGAAAATGACAATACTACCCCTTGTACTGTATATATTTAAAAATATTTGTTTATTATTATATATGATTTATTTATCAGTTTTAGTTTTAGGATATTCTTGAAATCCTAATTTGCAAATTAGGATATTCTTGAAACCCTAATTTGTAAATTAGGATTTTCTTGAAACCCTAATTTGTAAATTAGGATTTAATTGAAAGCTAATTTACAAATTAGGATTTTTTTGAAACCCTAATTTGCAAATTAGGGTTTCAAAAAACCCTAATTTTTAAATTAGCTTTCAATTTTTTTTAAGGAAACCCTAATTTTCATCCCTTCCAACCCCTAACCCTAATTTTCATCCCTTCTAACCCTAATTCAATCCATTACAAATCCACGCCGCTTCCCCAAATCCATTAAGACCCACGCCGACGTCCACCCCTCCCCCTTATCTGCGTGGTGGGAGATCTTGCTGCCGGACGATTCCCCGGTGGGAGTTCCAGTTCCCGAAGTAGTTGTAGAAGCTTATTCCGTCATCCCGATGTACTGCCACCGTCCCCACTCCCTCCCTTCCCAAGCCACCGCGACCCCTGTCTACCTCGACGCCACCATCGATCCACGGCCGCCCCAAGCCACCGCGACCCCTGTCTTTCCAAGATCTCAACGGCGGTCGTGTCGGAGGCGGTGCGACGGAGCAGATCCAACGGCGATTGGGTAGCTTAGGGCGAGGCTTGCTTCCGTCTCACGAGGTGGTGGTGGCGGTGAGGCAGTCGCCGGCGAAAGGGTGCTGCATAAATGGGGTTGGGGGCGCCATGGGCTGTAATGGTATTAAAAATAAGATGAAGAGTATTGGAATTAATGGAAGAAAATGAAATAATGGCATTGGAAAAAAATAAGGTTCTAACTCAGGGGCAATACAGTCTTTTCATTAAAACCGTTAAGATTTTTAGGGTTCCGTTTGTAATTAGTGTTACATTTTGAAACTTTGTGGACAATTACCCCCAAACCTCAGCCACATATCGATATTAGAATTTTTGTAGACATCTTTAACGAGTTCTCAATAGCAGTTTTTAGCGGCAGTATTTTAAAGCCACCAAGCATATTAAAATGGGCTCTTTTTACGATTCGGGCTGCAGTCAAACATTTTTTTAACTGGGAAGCTGTAATAAAATCTTTCCCAGGATGGGCTTGAGATTTCTTGCAACGCAGTCATTCTTGTTCTTAAAGCTGGAAAAAGGTAACAAAAAGGGGCACCAGTGGTCTAGTGGTAGAATAGTACCCTGCCACGGTACAGACCCGGGTTCGATTCCCGGCTGGTGCAGCCCTCCCTCTGCGGGGATAGCTCAGTTGGGAGAGCGTCAGACTGAAGATCTGAAGGTCGCGTGTTCGATCCACGCTCACCGCATCTCTTTGTTTTTTGTTTTTTGTTTTGTGGCCTTTTTCCAACCTCTGTTGGTGGCCCTTTTGTTTATTGTTCCAGCCCATGCATGTCATTGGACTTATAGTTCCTTTAGCTTTTTCGCAGAGGCTGCATTGATTTGAGCCCACAGAGGGACTCGATTCTTTCATGGTGGCTGCTGAACTGTCTTCAATGAAGTAGGTTTGCTTCGACCCATTTCACACTGAACTTCTTAAAACATCGGGTGATCCGTGACCGATGATCCCAACCATTTACGAGTGTCGAACATTTTGTAACATAATAATCTCATGTCTCTCTTAGTTTCTAACGGTTTTAAAAACTTCAAAGATCTTCTTCTCCATTAGCTCAATGACCTAATATTATGATTCTTGTTTCTCGCTTGGCCCTCCAAAACTTGGGACTTTCTAAAAAAATGGTCATTGCCCACTCTGTTAGTTTCTCTTCAAGGTAGGAATTGAGTAGAGTAGAGCGAGAAACTCATAAATATGTAGCGAGGTATAAGTATCATCCAACCGCATACATACTCATATCCATGATTGGATTTCTTGCTGCTCTTATTTGATGCAGAATATGTTATGCATCAAATTATGCAACATGAATATCGTGTAATTGAACTGACTGTAAAAAAATTTGCCTGATTTTTAGGGTTTTGCATCGACTGCGAGAAGTCGTGACCGTGTACTGAACGAGTTATTTCAAGTTTGTTTGTCCTTCTATTTTCAACAGGTAAAATTGAACTATCCCACCATTAACAATTTGATCGGTTCACTTGTCGAAAAACCGGATACTTAGTCGAGTCGTTTCATTATGGAAATTATTTAATATGAATTAAATTTGAACCAAAGTGGATAGGCCGTACTTAACATATATATTAAAAAATAATTCAAATTCTAATCGAACCTAAATTTAGTCACCATCCCAAATAAACAGTGCAATCGGTTCATTAAGAAACTTTTTAGTATCGATTAAATAGTGAACCGAACAAAACTGACCAGACTCAATATATATACTTAGGAAAGAAACTCAAATGCCAATCGAGCCCAACTTTAGTTACTCTTTTACCATAATTCTCTTATTACTTTTGTTCCAAGTTCGTGAAAGAGGCCACAAATATCAGTAGTTTCAATTGTAACAGAGAAGTAAAGAAGGTACCTTAGAGTAGGGCCTCAGAAATCATTACAGCAACATTTAAATTTGAAACTATGAACTACTCCCATTAACTACTACTCATCTTTGCACCAAGCAATAAATTTGTATTGCACTTTTCATTTGTTGTGTCTCTCTTCCTCTCTCGCAATCTCTCCGACACGGTTCTTTCCCCTTCGGGTAACATTGAACGTTCTTCTGGTAAATTTCTTATCTCTATCCGTTCGCACTGTCCTCGCTCATGAATTTAACCAATACATTGCTTGTGGGTTGTTTTATTTGGAGGGGAATGAGTGTTGCAGGTTCTTAACTTTATTTTTTCTTGCAGGTTTCAAATCATAATGTGAGGGTTGGTAATATGAAGAACTTATTATCAGACCAAGTGTTCCCTCTTGTGTGTGTGTATGTTCTTTATTGTGGTTCTCATCAAGTGTGCATACGATGCGGAAGCAGCACTGCTAAAGAGGAATATGGGGGGTCTTGGGAATTCAATTTTTCGATACAAATCAGATCCGAGGTACAGCATATGCCTACCCAGAACCGATTGGTCGACCTCCTGCCAGTCTATCCTAGTAAATCGGTCCGGATATGAAGTATCGGATTACCATAAGTTTGGTCGCATGCTTCGTGCCACTAATGCGCCAAGTAGTGTAGTGCTAAACGTTCCTTTGTAACGACAATATTTAAGAGAAATTAGAATTTATACTTACATGGAGCGTTTATTTTTACATCCTGTATGTTATGTCACAGCCGAATTTTATTGTTAAAGAATATATTAACGATAAAATATTAATCTTTTAGGGACAAAATAGTGTGTGCAAAATCATAATATGGTGTACAAATAGACGTTCTATCGCTTGTATTTCGATTTGGTCACCTTACCTTTTAATTCTAGGTCTGTTGTGCCTACCAAAATTTCTGGCATTAGAATAAAAGTTGCATTTCTTAATAAGTAGCTACATATATTTTGTTGAGAATCAAACACTAAATTAGGCCTGATGTCCTTTCTCCATTTCAAGAGAGGCTAAGAACTGACTCGTAATAGAAGTTTGGCAACCAATTCAATCTCCCGAACTTGGCTTCCATGCCTCTACGTACTATAGGATGTATGTAATCATCTTCATCACGGAGAGTAATATAAACAGATAGTGACATGTTTTTGTCTATCAAGCGCACAAGGAACTACGTACTAAATGAGGCCTATCCTTTCTCCATTTCAAGAGAGGCTAAGAACTGACTCGTAATAAAAGTTTGACAACCAATTCAATCTCCCTAACTTGGCTTCCATGCCTCTACGATGTATGTAATCATCTTCATCGCGGAGAGTAATATAAACTGATAGTGACATGTTTTTGTCTATCAAGCGCACAACGGAACTACGTAAATTTAGAGGACATCCAGGATTGATTTCAAAATAATCAAACTTGACTAAGTGCAAATTAAATCAGGTTTGAAACGTTTAGAAACAAAAAAATAAATTGATTAAATCTGTTTCAATTTGCTCAAAACTTAGATTCTGATTTAGTTAGTTTTGGACAATCAGCTCTAATAAAAAAAATTATCGAAATATCCTTGCATATAAAAAAATAGTACATGTGCCTTTAAATTTTAACATACTATGTGGTCATTTTTCACATTAAACCTACTTTTCATCCTATTTTGTCCAAGCACCTTCAATAATTTTTAATTAACTAGTATAGAGCACGTGCGTCACACGTGGATATAGTCGAGAGTAATGTTTGAGGTGATATTATTATCTTTTTTGGAATTAAAATAATATAATTTAATTATATTCTTATTTGGTGTTCGCAATTGTAGTCAGTTCAATGTTTGAAAATATACTTCGTATGCTTCTGGATTGAAAAAATGTTTGACGGTACTGCTGAAAATAAAAGAAATTGAGAAATTAAAAGAATAAATCTACGTCTTTATTTTTGTAATCTGTTAAATTGGTTTATAGTTAAGATTTGTAATTTTCAAGACTAGGTGTTTTGCATTTCATCAATAAGAAAAGCAAAACACCATGTCTTCAACTGCAATAACGGAACATATTTCAAGTTCAAATTGACACCATATTTAAGCCTTGTGTTTTATGCATATTTAACCCTTTTTCGTTTTTTTGTTTCTGTTTTTATTTTTCCAACAATTTTTTGGTTTCTTAATTGATTTTTCACGTACTTCAGTTTCTTTATTTTGTGTTTGTTTTTATTTTTCAATTGGTTAATTGTTTCCTAAGCTAAAAATGTAAGGAAAAAAATCACAGTTCTCATTAACCAGTTCAATATCTAATGTTTATTTCATTTTAACCAAATTAAAAAGAGAATAATAAATGAATTTCTTTGTTATGTTTTTCTTTCTCATCATAGTTTTCATTTTTCAATGTATAAAATAGATTCATTACCCAATATTCTTTAATTTCATCAAAATTTAAAAGAGAGTAATAAAATAAGGGTAAGAATGTAATTGACATAATTAACGAGGGATATAATCGTCCAAAATGATTTAAAGTATTCATACTTTTATGGGTAGTATAGATATAGATACACACGTACACGTGTGTGTGTGTGTGTGTGTGTTTATATATTATATATATATATTTTTTTGCAATCACATATTTTGTTTCCCAATGTGTAAATGTAGGTTTAGATTAAATTTATGATCTAATGTTCATTAAATGCATTACAAAAAAACTAATTAGGGAAGGGTAGAGTTGTCAATGGAATAACTAACGGAGGGCAAAACCGGAAATGATACAAAATTAGTAATTAATAATAGTATTTTATGAAAGTGTAGAATTGTTATTGAAGTGATTAACAAAGGGCAAAAACGGAATAAAATGATTTATAAAATTCATACTTTTATAGGTAGTATAAATATAGATTATGCTTATAATATATTAAAGCTGATTTAAAAAACTGACTTTGATTCAATCAAAATTTACTCTTACAAATCAATCTCGAACAACCTATTAAACTTCAAAAAAGAATCACTAACTTATGTCATTTTTCATATACACTGTTTGTCGACAAAACTTTTCATCCACGACTTTTAGCTTCTAGCCAAAAAACAAAAAAATAGCTTGTCAATATCGTGTTTGTCGATAGCCGAAAGTCATAAGTTGAGTACTCTTACAAAGCCTAAAAAATGTTGTCAAAATTTGGAGCTTTCAACTTAAGCTCTCAGAAGCTAAGCCTTAATGAAACTTCTTATTTGTACCCTGGTTCCACTTATTAAGCAAAACAAACCAAAAGAACTAGTTTGGAAGGCCACATGAAAGGTGGTGCATATTTAGATACTTAAAATAAAATTTGGAGAAATGACAAATGATCCCCTCATGTATTTCGGGATTGCAGGTTGACCCTTCGAGTATTAATTTTGATAATTGACCCCTTCATCTATTGCAACCTGGATAAACTTGGACATGAAATTCCAAAAATACCCCTAACTTTCAGTAAAATGCCAAGTTTTCCCGTAAAAGGGAAAGAAAAAAAAAACCTAGAACCAGCCCCCCTCCCTCCCTCGGCCCCACCATCGCCGCCGCCACTTGAACCACTGTCCTCCTCCCTCCCCCCACCCCTACCGTCGCGAATCAAACCACTACCTTGTACCCTTTGCTCACCCCCGCGGGCCCATCATTAAGAAGAAAAAGATAAATAACGAAAGGTAGGAGGGGCATTTGCGTCTTTTTAAAAGCCAATTTTGACCAAAATTGGCCAATTGTCCTCAATTGCACTAAGGTACATAAAGAGGGTCAATTGTAAAAAATTAATATCCGAGATGGTCGACCCACAAACCCGAAATACATAAAAAGGGTCATTTGTCATTCTCCCATAAAATTTCATCAATTTCATGATCCCAACACACCGTAAAGCTTTTGAGGTAAGTTTGCTATGCACCCAATTTTCGTAATAGGCATGATTTGACTATTTTCGCAACAACCAAAAATATCAGCCCACAAGCCTCTCGGTTCAAAGTCCCATTCATATACACCTTGTTAGGTGTGTTTAATTTCTAAAAGGAATCATATTTATCTAACTCTACTTGGCAAAAAATGAGGGTATGAAAAAGTTATTTGCGGCATGAAAATAAGTGACTTCTAATTTTTCAAAAGCCGTCATTATATGTTGCTAGAGATCGACATCAAAAGCGCCATTGTCTTCTATAACAATTTCATGAACAACAGGCTGTCTCATGATGAATAATCCTAAAATATTAAAAATTTTATTAAGCTTATTCACAAACCTTTTCGTTGTGGGGAGATTCCTTTCACAAACAAAGGCACGCACTCATAATTTTTCAAGCCCAGTATCAAGAAGTACGAATTAATTTTAATCTAAGATTGAACTAAACTCGTCATATCCTTCTAAATAATTTGACGAATCAATAGTTTATCATAAGTTAATCCACATAAGCAAAAAAAAAAAAAAAAGTATTCTCTTATATCATTATCGATCAGTATTATCTCAATTAAAAAAAGAAATCAAAGATGTAATTTGCACGTATCCTGATAATCATATAATTGGTTTCATGTCAATTCTAATCATCGTAAACATATGGCACACGTTTTAATATCAACTAACTCATCAGTTAAAATTTCGTAGCGCTAATCATATCACCTCGACCTTATCTCCCACCACGGATTCCTCCTCAATTATTAATGCCATGCCATATACCAACCTAATCTAGCCAACATTTTGGCCGATGGGATTTCTCAGAAGAACACCTCCAAAAACGAAAACCACGGGCAAGGCGCCGCGTAAGTGAGACATCATTATTCCTGTCGCAATCCGCTAATGTTTTCGATCATCTTGATTAGGTAGGCAGGAGACAAGGGTGGCCCCCACCAAACGGATAGACCTAAAACATCCGACGGCTCAGATCACGCCTCGTCTCATCAACTCAGGCCGTCATCTCACTCGCGTGGGTCCCGTCGTCCACGGGATTAGGATGGGATCGCAGCATAAAAACAAAACGGGGGCACAAATTAAAATAACAAAATTCAGAATATTCGAGTATATCCACTATTTTTCAACGTAAGATCTGAATTATTGTTGACCTAACACTGACGTGGATCCCCGCTGTCTGGTCCACCACCTCAGGCTGCCCGCCGCACATGACCCAAGTGGGTTCCCGCCACGTGGCAGCTAAGCTGTCCACGTAGGACGAGTGGGTCCCACAAATGGACATATGTTCCTCTGTGTGTGTGTGTATATATATGTTTGCTTGTAAGGATTGTGGACACATTGCACATTTCTTTTTATATTTGTGAGGGTGATTGGATCATGGTGAGAGCAACGGCGAGAGTTCCGACGACTCACCGGATTTTGACGTGCGATGGCCGTGAAACCGAGCTTTCCGGAGATCCGGCGATGACGCTGTCCGACACTGTTTTCGGGTTTTTAGAACAAGAATGGGAAGGTTCTCCGGAAAGCATGGATTATGGTGATCATGAAGATGAAAGCGAAGAGGGGCAGAAAGAAAATTTGGCAAACCTTGAAGATAACAAGAGTTTTTGGGAGAATCAACATGAGCTTTTACAGGTAATTAAGTTTTGTTAGCATTCATGATGAAATGGTTTCCATTTTTGCTTTCTTTCTTTGTGGGATGGAGTTGAAAATTTTGGCTCTTAATCTTTGGTTGTTGCAATGTTTGTAGGCAACATTATGCAGGACTAGTTCATCGGAATCAAGAGTTAGGAATGCCGCGAAGGAGGCGCTGAGGGAAGTAGAAACGGCCGGGAATGTATGTGCTTGCCGGAGACCGGTCTCCGGTGGTTGCCGGGACTGTTTGATGGCCGAATTATGTCGTCGTCTTCAGAATGCGGATTTTGATTCCGCCATTTGCAAGTCTAAGTGGAAAAGCTCCATAGATATCCCATCAGGTATCAAAAGACTCTGCATATCTTCATAAGAAGCTCATTACTCCTTAGAAAGATGTCAGCCATTTCATTGCTTTTGCTTTTCTCTTCGGTTAATGATTGACAAAAGGGATTGTTTATAAGATGCGTAATCTTTAACAAGCAATCACGAAAAAAATAGCATTATCTTTCGATGAGAAATCTATCGTTTTCCAGTATTTTATCGCTATTGCTACCCCACCCTAACGTGGCCATGCATGTTCATGCATGAGGGTTCCCATCTTAGTTAGATCATCATGTAAGCCATTTTAGAATTATGGTTGCTGAACAAATATCTCTACCCTTCAAATATTCTATAATATGCAGGTGAGCATACATTTTTGGATGTCGTGGACAGCTCGAATTCAAAGAAAGGCGAAGTGAGGGTGATAATTGAGCTGAATTTTCGCGGTGAATTCGAAATGGCTAGAGCTAGCGAAGAATATAATTGCCTAGTGAGCAAACTTCCCGAAGTGTTCATCGGAAAAGTCGAGCGGTTGCTAACCCTAGTCAAGATTCTGTGCTCGGCCGCAAAAAAATGCATGAAGGAAAAGAAAATGCACATCGGGCCATGGAGGAAACATAGGTACATGCAAGCCAAGTGGCTGAGGATTACCGAGCGCACGGCCGCTTCGCGGCCGCCCTTGGCAACCGCGTATTCTAGCCGGCGGCCGGCTAGCGCTAGGTCAAGAGCATCGATGCTAACGGTAGATTTGGTAGATAACTTGCGTTGCACTGCTGTTGAAGTTCTGTGATTGTCAATGGTATATTTGCTTATGAGCAGTTAATTACAATCATTATTATGATCATATCAATATGAATATGTCATTCTCCCTTGAATGGTTGTATTTGTATTTATTTATTTAATAGCCAGATTTAGATAATGCCCCCTTAACGAATTTGAAATTTTGCTAGTGAATGACACGATATGAAATTTCATTCGGACTTAAATGTGATCAAGTCAGATCGCTTGATTATGAAGAAAACATATGAAGATCTGATTAGAATCAATCGAGTCCCTTGATTGTCGTGTTAATTAATCCATAATATCTTTTTCATTATTGTCTCGGTCCCTTTACTTTTGGATGACTCTCGGGAGAACGCGAAGAATATAATAAAAACTTGATTTGTAACGAGTAGAGAGAGAGAGAGAGAGAGTAACGGGCCAGTAAAGAGGATTATCAGCCTCATAGGGACATAATTGAAAAGCCAATATGGGTAGCATGGCAAATAAACTGATTATTTGACAATCAAAAGTAACAATTTTTAGTGTAAGGTGGATTTCCATTTAAGATATCCAAGGATCACTATCTTTTACTTTTGGAAATTGCACCAAATTCTCTTGATTTATGTTCGATTTCTCTACAACCGACGTCTCCTTACCATCTCTACGCTATAAATTAATTTACACTTTGTTTATAAATTTCACACCCATTGACTGTCAAAATGTAAACTTTTTTCTTTCTAGGGCTAAAAGTTGTGGATTTAGCAAAAATAGTATGTGTGTGTGTGTGTCTATATATAATTTAAGCTTCATCTAGTACTAATGCTATTTGGCTAAATTCTTCATGATTTCGTGAACTGATGTGATTTTGCTTAAGGTTAAAATAAATAAAATTTTAAATTTTCCATTAAAAGAAAGAAAGTGAATTAACATAGTTATCGATACCGTACCGGCCGGTACGTACCGTTTTTCCAATATATATAATATTAGGGTGTAAAAATAGCTTCCAAAAAAAAAAAATTTGCCGTAGTAAACAAATATATATTTATGTCTTAAACAAACAAGTCTTGCATATGCAAAAATTTCCACATCAAGTCTTGTTTTTAGGGTAAATAAAAACAATACCTTAAATAGACGGACCAAACTCATTGTAGCTGTAGTTCCCTATTGGGCTGTATCCGTGATGGGTGCGTAGTTCTTTTGTTTGGTTTGGCCCAAAGGCCTTTGCTTTACTAGTAATTCGACATCGCGCTCATGAATTTTGGCTACCCATAACAAAGTTGGGCCAAGACTTGGTTTTTCAAGAGCTCCAACGACTCGCAAACCTAGGTCACCCGTTAAACGGGTTCCGTGTGTATTTGGACGAGGTATTTCAACCGAAAATTTCACCTAGCCTGAGGTAATTTAGCCTTCAAAAATATCATTAACACGTTATTTGGGAGTCAACTTTTAAGTTAGGAGGAAACCAACTCGAAACTAGCAGGGGCCGGGGCCGAGGCAGGAGCCTCCCGCCAGATGTTAAAAACTCCATTTACATATGAAAGCTCTACGACAAGAACATGAAATAATTTCACTTTGGCTATTTTGAGAAAGAGTTTCCCTCTCCACTCCTACATTTGGGACAAGAGTCTAAATCTTTATTGCTATTCATAGCACACCGTTGTTGCTCGTAAAGTTGCGAATACTGAGAAGGGCATCGCGGTTTGGATCCGGCTCTAAAGTAGTAAATAGTAATTTGGTCCATGTAAAGCCATGACTCCTGTCCCCAACCACCCAAAAGAAAAAATTAAACTACTCCACTTGCATGAAGTCTAATGTATGATGGCAAGGTCACAATGCAAAAATAAAGTAGTTTAATCTCAATAATAATAATAATAATAAACGTTTCTAACATTAAGTGCAAAAACTTTGCAGAATTGCAATACCGTAGTCTTTTTCTTAAACATAAATATAGTACTTGAAAAACTAATTTGAATATGCGTTTTCCCTTCGGAAAATTTTCAATGTTAATTTCATAGAGGACATATTGCAAGAGTGGTTATATTAGGAATATCAGAAATAACGCATCTCAATCAATCAGGATCAAAGAAATTATTTTGGTGAAAACAAACCAAGGGGTGCGCATCTTTTAGGATGAACGACATTAAAACTGAGGAGCCTCTCCGTTCAAGACTCAAACTCTTCTAACATTTTTGGAGAACTCGTGCGCTACACTACTTTACGTGCATATCAAACATATATTGTGCAACTTGCGTGCCACTCTATTTCATTTTCGTGTAACTAGTAGCACCATAAAAAAAAATCGCCTTTTCATCGCACACAAAAAAAAAAAGTAGCACCATCCAAAAGCTAAAGCTCCTAATCATACCACTTGAGTGTCATGAATTATTATTTCCAATTTGGGAGCAATCATCGCCCATCTTCCTCAAAGTTCTAATAGTGTCACACTATTAAATCCTCATATACGTCTATATCCATTTTATACAATATAAGCTAGATTATTGTTTCACAATATCCGCATCCTTATATGTTATCATTTCTTTTAATTTTTATACATTTGTACTATCTATAATGTCAAGCCTCCATAAATTGTTTGGTATGATGGTGATTTTGGTGTAACATATTCACTAAGTAACACACGACATTGAACTTTAGCATGTCATTACAATTAAAACAAAAAAATTTAATTTAAGACAAAAGAAAAAAATCTAGGTCAAAATTCTTAATATATATATATATATTTTTTTTTTACAATTTACTCATTTGTACTTTTGTGCACGCATTGCATGTGTTATAAACATCTAGTATTCAAACAACACAAATATTTTTTATCTAAGTGGTGGGTAGTGATTTTTTTTTTCTTTTTTGTGGTAAAAAGGAGGGAATGCCTTAGGGTAATACAAACAAAAAGTATGTCACAAGATAACTATGACTCTATGTAAGGAAATTACAACCATTGAACATGACCGCATAGGTCAAACTGATGAAGCTACCTAATAAATTTTAGACAAATTATGATCAAATTAAAACAGAATATGTCGAACACTTTAGCCTAGCGTACAATAACTTTCCAAAATTTTTATCTTTTTAATTCCAAAAAAGCAAAAAACAACAACAACGTTTACCTCGACGGATTTAAATAAATCAAATCAGACACCTAAAGTTCAGCTTTGTCGCCAATCTTTAAACCTTAATCCTTTTCTTCGATCAGCCGGGCAACCATAACAGTCATCTGATCTGATATCAAAAACCCTATAGCATCCATCCATACTCATTTTGACTCGTGCGTTCACCACTGCAACAACTAAACTGGAAAAAATGTGATACGCTTTATATGCCGTGCTTTCTATTTTATTCAAAACGTGGCACACAATGTACGCTAATAAGAACATACACTAATTAAAGTGGCAAAAAACTTTATAATATTCTAGATAGTTAGAAGAGATTATGATGAGTTTGAACGCAATTTGTGTAACTAGAGATAGTTTAATGATAATTAATAATTAATATAGCAAACTATGTGTTAAGCATCTGTAATGCATCGTAATGCATGTACAGGGAGGAAGATTGCTTTCACATTATGTAACTACAGTATTATTTTTATTAATTAATTGTAGTTGACATTTGATATACAAGGAATAGCAGCCGAAAACCATGTGTTTGCGCCATTTGAGACTGCCTTGACTTATAAGATTAGGAAGAAAAAAGAATATTTTATATTCTTGTAAAAAATTAACGATGTTTATGGTACTTCAATTATGTACAGCGTAGCAATAGGGGCATCCTTCGAGGCATGACATCTCCGTATGTATCCCAACACAAAAGAAGATTAAGTCAAGCTGCAGAGCAGATCGGATTAAAAAAATGCGGTTACAGTAACATCTAGGCTAACAATTTCAGCTAACTGATCAGCGACGAACTTAGCCTCATGATAGCAAAAAGAGAGTTGTAAGTGGGGGCAGTCGCGGTGGAGGTGGGAAAATCATTGGCCACCGGCGTCGGACCTGCAAAGCAGAGACAGAGCAAAAGCGAGTCAGATTCAATAATTACATGTAGAGCGCAAATCAAGTGTCACCTGAATCGCACATCGAATGACAAGTAAGGTGAGGAAAGTTATGAGAACGTAAATGATCCTACTCGTTACCTTTATGTGCATAATAAAACTGTCAAGCTCCTATGTCTGCTTCATATTTTCGAAATCGCGTTACTCCATTCGTTAATTGTATCACATTATTTTAATCTCTTTTCGCAATCGTGACAAAAGAGCGTGGTTATAAACTATGCATGATGGATTGATGGTGAACGAAGCACCATAACCATAGCTCACAGTGTGCCAGAGTAACTGGTCTATACGAAACCAAAGAAGGTGGCCTACAAGGGAGTTCCTGTGAATTTCTCACATGTTAAGGTTGATTTTGATTAATTGAATCTCGTTTTAGGCCGAAAGAAAATTCTAATTGCAATAATTATAGCGACAAAGTGGTGCAATTGCTTTACTAAGGTAACGAGGTAAATATCTTACCAAAATAAGGGAAAAAGACATTTGTATTGCTCAAACTTATCTTCACATTTTACGCCATCCTTCTAACCGTGGCGCGATGCCTCATCTTGTTAGCCCAGTTACATTTTTCAAGTGCATGTTCCTTTTAGTAGAAAATATTGATTGATGCTGACCAACTGTTTCGACCATCTAAGGCCGTAGAAATATAGTGTAATTATTTTATGTATCCTTTAATGCATTCTACTATAACATCAGTCCCTTTTCTCCTATTACATGGTCTCACCCAATGGTCGGGACCATGCGATAATTTGTTTGTTATGGGTAAACCCATGTGTACATTGTATTCTTGAGTAAAAGAAACTATGTTCCATTCATTTTTTAGCTGACAATTTTCGACCCGCTGAAACTATGTGTACATCCCCACTACTGTTCACCCTTTCTGGCCTCTGGCACAGAAGCTGCTCGCCTTGTATCTCTTCAGTTTCTTCTCTACTTTTCACTTCCACTGCCTGGATTTTCAACTCCCTCTCACCCCATCCCCTCAAGTTGCCCGTACCGGAAGTTGTTCGCCTTCTCTTTCGCCGAAGCTTTGCTTCTCACCCCGCCTCCCTTCTCATATAACAACCTTTCTGGTCCTGTTCCAGTTCATCTTTCTCAAAAATTCAATTCGAGTTCCTTCATGGGTAATCTTCAGCTCTGTGGGTACAGTTTTTCAACCCCATGTCCAATATCTCATTTTCCTCCTGTTAATCCGACTCCATTGCCAGGGGGAACATCCAAAGGGCGTCGCCGGAAACTGAGTGCTAAAGATATCATTCTCATAGCAGCTGGGGCTCTCCTGGTAGTCTTAGCTGTATTTTGTTGCATTTTGCTGTGCTGCTTAATTAGAAGAAAGGCTGCATCCAAAGAAAAGGACGGTCAGGTTGCCGCTAGGGGCGGCGAGAAAGGTGTCCCGCCGGCTGTCATCCTTTGGATCAAAACTTGGCCCCGGGATCTTATTGGAAATGGGAAGATCTAGGTTGCGAAAAGAAGACCTACAAAGAACAAAGAAGTTTGGATCCGAAAAAGGAGGAGAGGCAGAACATTGTTTCCGGTGAGGCTAATACCGGGAAAAAAATAGGAACAACAGTAATGAAAACGGAAATAAAAATGGTGAACATACGAAAACAAAGACACAAAAAAAGTGGCAATAAAAATAAAAGTACTCAAACATAATTTGTGATTGGATACGAAAATATTAAAAATAAAAATACAATACAAATATACAAAACAAAAAAGCGTATACGTACGGCCTAAATAATTACATTGAAGCGTCTTGTTTTGCAGTACAATAAGTTGTGGCCAACAACTAAGGTCAAATATGATAATCCAAGAAATTTCAACAAATCCATCATGGAGAGCGATTGCTAAAGAAGCAGGACTAGGATTAATTGTACTACATGACTTTTGTAAGCGACACAGTATGCAGATGGTGCTGAACAAGCCAAAGCAATGGCCGTTAGAGCAGCATTATTATAGGCAAAATCACAAGGAAACTCTCAAGTAAAGTAGACCGACCGTTTGGCATTAATGAAAAAATTGACACTGGTTGAATAATGGCAATAAGCCTTATCTTTTCTTCTAGTTGATATCAAGAATAAGACGATATGAAATGCTATTTGCAAGCCTAAACCTAGTGGAAAAAAGTAATGCTTTGAAGCATGGTGAAAAAGAAAAAGAAAAGAGCTAAAAAACCATGTCGCGGCCCCTTCATTGTTCAGCTTCCACGGCTGTGAGGATAGAAGGGGAGGCCCTCGCAACTCTCTTCCTCTTCTTCTTCCTTGCGCTAGCATTTTGTCCTCCCCATCTGTCGCCACCCCACATTTGCCGATTCCCTCCACTCGCCATCACCTTCCTCCACCCTCTGATCTTCACTCCTCCCCTATATCAGAAGTCCTTCAGCCCAAGTTTACTTCTTTCCATTGGCTACCCTCACCATAGTCCCTGCACCTTCAATTCGGTTGGTATAGTCAGAGATCTCCGATGCGGGTTAACGATGAAATGATGAGTTTGTGACCTGAAGACGACGGGTCTACTAAAAATGGAGGATGCATGCCCCTTTCGAGCCGCGGTCCGCTTCAATCCGGCCTCGGGAGGACTCCCTTCACATTTTTTAGCTTCGATATTAATCGCGACAGTGATGTGAACTGTCAATTTGTGCGTCCCTTGAATTTGATGCTTTTCTGTATCTTTTTCAACCTGTCACCGTTTTGATGTGTATTTTCTAAATTCAATGGCGGCGATATTTATCTTTTCTGCTTTCCTCCAAGGCCACGTTAGCTCTTGTAAGTTCCAGAGCAGAGCAGAGCCGAGCCGAGGATTCGCTTGCTTGTACCTTAATTCCTTAATTAATAAAAAAAAATCAATTCAAACAAAAAAGAAAAAGGAAAAGAGTACGTGAATACTAGACTTGTTCCTTAGGTGGTACTAAAACCAAACATGATGAGAGTGTCCTTCTTCCAACCAACACCCACCACGAAAAGTATACATATCCGTGCTGAACCGTATCATACACAAATTCCACCCCACAAACCCCACCCCAGAATACAGCATTAGATTCACATCATCAGTTTGGCTTTTCCGTACCTCATTCTGTGACACTGACGCTTGTATTCTTCCCCCCTCTCACTCTATGTACATTCCCCCTCTCTCTCATCCGTATTTTTCTGACTTTTTTCACCCCCTCCACGGCCCCACCGACCTCCACCACCACCACCACCACCACACCGCCCCGAACCCCACCATTATAAGTTTATAACCCACAAAGAAAAAGACCCCCTGGCCAACAAAACCGGGTCCAAGAACGGGTCACGCCCAGATCCATATATACGATACGTGTACGTATATGGGGTCGTAGAATATGAATCGAGTCTTCCTTCTGGAGGGTAATTATTAAAAGCTGGGCTTGTGGAATTTTCTGTTCTCTCTTCTCTAATAAATCAATTCTTTTGGTTTGGAGGGGAGAGAGAGAGAGAGAGACTGAAAATTGGTGACGTTTGCATGGGTCTCTAGCGACGAATCTGCTGATAGAATATTGCCCTTTTGGTAAGTCTAACGTGCTTGGATCCTTTTTTTGGTACTTGGGTTTTCCATGTTTTGATTATTTAGTTAATTGGTAGGGTTTTTATTTTGTTGAGTATTTAATGGGGTTTTTTTAGCAATGATTCATGACTCTTCTGTGGGTAAGGGGCTTTTCATTAATGGGGTTTTTTTTAGCAATGATTCATGACTCTTCTGTGGGTAAGGGGGTTTTCAATTATGGGTGTTTCTTTATTTCCAATCCATCTGAGTCTTCCTTTTTTTAAGGGATTAGTTTATTTGTTGTGGTTGTTTATTTGGGCTTGTGTTTGGGTGTGAGATTTACAGGCTTCCAGGTAAGGTGGTGGTATTTGACTTTGAAGCTGAAAAGGGTTTGTTTCCATAAGGTGAAGGTTTGTTCTGGGAAGGTTTTGTTGAATTTGACATCTCTGGAAGCTGAAATGAGATGTTGCCATTGATGATAGGCTTTATATAAAGCTTTTTGCTTAGTAGGTTAATGTTTTCTAGAAAGGCTTTGGCTTGATCTGTTTTTGTGCGGTTTAACCATTGAAGGATCCTTTTTGAGTTTGATTTTGTCAGTAGTTAGTATTTTGTGGTTCTTATATTCATGGATTTGAAGGGGTTATATACGTCAATAGATGTGGATTTGGATTTGGATTCTTTCTGGTGCATCCTTTAATGGGTTTGAAGAACTTGTGCATATGGAGCTTTGTAAATCATACAGGTCTTTTGGAAGAAAATCTTGTTTTTGAACCTTCTGAACTTTCCTCTCAAGAAGAAAGAATTTGGAGGGTTGAGGTTCTTTTAGGTGAATATGGAGGAAGAGTCTTCTTGGTTAAGAAGAGCCAAGTTTTCACACACCATTTATCATCGGTTGGACTCGAGGAGCCTGATCTCAATTCCATTCAACTTTCACCTGGACCGAAGTTCTGGTTTGCAATCAAGGCTTGAAACAGCTTCTGAACATCCAGAACCTGGACTGACTGGTGCACAGAGTCGGGGAGATCGAGTTTTGCGTGGGAAACAGGAAATAGTATCTGCTAATCCAAAACCAAAACCCTGTGGTATCCAGATTCAGCGGAATCCTACAACAAACAAGCATAGGGCTGTATCTCCTCTCCCTGAAACAAAACTTTCCGAGACGTTCAAGGAAGCTCGGTCTGATCGAAAAAGATTCTCAACTCCAAATGCTCGAAGAAAAGAAGCTGAGAAGGGAGTTAAGGGCAAGTCGTTCAACAAAAATTCGAAGTCAACCTTTAATACTAGCCCGCTTAGGCACTTCTCTTCAATGAAACTTCATGATAAACCAAAGAGCAAGAAGGATTCAACATGGTCGAAGTATTTTGACCATGGTGGGGGAAGGGTTACGTCTGTCGAAACAGCTGATGAGTGGACGGTTGATCTCTCTAAGCTATTCCTTGGTCTTAGGTTTGCTCATGGTGCACACAGTCAACTTTACCATGGGCTGTATAAGGATGAACCTGTGGCTGTAAAAATAATCAGGGTTCCAGATGATGACGATAATGAAGCTCTGGGAGCTCTGTTAGAGAAGCAATTCAGTAGAGAAATCACACTTTTGTCTCACCTTCACCATCAAAATGTCATAAAGGTAAACTTCTGTCTTTCCTTTCCATATGCTATTCCCCTCACTGTTGATCAATCTTCTTTATTCTGAATTCATGGAAAGCTGCAATAAGTAATAATTGCTGCTCAATATATGTAAATCAGTATATTTTTTCTTAGATTATTACTGGTTATTCTCCATTTATGATGAATGGACTAACATTTTGATGCGATAATGCAGTTCGTGGCAGCATGCAGAAAGCCGCCAGTTTTTTGTGTCATTACAGAATATCTTTCGGAGGGTTCTTTGAGGGCATACATGCACAAGCTTGAGCTTAAATCTCTTCCATTACAGAAATTAATTGTGATGGCATTAGATATAGCTCGGGGAATGGAATATATTCATTCACAAGGCATCATACATAGGGACCTCAAACCTGAGAATATACTCATTAATCAAGATTTCAAGCTGAAGATTGCCGATTTTGGAATTGCTTGTGAGGAGGCATTCTGCGATTACTTGGCGGATGACCCAGGTACTTACCGTTGGATGGCACCTGAGATGATCAAACGTAAGTCTTATGGTCGAAAGGTCGATGTATATGGCTTTGGACTCATTTTATGGGAAATGGTAGCTGGAACTATTCCGTATGAGGATATGACACCAATCCAAGCTGCATTTGCTGTAGTGAATAAGGTATCTTCTATATTTCAATGTTTTTATCTCTCTTGCTTCATTTGTATAAGATTCCTAAATGCATGCTATCCATCTTCAATTGTTTTTTGTGACATACTTGTTTACATAGTTTCTGGATGTGCTGAGTCATAGATACATCTTTGTCTGTTCCCATTGAGGCGTGTTTTCGAAATGGATGCTAAACCTCTAGGAATAAACCACTGGAAGGCTAATGCAAATAAGGTTTAGGCCAAATCCATAATGGAGCATGGGTTCATTGCACACTACCTTCCCCTCTTCTGGAGATGTCTCTAGGGCATGCTTACACAACTTTATCAGAAGAGACCACAAGAAGGTCAGGCGCAGAATAATAATGAGTCAGGTCTACAACCAGACAAACCACATGGTTGATGCACCAAGTATTTTGATGATTATACTGGCACGCTAGACCCCAGATTGTTATGTCCTCTGAGCCACACTGAACTCAGGCCACTGCTCACCTCATTTTATCAACCACTTTTTTTTTCCCCCTTGGTACACTAGACAGGGAAAAGTTGTCTTAAAGTGAGAAATTGAATGGCTTCTGGAGTTATCTCAATTGCTTGTTAATGATGATGGAGTGATCCATATCCCTTTGGACGAGGAAGTGCTGCTTCCTCTTTCTTTTTCAATGGTAAGGAGTAGTTTTGACTGGAAGTTGTTGATTGAGAGTAGTAAATCTCTAGTAAAAGCTACTCTGCATTGAGCTGCAACACATACTGTTGTTTTATCCTGTATTTCCTCCTTTCTTCGCCCTCTCCCCAGCCCCCCCACCAACCCACCACAATTGAAGTAATATTTTTTGTTTCTAAGATAATCATGTTTCTGGGTCATTTCAGAATTTGAGGCCATCTATCCCTGGGGACTGCCCTGCTGCCATGAGAGCTCTAATCGAGCAATGTTGGTGTCTACATCCAGAGAAGAGGCCTGAGTTTTGGCAAGTTGTGAAGGTTCTAGAGCAGTTCGAGTCTTCACTTGCATGCGATGGGACCCTGAATCTGGTGCAAAACCCAACATGCCAAGATCATAAGAAGGGGCTTCTTCATTGGATTCAAAAGCTTGGTCCCGTACATCAAAATCATTCATCCACGTCTAAACCAAAATTCTCATGACTTTTGTTTCTGACCTTGCTTTTATAGTAATACCTGGTCAATGTAATTAAAAAGGTTTGCCTCTACATTGTACTTCTTTATCTCTCCGTTTTGCAAATATGAATGAATGGTTTAGGCAAGCCTAGAAAAAATAGTGTTGCTTTACATAACATATACAAATGCAGAAATCATCAGATTTTCGACAACAATTTAAACTGTTCTTAGGGCAGAGTAATCCGATGGTGAAACCTATATCGCTCAACACCCTCTCATTTCTGTTGGTTAGTGTCTAACCTTCTAACCACTTTGTATATTATCACTTCGACGCTTTGCAATTACAGATGTTATTGAGCTGTGTAGAAGAGCATTGGTTTGGTATGAATTCACATTTTTGGTGATAAGTTAGAGCACATGTTTGGTTTGGTTCGAATCCTGTCCGCGCCACACTTGTTGGTGGCAAATAGGTGCGGGAATCGGAGGCTCGTAATATTATCTGTCGGTTGGATTAGAGCCTTACAGTCCAGCCTTTTTTATAACAACAAAAAAAAAGGGGGGTTTGGTTTGCATTCTTCATTTTCCTCTGCAATTTATGTCTTTTTATATCTTTATTGTTGATTTACTTGTCTGCTTGTGTATATATGCGTGTATATAGATGTTTATCAAAGTTCCTGATATGACCTGCCCTCTTATGTGTACTTGACTAGGAAACACATCTTGCAAGGTTAGTTGCACAAGTTTGGTAAGTTTAACATAGATGCGTAAACCTGAAGACTTACTACAAATGACAACGAAGTTGCGGGGTGGTATTCTAGTTTGTTGTAGTACCTTTCTTATAGAACTAGACTAGAAATCCTTCATGTAAGACGTAATATCGGCCTCGGCTTATCTTGCAAGTATTGAGTTCATAGCTCATTCGAGTGTTTTAACAGAACACTTCTTCCTTCGTTAAGACACATACTGCTCCAGGATTTAACCAAGGGAACAACATCACCAACCAAAACTACCATCATGCAATCCATCTCATGAACACTTGTAATGGTGAAAATGCTTTCATAAAACCCTGAACCTATTAATTTGTGTGCATATAGGAAAGCGGTCGATGAAGCCATCGATAACAACCAACCAACACCCCCCCCCCCCCCCCAAAAAAAGAAAAAAAGGGAAAAAAATAGTACATAGAAATAATCGGGAAAATAGAACAAAGATTTAAGAAATAATTACTCTGCTCTTTTCTTCCTTTTCATAGTAGAAACATGGGAGGTTCAGAACAGAAATAATTCCCATTTTCTTCCTTTTCATAGTAGAAACATGGGAGGTTCAGAACAGAAATAATTCCCCTCCCCCGTCTCTCTGTCTCCCCGTTCTACGGAGATTTTTTTTTCTTTTTTTTTTTTTGCTTGGTGTCGGGTTTTATTTTTTATCGATCACTTGGACATTGTGTTCTTTTTGGCTACTTTGGTTGGCTTAAGTGAATTATTCTCCTTGTCTCTTTGCAATTGTTACGCTACGCATGATAAGGTAAGACTGATGAAAAGAATTCATTTCTGTGCAACAACTTTGGGACAAACACCTATTTGACTTGTTTGCAATTATGGGTACAAGAAAGCCCAAAGAAGAAGGGCAAGAAGGGGGTGTTCACATTCTTCATGTGTCTTGTGCCCCATAGGTTCTTCTTAGTATAGATACAGTGCAAGTGGGTATCATCAATTCAATTAGAAATGTCGCCTAGGTACATGGTTCCATACCCTTTTAATGTTAGGATGAGATCTGTACATTGCCATTCCTTTACCTTAATTGACTTCGCCAATTTCATTGCATGATTGCATCAAGTTGCATGGCTTGTGATTTTTTCTTTTCTTTTCAGTGTTGGCATAAGACAGAAGCTTGTAACGTTGTCACGACCAAGGCCTGACCCATAATATCTTCACCTTTATTACCCTTGATGCTCTCTAATGGTGACCTACCTGTATGTAAGGACCACTTGCGATAGTCACTCGAATGACTGAGAACCCAGCAACGAAAAGCTAGTTTATTTGTTGTCTATGTCTTGTCTATTGTTCTCAATAAGAACCCAGCAACGAAAAAGCTGGTTTGTTTGTTCTCTACGGCTATACGTATCGTTTTCAATAATTCTGTATAGCTATACCTATCTTTTTCGGCATATAAGCATAGCTATACCTATTATCGACGCAATATATCTGTGATAGCGGGGGAGTATTCACCTTATATTCGATTATATGCGAGCGTGCACGAGTGCCGGTATATAAGTATGTGTCAACATGCTATAGGCTCAGTATGTGCTCGATTCTGAGATTTTTTCAGAGCAAGGATATGTTTTTCTTTCATTCTAAATATATCCCTCAAAACCGAGAAGTTCCTAGACGGCGGTGTGACAATAAGAACAGTCAATGGCGCGAGATAAAAGTGAATGATGGTGTTTTTTGTGCGTCCAGTGTGTGTGTTAGTATTTTGCTTATTTATAAGCAGGGAAGCTAGACTGTTAAATCACTGAAATAGTCAACTGAGTAGTCATTCTAATGTTAGTTGTGATTATTTGTTTCAATTTCTCTTCTAGCTAGTACCGTATTTAATGTGTGTCCATGCTATCTGTGAGCGTATAGCTTTGGCTAGAACCTGTGCAGGTTCAATGTAGACACAACTAACAAGTCTTTCTTTGTCAAGAGTGTCACATCATACTTCAAGGTGCCGTCTGCCGTGCCTCTGTGATCTTTTTTTTTTTTTGTAGTTGAAAAAAGGCTGCATTGTAAGGTTCTAATTCAACCGGCAAGAAATATTGCGCCTCGGGGACCTACAAGGCCGCCACATACATCTGAGCCTCCGATTCCCGCACTTATGTCGGGACCGAAGCGCACAAGGACCCGTGAATGCAGCACATGCAGGACGATGACGTAAGCTTGTCACCAATAAGTGCGGCGGGTTGCCATGCATATGGACTTTGAGTGTGTGTGCCAAAGCGTAAGAGTGGTGTGTGTGTCTCTGTGTGTGTGCGCCTTTGGGCCAGTTGCCATGCATATGGACTTGGTTTGGATCACAATTCCAGACCAACCCATTAGATTGGATTGGATTGGATTGGTTTGTTGTTTATTCAGTCCACTCCATTGGTAAAGGAACCAAGTTACTGAGGTTAGGCTTGTGTTTGCTGGTTTAGAAGCTCGTACCAGACTGCATTGTCGGTCTACTCGGCCCGATAGTAAATAAGTGTAGGTGCTCGGTTCGAGATTAGCTCGAGACGTAATTGAGATGAGTCTGAACATAGTCTAAAGCTTGATAAACCTTAATTTTCTTTTCTTGGAGTTCTTTTCTTTCTTTCTTTTCGCTTTCTCGTTCTCTAGATCATAGTTATGAATACCGTATCGGAGTGCATATCGTTTTTTTTCGTGAAATAGTACGTACCGGTACTGTCTCAATTTTTTCATTAATAATATACATTTGTAATATTTTTTTATCGGCGAGAGTTTAGGCACAACAGTTGAAATTGAAATGTAGCGAGAGTGCACTTGCAGATATGTCACAAGCTGTGAGTGAATGATGAGCATATTGAACTTTGGTCTGGTTTGCTTTACCAAACATTTCTTTGAATTTTCTGGACCTTTTGAAAGTAGTGGCAAGAAAAGAAAAGATGCCACTGAGGCTGGTTCTCAAATTAAGTGCATGCTGGCAGCAGAAGAGTTCAGCATCCTTAAAGATTCGCCATAGCTGCTTTCTTCTTGACACAGGAAGGAAAGCACCATAAGAGCCTGCAGGGTTATGCCGAAAGTGCTGGAAAGACGAGATATGATGTTAACATGACCCAAAGAGCTTAAAGTAACATGACCCACCTAGCCCTTGGATAGAGCCTGGGTCATTTTCAGATCATGCACTTACATATATGGCGTCTGCCTTTGCTAGGATTTTCTGATACAAATCTCTGGTTCGGGGCCAAGCAAGAAAGACTGCCTTAGTGCCTTGACTTGATATTTCTTCAGTTTGGTGCTTAAGTTTACTTTTAATCTGTTTGCCTTGGTGGGACTAAGGCCAGTTTCTTGGTTGTATTGAACTTCATTGCCGAAGTATGGACTTTCATATGATGTTGAAGTCTATTTTGAAAAGGAAGATGTTGTTTGAACCGTAACGAAAGACGGTCTTTAGCGGCAGTTTGAAGTCCACTCTCTCGAAAAACTGAAATTATTCAGCGTAGTTAAAACGGTTCGTATATTTGACGTCGTGTGGATCATCTACAAAACTGAGTTTCGACAACCACGTGTTTTACTTGTTATTGTGTGTTTCTCGACAAGTGAAGGACGAAATATTGCTCAACATAACGGAAACGGAAACCATTCTTATGTTTAAGTTCATGAATCATTTACAAAAGTACTGACTCTCGTCAATCACGTGCTTATGTTGAAGCAAATCTAATTATATATATATATATGGGCCCCGATCTATGTTTACCGGTGGATAATATCCACCGGACCGCACCCCCTATGTGCGGTTTGCATGATTTGTTTTTTTTACACCCACCCACTCGTCCTTTACCTGGCCCCCTTCCTGCCTGCCACGTGGCATGCGACGGTCCCCCACTCCCCCTTCCCTGCCTACCACCTGGCGGGCGGTCCCCCATTCCCCCTTCCTGCCTGCCACGTGGCCACCCCTCCGATCCCCCCCTCCCCAAACCGCAACGCCTTGTTGCGGTCCCCCCCCCAAATCGTAACATTGTTGCGGTCCCCCCCTCCCCATTTTGCGGCCCCCCTGCCACGCGTCCGGTTCCCCGACCTTTCTCTGCTTTCTTTCGTCTCTCTCCCTCATTTTTCCCTCTTTATAAACCCTTCTCCCCGAACCCTTTCTTCCACTCCCCATCATCTTTACCAACACACACTTCATACTCCATATCTCACTTACAAAAAAATTTACGCTAGAAGATCGGTGGATTTTTCTTGAGCAATATATCAAGTTAAAACAAGTAAGTATTTTGAATTTTCTTATAATTCAATGTTAATTTCAAATTGTTCTTACCAATGATTTGTTTAAATTGTGTTTAGCTTAAATTGTTCTTAACATAGTCTAAAATTCGTGTTTTTTGAGAGTTTGAAATTAGAGATTGAACTAGCGTTTATTGGCGAATATTCATTCGAAGTCAAAAAATAGTCATTTTTTTAGGGTGTCAAAATTTAGATTTTTCACGAATTTATAAAAATAACTAGAGCTAGATTTTTCCAAAGTACAAAAAAGAGACCCTAGTTATTTTTAAAAGATGTATATCAGGGAAAAATTTCAGATTTTTCCCTGGACTGGAAAGGGGTCAACTGATACGGGAAATCTTGTAACTTCGCAGTGTAATTTAAAATATCAAACTAGCGCGATTTCGCGCGAAACTTTTATGAGAACCCTAGGATGTTGGGAAGTTCCGTTTCCCCGGAATTTGCGCCATTCCGATGTCGTTAGCTATTTTTTTGGCCAAACGGGCTTTTAAGCGCTCGATCCGGACACCGGTTCCGGATTTTTGGGCGAAACTTTTGTAAAATACTTTTTAGATCAAGAATGAATTCAGGAAGCTTAAAATATCATTTCAAAGCACTTTTGAGATTTACCGATGCCAGGGGGCATTTCGGTAATTTGTCACCCCGAGAGGGGTATTTTTCTAATTCTACACTGTTAAGTCTACAACGACTATAATTTCCAGAAAGTTAAGTCAAACACCTGAAAGTTGCGCGAAAATATAGCATGACAAAGTTGCGCGACAATATTGCATGATATTGAACCCCCGGGGGCGTTTCGGTAATTTGCCGCCCATCGGGGGCATTTCGGTAATTTTCCTGTCAAAATTTTCCAAATGGCCTTTAGTTCGAGAATGGGTGTAAGAACCCGAAAAGTTATTTTAAAGTTGTTCTGAGATGTTTCCATAGGCTGGAAAGGGGTCAACTGATACGGGGAACCTTGTAACTTTGCAATGTAATTTAAAATATCAAGCTAGCGCGATTTCGCGCGAAACTTTTATGAGAACCCTAGGATGTTGGGAAGTTCCGTTTCCCCGGAATTTGCGCCATTCCGATGTCGTTAGCTATTTTTTTGGCCGAACGGGCTTTTAAACGCTCAATCCGGACACCGGTTCCGAATTTTTGGGCGAAACTTTTGTAAAATACTTTTTAGATCAAGAATGAATTCAGGAAGCTTAAAATAGCATTTCAAAGCACTTTTGAGATTTTTCGATGCCAGTGGGCATTTTGGTAATTTGCCACCCCGATATGGGTGTTTTGGTAATTCTACAATGTTAAGTTTTTCAAATGACTTTTTTGTCCAGAAACCTAAGTAAAACACTTGAAAGGCTGTTTTGAAGCTGATTTGGGGTTCGGAGTGGGTGATAATGAACCCCCGGGGGCATTTCGGTTATTTGCCGCTCATTTGGGGTATTTTGGTAATTTTCCTGTCAAAAGTTTCCACACAACTGCAGGAAATAATTTTTATACATATTTTATTTAATTCTATGACTTGTTGAGAATGATATAATTTTTATTTTTTAGATTTCAGTATAAATATGAATGCAACTGGAGGAAATATTTTTTGTAAAGATTCTGATCCACCTTACTTAGGTCAAGTTTATCAAACACTAGACGAAGTTGAAGCATACTATAGAGCATATTCGAAATCACGTGTTTTACTTGTTATTGTGTGTTTCTCGACAAGTGAAGGACGAAATATTGCTCAACATAACGGAAATGGAAACCATTCTTATGTTTAAGTTCATGAATCATTTACAAAAGTATTGACTCTCGTCAATCACGTGCTTATGTTGAAGCAAATCTAATTATATATATATGAAAGCCGAAACTGAGAGAATGTTGCCACGTCATCGCCTACGTGGATATTCTCTTTTTTCGCCATGTGGATTTAATTTATTATTATATAAACTAACTTTAATTACTTATAATTATCACTTTAATTTTTGAATTTAGTAATCTCTCTCCAATCAGTTAAAAATTTTCTTATCAGTTTAAATTTAAATTTCAAAAGTAATTTGTAATTATTGCACCTTAATCAAGTTTCTATAATTATTATTATCTCATTAATCTAATTAATAGCTTATTCCAGAATTATTTTCAAAAAATTTGCCCAAAATCAAGTTCTCTTCGCTTGCCACGTGTCATATAAGAAATGCTAATTATTTGACACAAATATTCTCTTTCCTTTTCAATATACAATACTTTGTGTATGGTTAGAACTTCCATCCTAGGCCATTATTGTTTACTCTCTTTTAAAATTGATTCATATATTATCTCTTAATCATTATCTCCTCGATCATGGTAATTTCATATCCTAACTGAAAATCAAAATTCAAATCTCCTATTATCTTTCTCATCTTTGCTCCTAGAGTAGTTCTTTTGCATACGATTTTTTAATTCTAATTTTCTGTGGCATTTCTTAAAATTCATTTCCGTATGCAACGCAAGGGTTAAAAAACTAGTAGTACTATGGAAACCTGGGATTAAGAAGTTAGAATATCTATTTCACCAAGTTTAGGGCTCCAAATGTAAGTAAAAGACTCACACATCCTGACGACAAAAAAACAACATTATCTTACTAAAATTAACAAGAAATTAAGCTGGATTACAAGAGTTCAAGTGATATCTAATAAAATAAAAGAGCTCTAGTAGTATTTTTTTTAATTTATAGAATTGGGTTCGCCAATGTTGCACGCTAAAGCAAAAAAAGGAGTTGAGGCTAAATGCTCCCCCTTTTTACTAGAGCCATCCATTTTTGTCAAGTTAAAAATGTCACGCGTACATCTTTTAGTGACAAAAGACTGTAAATTTAGCAACAAAAAAACACAAATCAAATCGTAAAAAAAAAAAACTAGGTTAAAGTCACCTATAATCGTCGTTACTTTTTGTTGGTTTACTAACTGGTGGATACATAAGGTATAAAGCAGTGTTGTTCTTGCCTTGATATGCAAGGTAAAAAAACATTACGGTCAAAGACTTGTAACACTTATCACATCCTTGTATATATGATGATTGTCCCGTCTTCCTCTAAGTTTTTTTCAGAAATTAATGGGATTAGTTACACGCATCGTTTTCATTTTATTTTTTAATTAAAATAAACGTTCTCAAATAGGTTTCGAGCAATCAAGTCTTACATATCTCACTACTTCTACCATGGCATCTGATGGCCTACATTTAATATGATCGTCATCTTTCCTCAACTCATCGTCGCCCCCACTTTGCTGCGGATATCTTTGATGTCAAGAAAGTGGATTCGCAGTCGGCAAGGAGGTGCCACAGAGAATTCAGTTTGGATCAGATGTCAAGTATGTTAATGTGGGACACATCAAGGATGAAGAAAAGACAGATACCAAGGGCTTTCCAGATAGAGTCTGAGGAGTGACAATGCTGCAAGGGCGATGACGCGGGGTGAATACACGACGACAGTCACAGTCCAATGCTTAGGTCGAGAGTCAAGGTCTTTTATGTTTTTCTCTCTAGAATTCTAGTGTGAGAATGAGTTCTAAAAATGTGAACTAGAGTTCCCAAATAAATTCTCAAGCCCTCTATTTATAAAGATTGAGATGATGATGTCATCAAAAGACACATGGCACTTCTTGGGAGTGACACGTCACTAGGGGGTTCACAGGTGACGGCGCTCCATGGACTGTCGGATCGCATATTCACGTGGTCTGTTCCTCACAGCGTCGCTCTGTCTGTCCGAAAAGACCGACTCACACATTGCCCGTATGGCCAGAGAGCCCCCTTGATCTAGTTACCAGTCCAAGGCCCTTGTAAAGTCTCACAGGGCATCGAGCGGTGGGGGAAGACCCGACGTCCAACTGCCAAGCGGACTAGGCATGATGCCCTCTGGAGTTCTGCTCTTGTTTCGGAGTGACCCAGGGGTCATAGAGGTGCCGATGAAAGCCCCCAATGCTGGAGTTGTGTAGGTTAGTCATGCAGACACCCTAACGGGAGATAGTGCCCTGAAGGAGTTGCCTATTCCGAGGGTGAGTCCTTGTGCCGGAGCACTTGGAGCCCGCCAATGTACTATCCTGGATGAGTCGCCTACCCGACGGGCCGAGGTAGCATCCCAGAGGAGCTATCTACCTGGCGGAAGGGGAGTCTTCATGCCTTAGCACTTGGGGGCTCCCTGGCGGAAATAGTGTCTCAGAGGAGTCGATTATCCCTGCGGGTGAGTCCTTATGCCGGAGCACTCGGAGAGCGCCAAGGTAGTGTCCTAGAGGAGTCGCCTACCTGACGGGCCGAGGTAGCATCTCCGAGGAGCCATCTACCTGGTGGAAGGGGAGTCTTCATGCCGAAGCACTTAGAGCTCCCTGACGGAGATAGTGTCCCAGAGGAGTTGCCTATCTCCGCGGGTGATTCCTTGTGCCCGAGCACTCGGAGCGCGCCAAGGTAGTGTCCCGAAGGATTCGCCCACCCGACAGGCCGAGGTAGCATCCCGGAGGGGCCGTCTACCTTGTGGATAGGGAGTCTTCATGCCGGAGCAATTAGAGCTCCTTGGCGAAGATAGTGTCCCGGAGGAGTCGCCTATCCCTGCGAGATGCTGCACACTCCGAGGAGTGGGCCGAAGCATGTTTCCACGACCGAGGAAAGGTGTGCATAATGTGGTGAAAGGGTGGACTAACGCGGGGGCACGATAGAGTGATAAAATGCCTGAGGGGAGGGGGGGGACTGTATCAGCAACGCAACACATGGGCGTGACCAAAGTGTGTGCAGTGTCGTGGGGACGTGACATGGAAACGACGCACGGGCGCGGCGATGTCTGTGCAGAAGTGAGTGTTGTGCTGGAGGCACGTGACGTGAGAACAGTGCACGGGCGCGACGACGGGTGTTACAGAGCTGACGCTTGAGTGTGGGCGACGAGGGTCGCAGAGTCGGCGTGTCGGGGCGGGCAACAGATGTCGCAGAGTCCGCACGTGGGCACGTTAGACGGGGGTCAGAAAGTCAACGCGCGGGGGCGGAGAGACGGGCGTCATGGAGCATGAATTTCTCAAAGGAGGAGAGTACAAATGCTAAGGCAAATAAGCTCCAAAGGAGAGAGAATCCCCAAAGGGTGAGGGAAGGAGTCCCCAAGGGGTGAAGAGAGGAGTCCCCGAGGGTGAAGTAAGGAAGCCCCCAAAAGGTGAGGAGAGGAATCACCAAGGGGTGAAGGAAGAAGGAAGAAGGAAGAAGGAAGGCCGATCCCCTTGAGATGGGGGAGACTGATCCCCGTACACTTAGAGATTTTATGAAAAAGAGAGTAGCGCACACGTAACTTGAGCGTGCGTATTGGTTTGACTGGCTTCGAAGCGTTGAACATTGACCATTGATAAGTTGACATGACATGAGAGAGAAACCCAAAATCGATCCAAAAGTACATAATCAGGATGAGATAACAACAATCTTACTTGAATATTCAGTCCCTTCTTGTGTGGCTGCACATGTGCAAAAGCATTCACATTTCGGCTATAGGCTC
The DNA here is from genome assembly GCA_033065855.1 of Escallonia rubra. Lineage (NCBI taxonomy): Eukaryota > Viridiplantae > Streptophyta > Magnoliopsida > Escalloniales > Escalloniaceae > Escallonia > Escallonia rubra. The sequence continues at coordinate 164,228 of JAVXUO010002916.1, read as the reverse complement.
GTGTTCTGTGGTCCTTCCTCGTTGCTCAACTTTCTGGGTTGTCATAATACAATTTGTGCCAATTTGTCCTCAAGTTGACAGCAGTAGTACGACCACACAATATCCCAAGCAACCCTCCACTTCAACACCAACGTGCTCTTTTCTTATAAGCAACATCCTCGCAAGTCCTCCTCGATCTCCTTGTGCATTATTTATATTTATATATATATCCAAAATACTCAAGATTTGCCTCCTTCCTGGACCTCGTCCCAGTTATTCAAAAATTGCATATGGTTTTGCGGTTTTGCAATGCTTAACTTAAAGCATTTGGACTATGATTAAAGTACTTTTCTGTAACTCTAACTTAACGGTTCTTCTGACTTTAGTACCATCAATTGAAATTATGTCATCAACAAATTACAGCCTCCATAAAATTTATTTGTACATCAAAATAAGCTCGTTTTGCAACCATGCACGCTAAAAGAAATATGAGCTTGAAGCTGACCTTGAATGAAGTCTACTTGTACTAAAAAAAAATCCGCTAATCACATCAGCATACTTGGTAAACATTCATTTTTTCCGTAGAACTCTCCACATCATTGTCTTGGCACCTCCTCGCAAAGGTAATAATAATCATGCTAAGACTTGAGACTATTTCTTCTTCTCTTAAACTCCTTCCATCAATCACATAATCAGAAAAATAGCTGGTTCCCAGAGTGAAAGAGTTATGTTGACTTCAGATGAAAGACTTGTGTTGAACATGGAACACTGTTCTTAACCTAACCACTGGGGTTGTTGAAGCCGAAATTCATACAGTATTTGTTGTTAGATATCCGTTTCCTTTCACTCCTTAGAGTCAAATGGTCAAAGATGGTCCCATTGGGGTACCACGAAAACTAGCCTGCCCTACCATCCTCTCAAATCAGAGACTTTTGTCATCACCATATAATTATGGTATATGTGCGCACTTGCACTTTCCGTTCTTTTCACCTTTGGCTGTTTCCTGATGAAACCCTCCAACAAATCTCCAGCATCTGTTGAACAAGCCACATGAATGAAAAGATTGAATTTATCTATTATTAATCTGTCCCTATACAGTGTTTGATGGAGCATAACCCTAGTTCATCATCTAGAGTTGATAGAAAAACCACAGAGAAAAATAGAAGGAATCAGATGAAAGCCCTCTACTCCGAACTCAAATCTCTTGTTCCTAGCACCTCTAGGGTTCTCTCTCTCACTCTCTCGCTTTCACTTTCTCTCCCAGAAACACACACACACACACTCACAGGGAGAGTGGCGACGCGTAAAAGCACGTCTGCTAATGATAACTTGATGGTTGCAGGAAGTGGTATCATTGCCAGATCAACTAGATGAAGCTGCGAAGTATATAAAGAAGATGCAAATCAAGTTGGAAAGAATGAAGGAGAAGATAGAGAGCTCAACGAGAGTCGAAAAGCCGGATGCAAGGTTGAGCAGGGAAACAATGGTGGGGCTGAGACCACCGCAGATTGATGTTCGTGAAGTGGGATCAGCTCTAGAGGTTGTCTTGGTAACTGGTTTGGATTGTATGTTCCTGTTCAATGAGACTATTCGCTTGCTTCATGAAGAAGGCGCGGAGGTCGTCAATGCCAGTTATTCTGTCCTCGACGATGCAGCTTTTCACACTATACACTCAAAGGTACCCATTAAGTTTTCTGTTTCTGGTAATTAAGATTTGATGTGAAATACATGAGAAGAACTTCAATGCAGCGGTGATAGATTTCTTCAATATCCCAACAAGACCCTTTTTGTCATCTTTCTAAGTATGACAGAGATTGGCACAAGATATACATAAGCATCGATTTTTCGGCATCTCTTTATTCATCTCTCTCCCCTCTGTAGGTTGGGCAATCTGCTACAGGATTTGAAGCTGCGAGGATATCTGGGAGGCTAAAGAAGTTTGTGTATGGTGCTGCTTCATTTGAAGTATGATCTGATGACTACCTTATGCTTTTCTCAACATGTTTAATTGCTCTATTGACGTGATTATATGTTCCTTCCAACGTTTTTCGAGTAGGTGATATCGCTTTCTGATTGCATTTGGGATCCGTCATTCCAAATTATGTTGTCCATATAAATGGGGACAACCTAAGCATCAACGTATGGATAAGAAAATTTGTGGGTTATTTCGGTCAAAGGAACATTTGGAAGTAGAACTTGGATTTGATCAAATGGCCCTAAATTAAAGATCATTTTTACTGAGTAAATACAGCTTTTTGCATAGCCCTTCTCTTCCATTCATTCTTCAAGGGTAAATGATAGTGTTTCCAGTGATCTGTGGTGCAACTTTTAATGCTTGCTAGATGTCATTGCATGGCTGGTAAGTCCTTTCAGTCTGTTCTAGTGTGTGTCAAATTTTGTCTGACATATGTATGTCCCTAGCTACATATAAGATTGATGTTGTATGGAACACAGTACCAATGAAAGTTTAGGCATATGATCACCACCAAAAGTAGGCTGTGAATTTGTGTGAGATTGAAGATATATGGTACCAGTACATGCCAATTGAGACAGTAATTCTTTTACCATATATGATTAGGATCAAGAAAATGCGGAGGTTCGTGACCTAGGTTGTTGAACATGAACATTTCACTGATGTACCGGAAGAATGCATGCTCACATGCAGTGATACTCTGGAACCAAAATCTTTATTTCTCTTTTAAGCTTAAAGCCGATTCTTTATATTCCTGAAGCATAGGACCACACAAAAAGTTGCGGGTACCAACACTAGAGAAGTGACTGAAACATTTTATATTTGGACTCCAGGAGTAGGGGTTAAACACCTGTCACGCCCATAAACCATCTAGCTTCATCTTCTTTGCATGCTAGGCTGCAGCTACTTCTTGTTGGTATCAGCTATCCTTGTGAAGATATTCTGTAAATGCTTCTTTATGTTATTACCACAATCAACTGGCACTTGTTATCAGCATAACTGGGAGATTCAGACAACTTCCAAGATATTTGTGAGGTTGTTAAGGAGATTTGCTCGTTTTCTTGATTTAGTTGAAAACCTTGGCCAGTACCCACAAAAAGTATTTCTCTGAGTGGGGAGTACACACTTAAGATTGTCATGAGAAGGCATCTAGTCTCGATTAACAATAAAACTGACCCCAAGATGCTCAATTACCGTCCGAGTACCACCTCCACATTGTCGGGGCACGAAATTGACAAATTCTTCTACGTTTGTGTTAAGTTATTAGTTGTTTTAAAAATTTTAACTCCGATACTAAATTAAGGATAATAATAGTATAAAAACTTAAGCTATAAATTGATAAAAAGCTCGATCAAGGGGCTTCGTTTATAAGCCAAGTAACTTCATGCACAAATTTGCTTTACTAAAAGCAACCATCTCTGTATAGAGGATGATCTTTTCTCAATGCATTTTCCTTCACAATCATCACATGTAGATATACATGGATAGAGATCTTCCTCTATTTTGTTGAAGTCCAATAGGTTCCCATGGAAGGTCTTGGAATTGATTGATTGGAAGGTTATCGATCTTCTCTGAGTAGGCTATCAATCTGAAAATAGTACTCCCCCCGTCCCTGATAATTCGATCATGTTTCACTTGGCACTCATTTTCACTTGGCACGCATATTAAAGATTTAGGTTATATTGTGTGTTTACTATTTTACCCTTTAGAGAGAGGGGGGAAGAAAGTGAGTCAAGATAAAGAAAATTAGTTAGTGGAGTGTTAAATGTGAAGAGAAAAAATAAAATAAAAAAGTGGGTCCGAAGAGAGAAAATGAGCTGGTAAAGAGTTAAATGTAAATACAGAAATTGAATAAAAAAAGTGTAAAAGAGTAAATATGGAAAAACACTTAATCTTTCTTAATTTGGAAAATGAGCAATTTTTGTGGGACGGCCCAAGAAGCAAATATGATCAATTTATGAGGGACGGAGTGAGTAACTTAAATTGGGTTAACTTGTGATAAACGAGAGCTATCCTGGAATATTGTCAGTGACCAAGTGAGTACAGCCACATAAAAAATTAGCCTTTCTTTCTAGATAATTTTTCTTTACTTGTTTTGTTATTCATATATTTTGTGTTTAATGTATTATTTTTCAATTTTTTTAATGTAAAAGTTGGTTACCATTTTTGTTGTTTACTGTTTGAATTAATATCAAATCTGCGTCCTAAAGTATACATTAGATTCAACTTGAGTACATAATATTTTAAAATGTATCAAAAAAATACTTAATCTTTTCTTTGGAGCCAATAGAGTCCAAAAGTGAACGGATGCAAACCACAATCAAATTTTTCAAGGGCAAATAGTATCAATACAAAGCTTTTCAATATATTTAAGTCTAACACTCATGTTTTGCCAAGACACTCCATATACACTTAGGGTCCGTTCAAAATCATTTACAGTTTTGGTTTTTTGTTTCTAAAAAAATAAAAATAAAAACCAAAACCAAAACAGTTTAGTTTTTATTTTTTATAAAAACAAATGAGTGTTTGATTACCCATTTTTTATTTTGAGTTTTTTCTTTTGGGTATTTGGTTACTCAGTTTTTATTTTGAATTTTTTTCTTAATTTGGTGGTGGTTGCGGTGGCCGTGGCAGTGGCCGACGGGGGCCGGGGGCAGTGGCGGGCGGTGGTTGTGGCGGTGGGGGGTGATGGCGGTGATCTCAAAACAAAAAACAAAACTGAAAACCCAAAACTCCAAAATATGAGTTTTAAAAAACAAGCATATTTTAAAATTTGGTTTTTAAACCCTGAAGGGAAGAAAAAAATGAAAAACTGTGTACCAAATACGTTTTTTTTTCAGTTTACAAAACTGGAGAAAAAACTGAAAATTTAGCTTTACAAGGAGTGTCAATAGCAAAGACCCCATGACCATCACTTCTTCTAACAACCCTGTCGCCATCATAGTAGTCTCATGCCTTATCCCACACATACCAACCAAACCCAACCCACCATAAAGTCACACATTGTCATCACATCTTCTTTCTTATTTTTTTAGAAATTAAATAATAACACAACTCCTACGCCATAAATGACTATTTAATAAAAATAGACCTAAAAGACATAAAAACAGAACTATTTATTTAATAAAAATAGAACTATGGTCATTTCATAAAAATAGAACTAAAAAACATAAATGACTATTGTCATTACATCTTCTTTCTTATTTATTTAGAAATAATAACTCAACTTCTATCCCATCAACTACCCCACGCTCCACATAATCCATATCAACACCACCATCCACTATTAACGCTTTCGCTTGCCGCCAATCAACCGTATCAACACCAAAATGCAAACCAAAATTATATAAATCCAAAATCTAAAATAAAAAAAAAACCCATCAATAAAAAAAACCGAATCCAAATTACAAACGAAGACTCAAAATCAAAGTCAAACCACATATGTAATCCAATTTAATACGTAGATTGGTTTGGTCGCTTTGATCTTTCTAGTTAAACTTGATGCACTAGAGATTGGGAGATGGTGACAATGTCGAGGAAGGGGTAGCAGTACACAAAGGGGTTACTTGCGTTGTCAGAGGTGGTGATGGTGGTGGCCGATGGGTTTAGGTGTTGAGCATGAAGATGGAGGCGGTGAGGGTGAGTGTGGCTTCACGATGGAGGCGATTGTGGTGGGTTGTTGCTGCGACTAGTGGTAGTTTTTGTGTCGTTGTTAATGGCGGTCGATGTTTGTGCAACTAAGAGTGGGGGTGACGGTTGTTATGCGGTTGAGCGCGGTGGTGGATGTTTTGCAGCTTTAGTGGTGGTAGTCGATGAACTTGACTCTTAAAAATAAAAGGAGAAGAAAAAATGATTAAGCCCACGTCTATTTTCACAGTGACAATTTTACATTTTTGACTTCTTAACCTTTGAGTCTCGTTAGTAGCTGAATTTATTTGGTTCAAAAATAAATATTTAGGTAAGAATTTTTCACGTTGTAAATATCAGGTACTAGGTTGAATTTGAAGTATATATTACGGTACAAATTTGACATTAGCCCTTTTAATCTTATTCTTTTCAGTTTTTTTGTTTGGTTACTATCTTCAAGTTCAATTGTCAAAAACACCAAATTTATACGATATTCACTAATTCTTTTCAAATGTGTTCTTCAATGCTCACTCATCCTGACTTTCAAATGTCCTAAGAATGATATTCATACAACATAGATAGGTTTACGTTTTTAATGTGGTACTTAAATTAGTTTTATTATTTTTCGTAATTTTGAAAATGGTATCCAAACATGTTCATACATGTTTTTCACTTCTTTAAAATGCACTTTCTCGTATTTTAAAAGATATAAAGTCAAAAGCAGAACACGATTGTTAAATGGAGTAAGATAATTGATATTGAGCTTTCGTTTGCCATTTGAACTTCACTTATAGTATCAGAAACTGTTTGATAAAACTGAAATTTAAGTGCTAAAATTTATACGTTGAATTTGTAAAGTTGAAAACTTTAAGCGGCTGATGTTTTATAGGTGAAAATTAAGTTAACTTGTTTGATAAACGAAAAGTGGATGCTTGAAAATTATTCTAACTTACACATTTATCCATTTTACCAGAATTACACATCTATGTATACGTTTTAAAATTGTATGTTGCCAAAATTGTGTTAGTTGTGTTGGTGATGGAGGTGATAATGGTGATGTAGTAATAATGGTGTCTGTGAAAATGTGGTGGAGGCGACATGATGCTCACGGTGGCACCTACAATGTAGTGGATATGAAAGTAATTTTGGTGGATGTGCATGGATGTGGTGGTGGCGATAATGGTGTTGTACAGTTGTCAGTATCCTCGTGGCAATGATGCTGTTGGTGGTGATATGGTACTAGTAATGGTGACGGCTTGGTCATTGTAATTATGGTAGCTGTGGCAAAAAAGACATATTAGTTGTGGTGGTGGCTTTAGTCTGGCTGAGGCGATGTTGCTAGCAGATTGATTGCGGCGGCGTCATGGGGGGTAGTTATTTTCTTTTACGTAAAATTTAGTTCAATAACTTTTGACCATCTCATTTATTCTAAGTGATAAATATTAAGTAACTTCACCCCAACTTAAAACTTTGGATAATTTTTCTCATACGCACTTAACTAAAAATTATAAAAAAAAATTAATAAGATTTAAGTACTTAATTGTATTATCAAGTAGATGCTTAATCTCACTTTCTGAGGATATTTTTGAAGTATTAGGTGAAAAAAGAAAAACTCAAATGAAAAACAGAGTGCAAAATATTACCTGTGTAGAGCAAATTCATACAGCACTCACTCATTCATCATAAGAGATATTGGCATCACATCCTTTAAAGTAGTGGGAGAAGGGTGTCCGAACAACGTTAACCTATTTTCCCAATATTCAAAATCAAAGTTTAGCATAAGTTTTAGGGTTATAATTTTGAAAATGGTACAAATAAGTTAGTCGAAGAATGTTTTTAAGCGTGTTTAATAGTGTAATATAGATAAATTTGTGCGTTTAATATGTTACTCATGGCCAGTTTGGGATATCTAAATGGAAAGGAACTTTTAAAACCTAACAAAAAGAAAAAGGTAGGAAGCTCTAGCTCGCTACTATTTTTTTCGCACGGTTCTAGACGACATAGCTTCGATCAAATGTCGACGATATGTTTGCTATTTCATAAGCTATTACTCGTACTTTTATCACTTACACACAAAATTAACACCAAACTGCACTTTTTTGAACAAGGCAATAAAAAACTTTTTGTACACAACAACGAGACATTAGCTTTTCTCAAGAAAATATAATCGTTGCATGTGTCACGCAGGATTATTCAGTCGACTAGGACATGATATATCATGATTAGATAAGTTCGGATAACATATCTTATCGAACAAAGTGGAGAAGATATAAATCTTATCCTGTATTTGGACCAAATCCAGATTATAAGCTGGATAAGCATTGAATATGATTACCTTGCCGCCTTAACCACCGGCGGCAACCACCATTCTGAACCCACTACCACCCTAAGGCCTAAACCCACCACCACACCACTGACATTATGTTAAACCCCTTTTCCTTTGGGCCATAAAATCTAGTAGCCACTCTGCCCCACAACCACTAGATGGGCTTACTACTAAAAGCCCAAACCCTAAACAATCAAGGCCCACAAAATAGTCCAACACACACACACATAACAACTTCACCTTAGGGTTTCTGTTTTCATCACATTAACTCCCTTCCCTCGCACTCACTCATCGCCACCACCACCGCTTTTTCACGCAGTACACCGTCAACTGCGTGTGCCGGGATCCGATCGGAAACACCCCACCATGGCAGGCTTCGAGATCGGGTCGGTCCCCTTCAACTCGGACGGCTGGGGTCCGCCCGACTCCTCCTCCCCTCTCCTCTCCCCCCACCCGCCCCATGTCCCCTTCGCCCCCTTCTCCCGCTCCGACAAGCTCGGCCGCATCGCCGACTGGACCCGCAACAACCCCTTCCACAACCCGACCCGCGGTAACCAAACCCGAAACCAGACTCCCTCCGACTCGGCCTTCGATTTCACCGGCGACGACTCGTTCGGTCCCCTCGGCGCTGACGAGGACTCCTCCTTCCGCCTCGTCGACGGCAAGCCGCCTCCCCGCCCCAAGTTCGGTCCCAAGTGGCGCTTCCAGCAGCACCGCAACCAGCTCCCCCAGCGCCGCGACGAGGAAGTCGAGGCCCGCAAGCGCGAGGCCGAGAAGGAGCGCGCCCGCCGCGACCGGCTCTACCACGCCAACCGCTCCGGCGGCAACGCACCGCGGCGCGAAGCCGCGGCGTTCAAGTCATCCGTCGACATCCAACCCGAGTGGAACATGCTCGACCAAATCCCTTTCTCCTCCTTCTCGAAACTGTCTTTTACAGTTCCCGAACCCGAGGATTTACTTGTGTGTGGCGCTTTGGAGTATTACGATCGTCAATACGACCGGATTACCCCCAAGAACGAGCGGCGTCTCGAGCGATTTAAGAACCGGAACTTCTTCAAAGTCACGACAACCGATGACCCGGTGATTCGCCGCCTCGCGAACGAGGATAAAGCTACGGTTTTTGCTACAGATTCAATTCTCTCGACGCTGATGTGCGCGCCCAGGTCCGTTTACTCGTGGGACATTGTGATCCAGCGAGTTGGGAATAAGTTGTTTTTCGATAAGCGTGATGGGTCTCAGTTAGATTTGTTGTCTGTGCACGAGACGTCCCAGGAGCCGCTGCCCGAGGCGAAGGACGATATTAATTCGGCGTATTCCTTGTCTGTTGAGGCTGCTTATATTAATCAGAATTTCTCGCAGCAGGTTTTGGTTAGGGATGGGAATAAGGTGACGTTCGAGGAGGGGAACCCATTTGCCAACGAGGGTGAGGAGGTGGCGTCAGTTGGTTATAGGTATCGCAGGTGGAAATTGGACAATGATATGTATTTGGTTGCGCGGTGCGAGGTTCAGAGCGTGGTTGAGGCAAACAATAATAGGAGTTTCTTGACACTGAATGCGCTTAATGAGTTTGATCCAAAGTACGCCGGGGTCGATTGGAGGAGGAAGTTGGAGACGCAGAGGGGGGCGGTGTTGGCAACCGAGTTGAAGAACAATGCGAACAAGCTGGCCAAGTGGACCGCGCAGGCGCTCCTGGCGAGTGCGGATATGATGAAGTTGGGGTATGTGTCAAGGGTGCATCCTAGGGACCATTTTAACCATGTTATTTTGGCTGTGGTTGGCTACAAGCCAAAGGATTTCGCTGGGCAGATTAACTTGAATACTTCGAATATGTGGGGGATTATAAAATCTATTGTGGATTTGTGCATGAAGTTGAATGAGGGGAAGTATGTGCTTGTTAAGGACCCTTCGAAGCCGCAAGTGAGGATTTACGAGGTTCCTGTGGATGCTTTTGAGAATGATTATGTGGAGGAGCCGTTGCCTGAGGAGGAACAGGTTCAGCCACCTACAGAGGCCGCAGATGGTGGGGAAGCAACTGCAGCTACAAATGATGTGGAAGACAAGGAGATTGTTCCTGAAGCTTAAAGGGTAATAATACATGCTTCAAATTAATTCAGTCAGTTATGCATCCTGCTTCATTTGAATGATATTGTTCTTAAAGTCTTTATTTTTCCTTATACAAATGCATTTTGTTTATGTAAAGCATCTGGCTAGCAGCTTTAAGAATTGTCAAAAACTGAATTTTCGCTTCTTATAGTGTCATCTTTTTGTATGAATTTTGTGCTGATTTTGGCTTTCATCGTAGGGTTGAACAATAGTATGTTTTAATATGTATGTATGAAAGATTATAAGATTGTAAATGTCATTAAAGGTCAGCAAAGCTCCTTGTTCCTTTACATTTCCTGGGAACTGTAACTTTTTGGTACTCAATCTACTTTTATCTGGGTTGTAAATGTGTCACATACAACATGTAGCTGTGTACTAATTCTCTGGCCTATTTAAATTTGTAATCCCTAATCTCTACTGATTCTCATTCTTGTACATCTATTCCTTTATCCAACGCTTCTGGACATAATTCTTCTTGTTTTTACCAAGTTAGACCCAATACAATGGGGAACAGAATTTACATGTTTCTCCTCCCACTTCCCCCTCCCTCCTCTGCTATCATGTGCTGATTAAACTACCTTATTCAGTTCACAAACTAAACATCACCTCCATTGGTTTGCCACCTGCACCCCTGCCATCCAAAATGAATAAGACGAGATATGGCATCATCTCTTTTGCAACAATCGTTTGGTTGTGACCTGTAATCGTCCCAGATTCTGAATATTAAACCAATAGAGGGGTTGCTTGGTTGAATAAATCCAAATCAAGAAATAGACGGCGGTTTGAAGTTAATTATTCTGTAGCTTCACTGTTTTCTTGTAGTATGGCTCAGTATTTCTTGTTTGAAATTCTTATGCGAATTTATGGAGTAACATTATTGCATGATACTTGATTCAAACCCAAAAAGGGTAAAAGGTATTTTTGTCTGAAAAGTAGCTTGGAGGTAGTTCTAGTATTTTCTTATTCGGATCTAATATGATTAATTGCTAGTTCGGTAACAGAGTATGATGTACAATCTAGGTCTTGCTCATCACATGTAATTTGGTGGGTTACAAATTTTCAATAATTGGTGGACTATTTCAACATTATATGTTTAAGAGAGTCCAATGTACCTGTAACTTTAATTTATCATTTGGTGGTTCAGAACATAAATATATACTGAACTAATCCTTATTGCTGGCTCTAATAGATGTTTAACAGGTTGAGTGTATGTTATTCATTTTATCTTAAGGACACATTCTGAGGGGAAATATAAATTCTCCAATTGTTGGATCACTCCCCTTGTTTAGGGTATGCTAATATTATCCCTTTCCCTCATCCAATATCCCCAAAGTGGAAGCAATAGACTTCTTTGCTACATAGATTGGAAAGGCCATAAGCTAGGTAGCACGGTGTCGGTGTCCGACACCGATGCGGACACCGGACCGCAATTTTCAAAAAATCAGATTTTGGACACTGCAGGACACCGCTATTTTTAATATATATATATATATATATATATATATATATATATAAATATCAAATACATTCTACAATCTAAAATAACAAACAATCATGAAAAACTACCAAAACAAGGAATTCAAATACAAGTCATACTTAAACGTAAATCCAACATAATACATGGTACATAACGTAAGAAACTTACAAAGTAAAAAAAAAAAAACGAGAGGGGACTTTCTTCACTCTTTCGGTACAAAAAAATGCAAGACAGAGGGAGAAAAAAAAGAAGGAAACAACTTTTCAGTAATCAGTACAAATGCAAGATGGGGGAGGGAAAAAAGAATAAGAAAGAAACGAGAGGGAAGGGAGACTTTTAGAGTTTTGATAACTAGAAGAAAAAGGAGACGAGATGAGGAAGAAGGACCCACACGGTGGCGGAGGACCTCCAGCGACGATCAAGTGAGCTCTGGCGATGGCGACGGCGATGGCGGCAACAACTTCTTCGGTATCTGGCGACGGCGACTGTAGCCATCAGATCTGTCGGCTTTGGCTTCGGAATGTTGGCGACTGAGCTCCGGCGACAGCTCTGAAGTGAGAGAAGCAGACGGTAATGGCTCAGATTAGGGCACATTTGATCCCCAAAATTAATTCAAAAATTTTCAAATTATCCCCAAACGGTCCGACACTCCTCGACGAAGTGTCCGACACGTGTCCGGAGGGTGACGGGGTGTCCGTCCGTTTAGGACACCATACCTTCACCTAGGAGAGGTGTCAGTGCTTCCTAGGCCATAAGTCAGGAAGTGACATCTGTTTTTTTATGCATTGGGTCGATTTTGAAGATAGAAATGTGTTACTTCATGTCAGTATTTATCAAAGTGGGGGTTAGTTGTTAAGCATCACACTTTAATGTAAGTATCATTGAGTAAAGGGACGGCAAGCAGATCAGAGCTCTATACGCATCCAAAGACGTTTTCTTTTTGTCTTACTGGTAAAAAACTACAATACTACGAGGTGTAGCAGGTGTGATTAATCTTGTCTTCAATCTTATCTTATTCTGATTTAATATGATAAATTGCTAGTTATAGGTACATAGTCAATCCCTGTTGCTGGCTTCCACTAGATTGTTACACTTATTTAACAGTTTGAGGTTATGTGCTGTATTTTAATTTAAGGACAAATTTTAGGGGAATATAATCAATATTGAATACCAATAGTGGGGTCCTCCCCCTGTGCATGGTATGCTAATACCAGCCCTCCCTTTCCCCTTCCCCAAAGTGGAAGCACTAGACTTAATCGATGGGTAAAGGCGATAAGTCGGGAAGTGACATGTTATTTGTGCTTTGGGTGGATACTGAGGAAATTGGCATCGAAAAACTTAATGTTTGAATAGAATAACTGGATTTGTGTTACCTCTTTTTTGCCTTAATACGTGATAGGACTCAATTTGCGAGTTGGGATTAGTTGTTCTGCATCACACTTTGATGATGTGTTGGAACAAGTTAGCGATTCATTAATGTTCACTGTCTAGAAGCAAGAGAGGGAGGAAATTGGAACTGACGTACATGTGTTCTGAGGGAAAAAGGAGATTCGTGAGTAATTCATTGAAATGAGGGGTTACCTAAAATATATTGTCAGCCATTTAATTCTGACGCATATAACATCATGTCTTAGAGGTCTTGGAAATTAACACTCTCGTGTATGGAGGGGATAGTCCCTGGGTTGTGAATCTCGGTGTTGCTTTTATGTATGCAGTGGTATATTTTCAGTATCATCTTACTTGTTTGTTATAGCTTTGTTCATCAAACTGTACATGAGCCAACCTTACCAGTCTTGCAATGCTACACGGTCTTGCAAGCACAAGGTCCTACTGATAATGGGGTACTGCAATTTAGGTTTTAGGATACTGGCCATATATAGTATGCAGTTGTAATATTTGTTTGCTTCAACAGTTGTGCAAGTTTATTTTTCTGATATAGCTTACAAACTATATTTAAGTGCTTGACAAATTAATTTGTCTTGTAAAATGGAACTAGCAGATATGTAAGTTTTTGCCTTCATTTTTGTAATGTCCGTCCATGTTTTTCCTTTTTGGTTTCCTCTCCCTGATTCTCTTTCCCGCATCTTCCTAGAATCAACTTTATCGAACGAAATTGATTTGTGCTTGTGTGGGAATTTAATTGTGACATTAAAAATTGGAAATATTGCACAATATGATCTGTAAGTTTTAATATGATGTTGATGAATATGAACCATAACTTCCTATGCTAATCTGACTCTCGAATCCTATCCCCCAGGTATGCTATGTTACTGTATTGGATGGTTAGTCGCTTATGCCCAACGAGGCTGATCTACGATGGCAGCAATAATACATGTGTCTGCAGGATGAGCTGCGTTGGTTGTGAACTTCAAATGGTTACTTCTTGAAGCAGCTCTCTGATGTTTGGAGTTTTGGTTTATTATCTCAGTTTTGTTTACTAGTCGAAAAGGAAAAAAAGATCTCAATCTTGTGTTTCCTTGGACATACAGCCGTGTAATAGAGATTTACTTTATTGTTCATGGCTATTATTTTCTCCTAGATGTAATGCTATTTCAGTTCTGCTAAATGGGTAGCTTCAGAATTTGTCACTGGGGGGGTGGATATTGTTTGTCATTTTCCTGTTGAGGTTGGAGGAGGGCCTAAGGGAGGCGGAAGTTATTTTAGATATGTTCAACGGTTTTAGATGGTTAGAATCATTGGTCCTCGATTATCCAATACTTTCTATTCTTTTATGGCGTAGGCGTTGTTCGTATCGCTTTCATTTAGTGAAGTTGGTCTCTCTTTCTAATAATTTTGTTTTAGTCCTTCAGTTCGTTATCTTTTGGTTCATTGACCTTTGGAGCTTTGTTACTTTGGGCATAAATTTTTTATGGCCAATTCTTGCCTCAAGTATGTGAGATAAAAAAAATGAAGAAAAAGAAAAGCCAATCAGTATTCATTCACCTTAAAGAGTTAAAAGAGTACATAAATCTCATGAACTCGACAATGTTTCTATGGAATTTCATATTATAAAAATTAAAGTAAAGTCAATTTTTATAAAATTCAATTTCAGTATAATTTTTTAATGTTCCAAACAACAAAAATTTAGCATTTAAAATGAAACATTATCAGTTTTGTAGTTCTAAACACACTGTAAATACTTTAGAATTATTTTCGGCCAGCGTACGTTAAAACTCATGATTCTTGGATCTTTCCAAATCTTGTACTTGAATGAGGAATCAATTTCGGCTAGCTAGAACACCCCCACACACCAATGTCCTCTAGTCTTGGGAATCAACTTTGGCCATAGCCATAGTTGCAAAGTAATTCAATACTACAGTATTATCAATATCGTATCGGTATCGGCTATACTGACCGGTACATACCATTTTTGCCTTCTACTGATACAGTATCCCTTACATTTTTGTACCGGTTAAAGTACCGCTCTGTACCGGATGTATTGGCCTGTACAGGTGATACCGGTCGAGAACCACGTACCGACCGAAATATTTTATTTTGTACGAATTCCTTAAAAAATATAAAAGTAACAAATTTTGTTAGACAGTTTATAAATTGATCATATAAAGACTAAATAAAAAAAAAACATAGTAAGTTTTTTTATAACAATCAAAGCCTCTGTAACCTCTTACTCATAATATTCACTTAACTTTAATTTACTTTATATCTGAAAGTTTTGATCATATTCTTTCACATATATAATGTACTGTTTTATACACATGTACGCTAGCACACACACAAAAACAGCTTATTCTTGAATCCCAAAGACATTATTTTTAAACAAACAACTTATTTTTACATAAAAAAATTGCGAATGAGATCGTTGAAAAAGGAGATAATCATAGTTGAGGTAATTAAATTGATTAAGTTATTTAGTTTATTTGAAAACTAACGTAATTTAAGCTCTCTAGGACAAACAGTTTATTTTAAAAGAGCTGTGAGTAAAAACATATATATGTATATATTGTTAGTTCGTCAATGAGTGAATATTACAAATGTATATTATTGAGACGATATCGAGACGGTATCGATACCGGTACGTACTATTTCATAAAAAATGATACTTATTTCGATACGATATTTATAACTATAGTACATAAACGAATGGTTTTAACGGGCTCTTGGTTTTGACAAAGTGTGGGCGGCAGCGGAAGCAAGAAGCCATCTGCCTTAAAGAAAGAGCCAACAGCTTTTGGGCCACCCCCTGTTTCTTTTTTCTTTTTCACCATTAAACCAAGTTCGGCACGTTGTAACTATTCATTAATACTAGATGATCTGGTGGTAACTTCAAGTTGCAATAGGATTAAATTTGTCTAAGTAGTATCGGATTAGGACCTCTCTCGTCTATAAGTACGGCTTCGGGTGTGCTGGTTAGCCACATCGGTGAAAGAAAATAAGAGAGCTCTTAGCATAAGGTGTCGCTCTGTGAAATCGTGAATATTATTACCGCTCTATTGTGCGTGCTTAGATAATCGATAGACTTCGATAAAAGTAACGCGAGGTTAAGAGCGATAATTCCCGGGTCCTACGAGGCCAGGAGCTACTAATAGCCGTCAAAACTAGTAGCCTTGAAATTATTCCAGTGGGCTCGCCAACTTCGCCTACCCCATCTACATCTATATAATACTACTTGACATTGCTGAAACCGTCACAAATCTTCCTAGAGATTCCAGTTCATCAGATTCTGTGGAAGGAAAACTGCTGGTTTCACCAATGGCTTCTCTTGTTCTTCTCTTGTCTGAACTTCTTAGACGCCAAGACGCTGACCACCTCCTTGCATACTCAACATCACCACCATCCTGCTATTCTTCATCTGGTTCTGCTGCGGCTGCTGCTGCCGCCGCCAAAAGGGTTGTCAAAAGGCCTCGGGAAAGCTCGGGGGACGGTCGCGACGAGGCGGAGGGATTCTCAGAAGATTTACCTGATCGGTTTAGGGTTTGTGTTGACCTTGTTTGGCCTTAAAACTTTGGTTTGCCTGGCACTGATACATGTAAATTTCGACAAAAGAGCTTCTTTTCTAGTAAATTTCTTTTTATCAAACTGTACTTGGATTTCTTGCAGTTATGGCATGATCATGTCCTCTGTGAAACTGGAAACATGAACAATGGAGACCTGACTTGCCATGCCTCTTTTTGTAGGGAAGCAAATAAATCCCATGACCAATGAGATTCCTGTTTTAGCAGAGAAAAAGCTAAGAAAAGGATTGGGTACTAGATTTGTTGCTTGAACTAAGTGGGCTTCTTTCCACATTGGCCAGAACCCAAATGCAAAAACAAAAAAACTAAAATGGTTGCAAGACTTGACCAATGAAAACTCAAAGCAATCGCAATCTATGAACATGATATAAGGGCATTTTGTTTTGGTTTACAATTCAAGTTTCCCGTTAATTTTTGTGTGAATTCTACTCTGTTATAGTTTAGTTTGATTCCGAACAGCGTAATGTTATCGAGTATTCGATTTTCTCCAATATCATGTTAGCCATTTTTTTCCGACGCTAATTGACAATTCTACGGTCACGGTTGTTCCCCGTCACTTTTTTACTAGATAACACAGTACTTAGTTCATCCAGTAAAAGAATAGAGAAAAGTCAGTCAATTAATTGGAAAGGTTATAGCCATATTGCCAGCTTCATCTTTAGATTGAGCTAGGTCTTGTGTAGCTCAGTATATGGTTACCAAGGGGTGCAACCAGTCAACACTTCATGTCATGGTTCATGTAAACATCAAGGAGATGCCTTAATTAGCTTTGTTTTGGATGTGTCACACGTTCCAGCAATGGGAATTCTTTGATGATAAGAAACACTCTTCAGGCACACTAAAATAACTTTTGGACTTATTTAACGTTTATTTCACGCATAATTTGCACAACATAACGTTGTAAGAGCGCGTTTGAAGTTGATTTTGTGATGGTCAAACTTGATTTAATCTGAATTTAATCAGGTTGTTATTAGGTGTTTGACAAACATACAAATTTTGATTAAATCAATTTTTAATAGTTAAAATTTAATCTTGAGTACTTTTTAAGATAGTTTACAATTATAAATATCTTATGCTTTTTTTGTCTGTTAATTGCATGACGTAAAATATTATTAACTTAGGGTAAATACTTACTATGAAACTATGCGACCAAGATATTCACGTCATTCAGATAATTCTAACATCTTTTATCTATTAAATCTACTTTAATTGAAGTAAATTTCCTCTCTTTTCCTGATGCAGTAAATACAAATTTTCATTCTTTGAACTGAAAATTATCTAAAAAACTAGATTGTCCAAAGCATTTGAGGGATTGAAAAGTTTCACAAAGCCAATACAATTTATATATCCACCACAAACACAGATCACTGGAGTTTCAGAGTCCAAATTATAGTAACACTTCAATCCATTTGGGATGACGTACTATATCTCACATTTGTCGGTAAAAATCATAACAATATCGCTAAGAAATATAAAAATATGACAAAAAGGTGCGTAAAGTGTACTAAATGAAGAGAGAAGTGCACAATAACCTTGAAAGAGAATCATATTGATAAAGGTGTGACAAAGTTCTTGTACAATTATGTCATTTGCACACAAACTCAGTTACCTCTTGACATCGTGTCTCTAATTCATCTTACTGTTTTTGGGATCCTATGTCTAATGAAAATTGTGCATTCAAGTCCGCAACGATCTAAAATGCTCACTTTGATATTAACAATAATGTATAGAGGTTGCCGTTAAGTTCACGTTAAATATTCTGTATCTATACTATGATAGGTAAGTCCTGCATGAGAATGTCCCACAAAGTTAAATCAACTTTCGTTTTTGGACAGAAGAGGATAAACTATTATGTTGATCAAATTACGTGGGACGGAAGAGGGTAAACTATTACTTTATAATAAATATAACGGTACTAAATCATTAAAACCGATCACCAATAGTTTCTATTAAGGTATGAGAGCGATCTACAAACTAATAATAAACTTTGACTGTTACCTATGTTGTAAGAGTATTCCTCAAATTCTATATATAGTGATAGTTTATAATCGTTAAATGTTTTTAGTCACTTTTTTCCTAATACTTTCGGCGTTAATTTTTAAAAATATTTTTTTTTTAGCGATAATTCTTAATTATAGCCGAGAACGACAGGATGTGAAAGATCCTTCGATGCCAAACAAATGTTTGAAAGTTTGAACTCTATAAATTCATCCCCTTGGATGCCCTATTACTCACTCTACCACTCTCTCTTTCTCTCTCCTTCCTCTCTATGGGTGTACTTCAATTGAAACCTCTGATGCTCCTACAACAGCTCTCAGTGCTGTTCCTGAGTTGCTCCAGCATTGTGTTGAGTTATGAGGTTGACGGGATGAGTTGGACTCAGTCACCCCACCATGCACCGAGTTACTCTCCGGCTGAAGCCCCCCAACACCACAAGGGTCACCACAAGGGTCATCACCAAGCCCCCAAAGCTCATGCCCCGACCAAACCACCGGCTCACTCCCCGAGTCATCCACCGGTTCACCCTCCCGCCTACCCCCCCAGTCATGGCCACCCTCCGGTTCACCCACCGAGTTATCCCCTTCCACCCCGGAAACTTGTAGCCGTGCAAGGTGTTGTCTATTGCAAGTCCTGCAAGTACCTTGGCGTTGAAACCCTTTTGGGTGCTTCTCCACTCCTTGGTTTGTTCCTACTCCCTCTCCCTCTCTACTTTCTGTACTAGAGTTTGTCATGTTGTACGTCTCTGTGTGTGTGTGAGAGAGAGAGAGAGAGCGCGCGATTTGGGTGCTAATTTCATGATTTACATTTGGGTAGATTTCTAGCTGAGACCATGCATATGTGGGCAATTTCATTATCAAAATAATGCACATATTGCATAAACGGCTGATGTATTTTCCATTTCACACACATGTGCACACACCATTTTCATCTTAGGCTTCGTTCTGGTAGTCCTGTTGATTCATGGCCCTTCTGCATTGCTGCTTGTACGTTGTGTTGTACAATAAGAACGCATAAAGTAACAATAGACGGATGAGACGTATTTCTGTTTGAAAGAAGGAACAGGACAAACCTTCACTGCTTTTAGGGGGAAGAGGTGCATGCAAAAGTTCTTTTGTATCTTGTACCAAACCAAAAAAAGGTTCTTTTGTATCTAACGATGCATCTGGTATGGGTAAAAGTGAAGAAGGTGTGACCTAACATAAGTTGGACACTTGTACGCATCAATATAATTGTACCTTCTATTAATGGCAATCCTGTAATTCAATAAAAAATACTCCGTAGTAGAAGAGTTTGAACTCCACTTAGCACTTGTGGTACCTTTAACCTTAGAAGTGAATTTCAAATATCAATTCTCGAAAATAGTGTTTGGGGAAATTATCAACACCGTACGTGATACCCTATTGTATAATTAGCGGAATGTAGCTGATGATTGATGGCCGGCGTACAACATTTTAATGCACGGCTTAGAGGGGTTTTCTGTTGCAGTTGCGGATTATCAATGTTATTCATTGTCTTTGTTTGGATGGCATTACTGCATTTCTGATACTCACTTCCTCCCTAAAAGGGTCCCCAACAAATCTTCGTACAGTTTTTACCAACTGTTGTAGGGGAGATAATCATATGATTTGATGATTATTTTGTTTATGCAAAGAAAGATCAGTCCTTTTAGGGCCAAAAGACAGCATATGTGAATCACTAGCTTACCTATCTTTGTTCCTTTCTGAGCTGCAAGAACACTAATGACTAGAACAAATTTATGTTCATGCAGGAGCCGTTGTAAAGCTAGAATGCAACAACACCAAGTACAGACTAGTCCAGAAGTCCAAAACAGACAAGAATGGCTACTTCTTCATCATGGCACCAAAGTCCATCACCACCTACGGATCCCACAAGTGCAAGGTTTCCCTGGCCTTCTCTCCCTCGGCTACCTGCAACCAGCCAACCAATCTCCACTATGGCCTCAAGGGTGCCATCTTGATGCCATCCATGTCACTTCCACACCCCAAACTCCCCCTACAAGTGTACTCAGTCGGGCCTTTTGCCTTTGAGCCTTCAAGCAAAGTTCCATGCCCACGTTGAGATCAGGTGCCCCAGTTGGGCTCATTGATTAAGAGGCTGATTTACAGTTGTTTCTATATGGTGTTTGCCGTTTGGAACCTACTAGCTCTGTATGGTAGTAACTAGTAATGAGTTATGTTGTACTGGTTTTTGAATTTTTCTGTTGATGAGTGGAATCTGGATTGACATGAATGGCAGTGTCTCAGTTTGTGGCAGACATGGTAACTTTATTTATTTCACGTTTGCCGATGTAATTACTGTTCTTTACATAAAAAGAGTAAAATGGAAAAAGTTACACATCTCCCTATGTGTGTAGACTTGACTGACTTGTACATGGAAAAGGTGAAAAAGCTCTGACTTTAGGCATGGCTTGCACATGAGAGTATGCAAGCCTTGATTGATGGGTCTCTGGTTCTGGTTCGCATCCAATGCAGACCCCTCCTCCCTCTCCTAGCTTTGTAGGTTTACTGTCCTGACATTATTCGCTAGTGGCTTCTGATTACAACTAATTTATCACAATTCACAAAGTCCTGCTAAAGTTTAAAACTCTTGCAAGATTAAAAAGATCCTAATTAAAGCTACCAATTCCAAAATCAACCAAGTTTATAGAGAGGGCAACAAAAGTGTGGATCAATTATCAAAGCTTGGATCGTTTCAAAGAGAGTTTTTTATGTATCTCATGCAACCACCTAATGTGATTCTCCCATTGTTAGCAGCCGGTAAAGCTGGTGTTGTCGATCTTAGGACCTAAACTGATGTACATTTAGTTATTTAATCTTCTGTTGCACCAAAAAAAAGATTAAAAAGATTGTCGCTGATTGGTGGAGTTTTATGTTGGTTATTCAAGTTATATTTTTATCGCTTTGGATATCTACATTTTTAGGGCCGTTGAGTTGACAGCGGATTTCAAATAGTAAAAAGTAGAGCATAAACATCATCTTTTTTATTTGAGTTATATTTTTGTCGCTATAGTGGACCATATCCCGAGCCCTTCAAGGTCTTGAGCGTTGAAAGGGGAATTCAAATTATACAAGGTGAAACTCAAATACCATTTCTCTTTATGTGTGTTAGCAATTAGTTTAAAACGCAAAATGACCACAAGAAATTCCTTTTAAGCAATCCCAAATTTTATGAATATGTATTGCTGTTCGTACATCAAATGAGTACGTGCTCACCGGTGCCACCGGCGCTGTCGCCGATGTTCATTTAATTCGAAACAAAGTAAACATAACTTTACGAGTAAAATTAGGTAAAACAAAATTCAAGGCTGTTTTGTAGATAGTTATGGGATATAAAAATGAGACTTCTGTGCGGTTTAGACTTTGGAGTGCGCACAAGGTACAGATCTCAACCCACTCCAACATTATGAATCAAATATTTTGAATTTTGTTGTCAAATGATGAGCATCACGCTTGGGCTATGAGCTCCCAATAAAAGCAACTTCAAGTTTAAGATTAAATTTTGAAATCACGTGGCGGCCGACTCCCTCTTATTCAAAATCTTTATAGCTTCCCGCAAGACTTGACCTTCTCTCGTTCTTTTTCAAAAAATTTATCGCTTCTCGTGGGACTTTTATGATTTTTTTGAAATTACTTATAATTTTAGTTTTTAATTTTCAGATAAATAAAAATAAAAATCAATTTTAGTTTAGTTTTATTTTTTATAAAAGTAAATGGGTGTTTGATTATCCACTTTTTATTTTGAGTTTTTTCTTCGGTGGTTATGGTGGCGGCGGCGGTCCCAAATAAAAAATCAAAACTAAAAACCCAAAATTTTAAAATGGAAGTTTTAAAAAATAACCCTGTTTTAAAAACTGAAAAAAAGAAAAACAAAAAATGTGTATCAAACGCGTTTTTTTTTCTTCAGTTTATAAAAGTAGAGAAAAAACTGAAAACTTAAAGAACAAATTTTGGCTGCTACCCCGGTTATAGGAATCATCCTCTAACCCCATATATAGTGACAGTTAATAGTTACTAAATGTCTCTAGTGGCTTTTCTGTTAACACTTTCAGCGACAACTCTTAACAACATTTTTTTAGCGTCACTAAATAAAAGTCACTAGAAAGATTTAAAATTTAAGGTAACACTTAAATGTTGTCAAAGGTTACCTTAATCTCCGTCATTGCGCAATTACGTTGGTACTTTGCTCTCCCATTTTTGTACTCAATCTTAATCTTAACTATTAAGTTAGGAAGCCCATTTTTAAGCCCAGGCTTGCTAATTAGAGTTTGAAAGCCCGTTTAAACTTGGGATTTGGAGATACAAGAAATCATCCATGGGCTGGCCTAATGAAAGAAGGTATGTCGACTCTGTGTGATTTCTTTTAAAATGTAGGACTGATTCCAGATGCCATTTTACGTAATTGTCACTACAAATGATTTAGTTGTCAAAACAAAAAATGGAGAAGTAGAACACCGCTAGAGTATAAATAAAGGTCACAATACCGAGAATCACATTTTGAAGTCCGAAGTTAGGGCATTTATTTAGTCAACCCTCTAGTACTGTGACAAACTTTTGTCGCTCAAAGATTTGTCAGTCTCGTATGAAGAAAAGTGGTGTTTGAGTTCATATATAGCGAGACTCAAGATGAAATTTGTACACGTGCCGGTTATAGATTGACGAGACAATACTGAAGTTAAACGACTAACAAAATTATTGCAAAGTTGATTACCGACACAAGCAAGGTCTAATTTTCCTGGATGGAGATCTATCTTGTACATGTCCCGGGTTATGGATTCGAGTCTCGTGAAGAACCAAACACTAGGGTAAAGAAAGGGCAAGGGTAACTCTCCATCAAATAGTTCCCCAGTTGTTTTTTGTCCCTGGAAGTAGCGTAGATAACCAGTTTCCAGCCTTTTCTATAAATGAATGAAATCTTTTTTGATGCTACTTAGATTGTAATAAAACACCTATAACCTCTTATATAGCTACTACTGATGGTCGCTAAATATTTTTAGTTACTTTTCTGCTAACACTTTCAGCAAAAATTTTGATAGAACTTTTTAGCGTCACCAGTTCAAAGTCATTATAAATATTTAACGACAATTGATTATCGTTATATGAGAAGTTATATGTATATCATCCTGCAACCCGGGTAATAATGAAATTTCCTGAACAAAGAGTGTGACAAATGTAATAAACAAATGAACTAGGATCCAGTGTTGTACAACACCTCTGTACCAGAAAATGTAACTAAATGTATTTTAACGATGAAAGATTCTCACTAATAGTTTTTAACAATAGCGATAAAATACTTTTGATATATTTTATCACTTAAAGAGATAGCGGTGCCGGTAAAGTCATAAAATCCTTACAATTCGCCGCCCACGTAGAGAAGACAAAATCAAAAGCGCAGCCTCTCTATTTTGGGGTGTGCTTTTGTTTCCCCAAACCCAAAATCAGCACCACCGTACACAAAAAGCAATGCAGACATCCTCTTTACATTCCCTAATGCTCCCTCCACGTCCATTTTCCGGCAACATTTCACGTCGGAAAGCGGGTTTCTACCGGAGAAAATGCCATTCCAACTCGGTTTTGGCTCCGAAAAGGGATGCACGTGATGAGGATCACAATGGCAGTAGGGTGGTGGACGAGAATATGTTGGAAATTTTAGGCTTTGGTTTGTACTTTCTATAACAAAAATACGAGCAATAGTGAGAGATAAAACATAACAATATAATAGTAAATAATTGAAAATAACTCAGTATGAACTCTAGATAATATTATGTAATTTAGAGCGGTAAAATGATATAAAAATAACTGGTCCGTGAGAGTCGCGACAAAGTCGCTGTCCTAAAAACGTTATCGCCTCTCTACGTGCAGGTATTGACGACATATAAAGTCTCCAAGATAAAATTCATTGACGCAATTATATCTCCTCCATGTGCACGTCCACAGGAAAACGGTATGGACCAGTCCACGATCACGTTGCCCAAGTATAAAATATTATAATTGATATAAAAAAAAATACATTGCGATAGTAGAGTAAAAAACACTAGGTTTGAAAGCGTGGTATCTTCAATTTCTTTCTATGTCACATGACATAACCTTATATACATGGCCAATCATAATTCCTTTATTGGCCACATAAGTAAGTTTAAAAGCTTTTGATGCCAAGGAAAGTGGGTTCACAGTCTACGTGGATGTGCCATAAGGAATGCAGTCTGAGTCAGATGCCAAATGTACTGATGTGGGACACAGCAAGGGTGGGACAAGGGCAGAGACCAAGGGCTTCCCAGATAGAGCTTGAGGGTGGCAGTGCTGCGAGGGCGATGACACAGGGTGAATACACGACGACAGTCACAGTCCGATGCTTAGGTCCAGAGTCAGGGTCCTGTATGTTTCTCTCTTTAGGACTCTAGAGTGAGAAAGTGAAAATGTTCTGAAAATGTTCAACCGTCCAAATGAATTCTCAAGACCTCTATTTATAGAGATTGAGATAATGATGTCATCAATCGACATGTGGCGCTCCCCTGGAATGACACGTAACCAAGGGTCCACAGCTGCCGGTGCTTCACGGACTGTCGGATCGCATATTTACCCTGCCTGCCCTGCATAGCATCGCTCTGTCTATCTGGAAAGACTGGCTCTCACAGCGTCGGTGTGGCTAGAGAACCCCTTGATCTAGCCTCCAATCCAAGCCCTTGCAGAGTCACATAGGCCTAGCAGTGGTAGGGAAGACCCGACGCCCAACTACCAGGTAAACTAGACGCGATGCCCTCCAAAGACATGCCCCCGTCTCGGAGTGACCCGGGGGTCATAGTCCTAGGGGTGCCGATGCAAGCCCCTAGTGCCGGAGCACGTAGGCCAGTCACGCAGGCACCCTGGCGGAGATAGTGTCCCGGAGGAGTCGCCTATTCCGCGGGCCGAGGTAGCATCCCGGAGGAGCCGTCTACCTGGCGGGCCGAGGTAGCATCCCGGAGGAGTCGTCTACCTGGCGAAGGGGAGTCTTTGTGCCAGAGCACTTAGAGTTCCTTGGGGAAGATAGTGTCCCGTAGGAATCGCCTATCCCCCCGGGTGAGTCCTTGTGCCGGAGCACTCGGAGCGCGTCAAGATAGCATCCCAGAGGAGCCGTCTACCTGACGGGCCGAGGTAGCATCCCGGAGGAGCCGTCTACCTGGCGGAAGGGGAGTTGAAAAGCTCCCTGACAGAGATAGTGTCCCGGAGGAGTTGCCTATCCCGGCGGGTGAGTCCTTGTGCAGGAGCACTCGAAACGCATCAAGGTAGCATCCCGGAAGAGCCGTGTACCTGGTGGAAGGGGAGTTGAAGAGCTTCCTGGCGGAGATAATGTCCCGGAGGAGTCGCCTACCCCCGCGGGTGAGTCCTGGTGCCGGAGCATTTGGAGCGCGTCAAGGTAGCATCCCAAAGGAGCCATTTACCTGGCGGAATGGGAGTTGAAAAGCTCCCTGGCAGAGATAGTGTCCTGGAGGAGTCGCCTATCCCCGCGGGTGCTGCGTACTCCAGAGAGTGGGTCGAAGCATGTTCCACGACCAAGGCAAGGTGCGCATGGTGTGGTGAATGAGTGTGGTGCCCGGGGGGCATGTAACATGATTGTGGCGCTTGGGCGCGACAGAGTGAGTAAGGTGTCGGGGGCACAGTAGTGTGACAGAGAGCTTAGGGGCACGGCTGTATTAGCGGCGCAACGCACGGGCGCGGCGGAGTGTTGGAGTATGGCGCCCAGATGCTGGCGACGGGGGTCACGGAAAAGACGTCCGTGCGATAGACGACGAGTGTCGCGGAGTTGGTGCGCGGGCGCGGGTGACGTCTAGACGACGGTCGACGAGGGTCGCAGAGTGACGTACGGGCGACGGACGACGGGTGTCGTGGAGATGATGTACGGGCGACGGGGTCGCGGAGTGACGTTCGGGGCGACGGGGTCGCGGAGTGACGTCGGGGCGACGTGGTCGCGGAGTGATGGAGTGATGTTCGGGCGACGTGGTCACGGAGTGATGTAAGGCCCCTTGAAGAGAAGTGAAGGTGTTAAGGGTGGAGGCCAAAGGCCAACCCTTGGGGGAAGGCCAAGGCCAACCTCAAGGGGAGGCCGAGGCCGACCCCAAGGGGGAGGCCAAGGCCGAGGCCAACCTCCTTGGGCAAGTTCCATGGCGCGCCGACGTGCGACATGCAACGGTCGCAACGTGATGAGGCTTCGCGTGAAAATGAGTTTCTTAATGACAAAGTAACATAACAAAGTTGAGAAGTACACGTGACTTGAGCGTGCACGTTTGGACCGGTTGTGTGCGTTGAATATTGCATGTTACTTGTGTGAATGTGTCATGCAAAATGGGACCCCAGTGGGCCTTTGGGTGCGACCAGAATAGGTTGGGAACAACTTTGTAATTCATAGAATAATGATAATAATTCTCAATAATGCCAAATAATACACTATATTATACACACCATAAATCAATGAGTTAATAATACTCATAATTACATTTGTAACTCATTTCATAATTTACATGTAAATAAATACCATATAGCCATAAATTGCAATATAATTATAATGATATAATGTACATTTTATTTTCTTAAAATATTCTAACAGTATATGGTTGTTCTAAGGAAGAAAATATGGGAGACGAGGACGGAAAAGATGAAGGATGAGACACTCGCGGCTGGATGGAGTGGGAGAAGGAGGATCATTCGAGCTATAATTCGGATGTGTGTGAAGCAGTAGGGCTTTTGCAGCATTTCTTGATGGAGACTAGGCCGAGTTTGGCTTTGGGGATGGTGGCTCTTGTCATGACCAGCGTTATGGTTTGGACGACCGTCGTTGGGTTAAGTTTCGTGAGCATTGTTGAAGGTGTTTTAGCCAGAATTTGGCTAACCTAGTTAGCAACAAAAATTTGTAAATGTAATGCAATGTATATAGGTGTGAACAAGCTTCATTCTATGTAGCATATGGTTATATTTGTTTGCCCTCTCTTTCTCTAAAATTCTCACACACACAGACGTGAGAAAAAAATCTGGTTGCTACTCAGATTGTAGAAATATAGCTACAACACTCCGTGTAGCTATGATTAATGGTCGTTAAATGTCTTTAGTGGCTGTTATTTAATGATGCTAAAAAATTACAGAATCGTTGATGAGAATGTTTAAAGAAATGCCACAAAGTATAATTACAGATGATTAATTAATTATCGTTATACGAGGAGTTATGATTATCTTAATTTCCTACAACTAGGGTGGTAACAGAAATTTTTCCTGTGGTTGATAAGTAAATTTAACAACTCAAATAATCGGGTACTTCCACGGCAATACCGATAAGAGTACTAATGTTGGACCCTAAAGAAAATGAAGAGAGATAAAACTCTGCAGAAGAAACTATCGAAACGCGGGAAGTACGTAAACACAATTTGTAAAATCATGAACAGGGGCGGATCCAGAAAATCTAACCGGGGGGGGGGGGGGGCAAAAGGACACTAAACAATGTTGATGGCTAACATAATAGAATTAAGAAGATTCAAGTTAACATAAAACATGAAATGTCAAAAGCATTAAAATAAGAAGTAGTTCGTCAATGTTTCACAAAACAAGAAAATATAAGAAAAGTAACTTTATACACCGATGGTTAAAGCGGAACTCGACTTTCTTTATAGTCACGAAAGTCATCAATGACTCAATTTGACTAATGTGATTATTACGTATAAGAAGCATATTATGTATAAGTTAACATATTATAATTAGCATTACTATTAAATAAGTTAAATGCAGAATAAATTGCTCAATTTGACTAATATGATTATTACATATAAGTTAACATACTATAAGAATTTAAATTAAAAAAAAAGAACTAACCTTGATCAATTCATGTTTTTTTTTTGTAATCTAGAAATTTAAAATTTAGAACTTAAAAGAATGAAGATAGAGCAAAAAAAATTAGGAAGAAGAAGATTATGACGGCCGGTGACACAAAGAGTAAAAACTACAATAAACAAAAAATATTAATTAATGTTACGATATAATGACATTTTTATAAATATATAAAATATGAGTATCTAGTATTTGAAAAACTAAAAAGAAATTTCAAAAGGTTGGAGGGTGTGGCCACCCCCACACCCCCTCCCTCCCCCTCCCGCGCTCATGACATAGCTCCGCCCCCGATCATGAAGTCGTTAAAAGATTTGTCAGTAAAACATTAAAGAGAAAAGTGATGTTTGAACTCATATATAGCGGCACCTAAGAGACCTTGAGTGACGTAAATAGAAGAAAAAAGTGATGTTTGAACTCATATATAGCGGCACCTAAGAGACCTTGAGTGACGTAAATAGAGCTCAAATATCGATTTTTATTTTTGAACATAAAATACCATTTTTTATATTACTCTTGGGACAGTTCTAGGCGCAACTTTAGCGGCGGTTTACCCGCCGCGATATATTTGCAACGAGCCATTTGAAATTTGTCACTAGAGCAGACATTTTATACCTTACAAGGCTTCTCACGCAGAAGATCTCCAGTTACAAGTTTCCTTGCGTTGGCATGGAGGCTTGGAGCTTGTTGCTTCCAAAGCCATTTCGGGCAAATTGTATAGCAAAATCACTCTCAAGCATTTGCAGTTGCTTAACGCCAAAATTTATTTTTTCAGAGAAGCAATAATAACTTTTCCCACACTCATTACCCTTCTTAAAGGTTCCTATATTATGCAGCTGTGTTTTTGGTTAGCATATGGAAAGATGATTTCTCAATATTTTCTCAAATTGAAAAGGCCAGTAGAGCTCCTTGGTGAATGGTGGCTAAAAGTAATATTCAGGCTTCAGCGTTGAAGATTTTGTTGCAAGCAAACAAATATTACATGGTCACTACCATTTACTCTTTCCGTCCGACAAAAAATGATCATATTTTCTTTTTGGACCGTCCCACAAAAATTGTTCATTTTGAAATTAAGAAAGATTTTGTAGGTACTTTTACATATTTACCATTTTTACACTTTTTTTATTTTATTTTTCTCTCCACATTAAAATTTCCATCAACTCATTTTTTTTCTTCTGGCCCACTTCTTATATATTTTTTTTATTAATTTCTCTCTCCACATTTAACACTTCAGTCCACGTACACATTTTCTCTCTCGCGTGTTCTGACCCACTTTCTTCCCCTCCTTTCTCTAAAGGGTAAATTGAAAAACACACTATGTATCACTTAAATCCTTAATATGCGTTTAAAGAAAAGTTGATCAAATTATGCGGGACATAGAGAATAATATAGAACTACAGTGTAACGGTAGTAGGCCCATAACTAACGGATTGCATTATAAAGGATAATAACCCTTGACCCCTTATTGTTGACGTATTCCTAAATCTAATTAAATATCATCGTCGTGTTGCAATACATCATCTCTGTTATTGTTATATCAAAAAAATTCTCTTATGTACTACCGTTGGATCATAAAAGCTTGATGTGATCGAAGAAAGAGCTAAAAGAAGCCACAAAATATTTTATGTACCTATGTAATTTTAAATACTTGAGATGAGACTAGTAATCTGAAGTCATAATAATTATTCCTAGTGTTGTACAAAATAGTAGTAGATAGTTGTGGTCCTGTCATCATATGGAGGCATATATTCCTTAAGCTTAATGTAGGGGGAATCCAATCACTTCTAATCTTCAACTTTTTCCCTGCTTCCAGGTCCTGGCAATAAGTATGCACTCTGTGGATACCAAATATGTGACTCTGAGGAAATGCTTGGCAGTCCAAAAATTAGAAATAAAGGTAATATTGAAGAGATTGGAAATGTTTGTATAGTCCAAAACTAATCATTATCTTATACTCCGTCCGTCGCCCAAAAATTGCTCCCGTTTGAGTTGACACGCATATTAAATATTTAGATCATATACTGTTTGTTTCTCATTCTATCCTTTAGACAGACAGAGAGAGAAGAAAAAAGTGAGTCAAGAGAGAGAAAATTAGTTGGTGGAGTGTTAAATATGGAGAGAGAAATAGAATAAAAAAATATATAACAAAGTGGTCCGAGAGAGAAAGTGAGCAATTTTGTGGGATAACCCATGAAGGAAATATGATCAATTTTTATAGACCAGAGGAGTACTTCATAGCTAAGTTTGAAATAGGTTTTTTTTTTAAGATATAATAATTATTTTTTTGTGAAAACGCTGCCAGCAGTCCACTACAAATGTGTTTTTTTATCTTTTAATAATTCACATCAGTCATTTCGATATACGAATTAGGAAATAGTAACCAAACAACAGATAGGTTTTTCCAAAATTTGAAGGGTTTGTGACAAAACTATCTCTTAAATCATAAATGATTTTGGGAGTAGTTCTCTATATTTATAAAAGTTGAAATACTCTCCCTCCATGTTACGAATATCATCACAAAACTGCCTAAACAATAAGTTTTTTTTTTCCCTTTCTAAAATGCCGTCTTAAGGAAGCATGTGTTTTGCATGTGCACGAGATAAGGATAATATTATCTTTTCAAGTACGTACATTTAAATCAAATAAGAATTTCTTTTTTGTCCATTTAAACAAACATATTCCAATACCCTAGAACCCACCCCACCCCACCCCCTTCTCCAATTTCTTTCTCATCTCACCACTCGAGATGTCCACACTCAAAAGTGTTGGATGGTAAAAGTAACATAAGTAATGTCCTAATTAAAGTGGAAGACTTTTTGACTAAGCAAGTCATGGTTTAATGGTAGTTTTGACAACCCGCTTTCTCTAATAATTTATCTCTCCACATGTGCGTATAATCTATCCCCTATATTTTTTGCTCGTGGGAAAAAAGAGCTATTACAAGAGAAGTCCAAATAAAAGGAAAAAGACAGGAAAAAAAAAAAAGCGAGCATTATTCTCTCCAAAAATACTCCTTTGTTTTCTTTTATTTACTCTTTCTTTTAAAACCGTATACATATATTTCACGTACTATTTTGAATGTACGGATGCTCTAAGGTTGGAGAGCAATTTTTGCCGCATCAAAACTCATTCAATAATTGTTGTATCTTTGAGCTGTAACATCGTTAACCAAGGATAGATTTTGGACGTATCTTCTTCAAGAGAAGCGCATTTTTTCGCGCCTTAACCGAATTCCAGGCTATTCTAAACCTCTTCTTTGATTAATAGTTATTATCAAATTGGTTTATTGTTGATTGAATTTGGCATAATTAGTTTGACAAAATCCTGTTTTCATATCTTAGCATTAGCAACAACAAAAAGTTCAACTAATTTTACCATTTTCACACACAAGCTCAAAAAAGAACGCACCATTTCTAAGCGCAAACACACACATATCTCATGTACAGGGTTTAACCCCAAACCTATCGTTCAAAACCCGCCTTATATTACCCATTTCAAACAAACTGAGAAAAAACCCACCCACTTCCGAATACACTTCCTTAGTTCATGCCTTTCTAATCAAATCATGGGAACCCGCATATTCAAACCTTCTCCTTACAAGAAAAAAAAATCCACGTACAAACTGATGCGAGGGACGACGGCGACTTCATCACCGTCTCTATTGCGGAGTTGCCTTTCTTTTTTGGGTGGTGGAGTTGCCTTTTTGGTTGGGGTGGTGGTGGGAGGCCATGGACAAATCGAAGATCGTATGTGAAATAAGAAACTTAGACCAGTTTTCAAAACCCCCTTCAAAAGTTGACCATTGGTTTAGAAGCCGTCCCAGGTATATTATGTAATCTACGTGACAAGAAAGTAAAACCAGGTTATGGCTCACCTAGGTAGATCCTAAGTATTAAACTTGATAGTAACACCATGAGCATATTCTGATGGATCTAGAAAAATTTAACGCATTTTTTTGGATGACATGAGACTACAACATGCCCATTTCAAGATGCAACATTTGAAGCCACACAAATTCTTTTTGATCCCTTTATTTATTTTCTTTTTCCTCCTTTTCTTTTTCATTTTTATTCCTTCCTTTGCACAATAGCCCTCCTCCACTTGTTGAATTTACCATCTTCTGCACTTGCTCGTCACTTGAAGGGGCATTCTAGGAAGAAATTTACTTTTAGGAACAACTTTAAAATGATATTAGCAATATGAAGGGATAGTATTTTAACTTTTGAAGATACAACGAGCTACTTGCAAAATATTGTATAATTTACGAGAAAGTTTTGTCCTTAATCCAAATTTGAAAATACCGTTTAATCAAATTTATTTATTACTCCCTCCGTCCCACAAAAAATTGATCATGTTTTCTTTTTGGATCGCCTCACAAAAAATTACTCAGTTTCCAAATTAAGAAAGATTATATAGGTATATTCACATATTTACCATTTTTACACTTTTATTTTATTCTATATCTCTCTCTACATTTAACTCTCCACCAATTCAATTTCTCTCTCCTAGCCCACTTTCATGTACTTTTTTATTCTATTTCTTTTCACATTTAATACTTCACTAATCTATTTTCTCTCTCTTCACTCACTTTTTTCATACACAATATATGACTTAAATCTCTTAATATGTGTACAATATATATATATATATATATATATGGGAGCTGATCCGTTGAGAGCGTGGGCAAAATAGGAGATCTTGCAAACGCGATCTGGCCGTCCATCCTGAAAGATGGACGGCCCAGATCGCGCCTTTTTCAAATACTGTCAGTCGTCCGCGACACTATGTCGCGGACGGTATTTTTTACCTTTTTGCCCTCTGACCCGTCCGCTACATTGTATCGCGGACGGTCCAAATTTTTTTTTTACGTTTTTTTTAAGTTCGTCCGCTATATAATGTAGCGGACGCTTTTTTTACAATAATACCCTCATGTTCCGTCCGCTACATTATATAGCGGACGAGTAGACAGAACATTAAATTGTCTCCAACTCCGTCCGCTACATAATGTAGCGGACATGAGAGATGCACTTCTTATTCTCTCTGACATGTCTTCTGACCTCATCTCCCCCTCCTTTCTTCTTCTTTTTCTTCTCTCTCTCTCTCTCTCCATCCTCCTTGCAGAGCAACGACAACAGCCCACAACACGGCCGAGCTCGACTCCGGCGTCGCCGCAGCAAAGGCCTTCGCCTCCTCCCCGAGCTCCGACCACCACAACCAACGCTCCCACGAAGACGCGCCCAGATCATCACCAACGGCTTTTCCCAGAAAAACTCCATCCTCCTTAAGCTATTATCTTTGTACATATCTTCTGATCACCTCCACCATGTCCATCAAGTTTTCAAAGGGGTCAGAAACCCAAGTACCGCCGTTTGGAACCAGATCATTTGAAGCCATGCTAAGGGCGGAACCCCGCACAAGTCACTCAAGTTCTACAATCAAATGCAAGCATTGAATGCCTTGCCAGTCGGTTATACGTATTCATTCGCTATCAATGGTTGCGCGAAGGTGGGATAGCTGCGAGAGGGAGAGCAGGTGCAGGCGAGGGTTTTGGCGAATGGTTTTTCTCCAACGTGTTTGTTCAGACGAATCTGGTCAATTTGTACACAGTTGGTGGAGGGAAGGCTTGTTGGCAAATTAAACTTGGTGTTGTATTGTTGAATAAGTCAACAATTGTGGGCTGCCAACTCAATTGCACCTTCTTTCTTCTTTGCTTCATTGTGACGAACTCAATTAAACATGGTGTTGTATTGTTGAATAAGTCAACAATTGTGGGCTGCCAACTCAATTACACCTTCAGAAGACATGTCAGAGAATCTCTCTTGTCCGCTACATTATGTAGCGGACGGAGTTGGAGACAATTTAATGTTCTGTCTACTCGTCCGCTATATAATGTAGCGGACGGAACATGAGGGTATTATTGTAAAAAAAGCGTCCGCTACATTATATAGCGGACGAACTTAAAAAAAACGTAAAAAAAAAAATTTGGACCGTCCGCGATACAATGTAGCGGACGGGTCAGAGGGCAAAAAGGTAAAAAATACCGTCCGCGACATAGTGTCGCGGACGACTGACAGTATTCGAAAAAGGCGCGATCTGGGCCGTCCATCTTTCAGGATGGACGGCCAGATCGCGTTTGCAAGATCTCCTATTTTGCCCACGCTCTCAACGGATCAGCTCCCTATATATATATATATATATATATATATATATATAATTAATTTATGTGGGACGAAGAGAACATTTGCTTTTGAAAGATGTGTATGAACTCATAAAAGAGATGTTTTCAATCTTTTTATATATTCTCTGCGTCCCACAAAGGTTGACTATTTAACCCTTTGCTTCAACAAGTAGTATACCAATAATTGATCTTTACTTATTTAACCCTTGTTTTGACTGTTTAGCCCTAATTTAATACTTTTTTAATATAACGACCTGAGAAAAACCGCTAATAGACCCCACTAAAATGCATATGTTAAGAAAGTTGAACTCTTATGTTTATATGGTACGTAAAAAGTCCATAATAGATTTGCAAAGAGTTATACTATACAACTATTTTTAGCTTCTAAATAAACAAAATGGCGACGTCAAAGTAATGTTTGCTTTAAACTAGTTGTATTGCTTAAATTTGTAACTGTGTTTTATTTTGACAAAAGTCATATATACTTTAACAATAGGGCTACTAATAAACTTTCAAGCCATGTCAATGAGTCTCCTGTATGAGTTTTATTTGTTGTATACTACTTGCGAGTTTATACTCGAAGCACACTTCATACATTACGATTTACGGCTTGAAGAATTCTCGACCCTGGGTGGTGGCAACATAAGCTCCTAAATGGAACAAAATTGCAACAAAAAATGTGCTTTGATTTGAGCATTGTTAGCAAAGGAGCGAGATAAACGCTCATTCGCAAACAATGCTTGCAAATATCTCGCTCTTGACTATGCCAAGCTGTCATAAGTTACGACATTGCATTATCTTAATTTAAGACTTTTCACTTAAGAATTATGCAAGTGACAAGTATATGTTGAACTTCGATTCATTTCAACGCAGAAAGAATCATCCATTAAAGTAGAGGAAATGCTACTTAGATTAACATCCCTCGCCATTTAAGAAGTCTCGTGTACAAGTCCACCTTTTTTCTTTTGGATACAGAGAAATAAGGGTGTCTAAGTTGAATTAGAATCCTTTTCTCTGCATTGTGCTCACTCGTGCCATCCCAGCTTGAGTTTCCCGTGGTCTTCTCTCCACCGTATGTTTTTTTCAGAAAGTAGAGTAATTCTTACCGAGTTCTCATAAACAAAGATCAGTCTATTTAACCTTGCTTAAACAAGGTCTGCTTCAAATAGCTGTACCACTTTAAAAAATATTGGGTGATGAAGAAGTATTAGTTATGATCATTTAAGACCGTTGAGTTAAGACCGTTGAGTTAAGATCATTTAAGACCGTTGAATGAGTAGTAAAATACATTCTAGCTTTCTTAGTCTCTTCATCTATTACATCAATCCCTCTCTGATTCAAAATGGTCGGGACCAGTTGAACAATGGTCAAAGACCATCCATCATCTAGGCGGTACCACTTGTTAAAACCTGCAGGATATTAGTTTCGGATTAATACCACTTTAGCCCCTCAAATTATTCCAGTATTTTTAAAATATCCCCTATACTCCTATTTTCACTGTTTGAGTTCTTGGCCTATTTAATTTTATTATTTTGGTCTGTTTGTGACACTTTATGTTAAATATTTGGGGGTAATAAAACTTATTTTTTCAGCATTAAGACTAGCATTTGATACTTAGCTCACAGGTCGTGGAAAACAAGCCTAAAGACTAATAACTATTTTTTCTTTTGGCAAACGTCAATGTCAAAGTTGTTATAAACTTTGTCAAAGCAATGCCAACTTTTCCCTAATTTTATTAACGGAGCTTACTTTACAAAAAGTTAATTTGATGGATTAAATACGTTATTTTGGCAAAAGACCTCCTTTTGTTTGTGGAAAAAAAAAGTCGCCATATTGGTTGGTTGTCGTTTCTCCACTTTAGTCCTTCATTTGATTTATCGGCGTCATGATCCTTTAACTTATAAATGCTAGTCATATCTGTCCTTTTGTCAATCTTCATTCAGATTTTAATGTTTGTTGCCCCTATAGCAAGAGCAAATGAGTCATTTCTTAAGAAACTCCATTATGGTCCTTAAATTGTTAACATGTTGCTGAATAAGTCTATGAACTAATTTTATAATGCTCTTGATCTTTTAATATTGCAGCATCATCAAGCGACGTCCTTTTGGTAATGATGGCAAAAAAAAAAAAAAAATTCCATTTTTGATTGTTCATTTACAATATTTGACACTATCACTCTCTCCTAACCCCGCCATCTCCCCCACTCCCCCCGGAAGAAGAGGCATGAAGAACCACCCTCAACGACCACCTCCATAGCCACTATGATGAACCACGTAGGCAATGCTACTCCAATAACGACGGCAATACATGTGATAACGAGTAATAGCGGTGATACCTCCACCAGTTAGGGTGTCGTGGCTACCCATCACTCCTCCCTTCCATTTCCATTAGACCATAAACCCAAAGATGTCATGGCTTGCCAGCTACTCCAGTTGAGTACCCAAATGGTGCTGTGGACGGTCATGAAAGTCGATCATAAAGTATAAATAGGCTGATTAGTGGGGCCGAAGAAGAAGAAGAATGAGCGAAAAATGAAGGATGTCAGCAGTCCTCGCCAACATTAGTGGTGATGGATACAGGGGTTTTGGGGCGTCGATGGTTGAAGAAGAAGAAGAAGAAGAAGAAGAATGCGCGAGGTTTGCATTTGGAAATGAGAACAAGTGTGGGTTAGTCTTTTAGAGGTATTACGGTAACTTGACACGACAATAGTAAGGACACTTTGGTAAATTATGGTGAAAAATTGAGATGAAAAATGTTAACGAACAAAATCA
Source organism: Escallonia rubra (assembly GCA_033065855.1). NCBI lineage: Eukaryota > Viridiplantae > Streptophyta > Magnoliopsida > Escalloniales > Escalloniaceae > Escallonia > Escallonia rubra. The sequence continues at coordinate 126,958 of JAVXUO010002916.1, read as the reverse complement.
CGTAAAAGAACAACATTAAAAAAAATTTGAAAAATTATAAACGAACATGATGGTACTACTTTTACTTGGATTCATTTTGCAAAATAAAAACTCACAATATACAAAAGTAAGGAACAATTCTAGTCTGAAAAATGAAAAAGTGTAAACAAACTGGTCCTTAGCTTTCAAGGGGCTCCTGAAGTCAATGGCCAACATTGAAATTTGTTTGACAAACTCTTCTTTTCTCACAACCCCACCCCACCCCACCCCCACACCCCATTCTGGGTCTGAAATTCCAAACACGACCAATGCCCTGTTTCCTGTTGGACTCTTTCTCTATCTCTCACACACCCGAATCTCCCGCGCGTAACCAGCACTTCCCCCTACCATTGGTCCGTGCAGTTCACTCGTCTCCAGACGCGTTTGCATTAAATAGCAAAAGACCCAAAGCCCCCCAACGAAGCATTTCTTACCAAACCAAAGAAAGCAACAAATATAGTGCAAAATGCCAAACTCCTCATCTTCCCTTCTCATCTTTCATCAAAATCTGTTCATCCGCCTCTCTTCCTCCCTTCACACACACACACACACAGTTCTTTCCCCATTTTTTTTTCACCATCAACACCTTGGGGCACCTTGGGGCTTGGGGTTCTTGCCATAAAAATCTGGTCTTTTGGTTTCTTGACCTCCATTAGCTAGTTCCTCTCCACCTGAAGCAGACCCATCAATGGAGAACTCGCCAAGACTGCAAGAGAGCCAAAACCCACCTCTGACACTATCCCCAAACAGCCGCAGCAGCAACAGCTCAAGCAGCAGCAGTACCAATGGAGTCCACCACTGCCACCACCCGTCGCCGCCGGCTACGCCCGTGCCCATAACCAGATCCGACCCGAACAACCCCTACCCCACCACCTTCGTCCAAGCGGACACCACCTCCTTCAAGCAAGTCGTCCAAATGCTCACCGGATCCTCCGAAACCGCCAAGGCAGCTGCCACGTCCCGGCCCGACCCGGCCAAGAACCCGATCCCGCCGATCAAGACCGGCCCCAAGAAGGAGAGGAGTTCCAAGCTGTACGAGAGAAGGAACAGCCTCAAGAATTTCAAGATCAGCCCGTTGATACCGGGCCTTCTAAACAACTCGGGTCTTTCGGGTTCGCCCCGGATACCCGGCACACCCGAGATTTTGTCACCCAGTATACTCGACTTCCCGTCTCTGGTTCTCAGCCCGGTTACCCCTCTCATACCCGACCCGTTCAACAGGTCTCCGCACAATGGAGCCGGTCCTGCCATAAATATGGAAGCTGAGAGCAAAGCGATTGCCAAGAAGGGTTTTTACTTGCACCCGTCACCCGCGAGCACACCGAGGGATTCGGAGCCCCGACTGCTGCCTTTGTTCCCAGTTGAATCTCCCAGGGCTTCAGGTTCTTCTATTTCTTCTTGAAATGAGTTTTAGCTTCATGTAATATTATATTTTATGAACATATGTTTATATTTTGGAATTGATGAGGCCACAAAAAAATATGTATATCCTTGTAATGTGCTATTTGGGAAGAGAAAACAAAAGTATTTGCTTGCTTCATTTGTCCAATCTTTTGGGTGTAGACTGTAGACTTTGTTGTGTGTGTGTTATGGTAATCATGGATCACAACTTTCTTTTAAGCTCCATTGTTAGCAGTTTGAGCACCGAAACTTTTTACAGCGACGCTGCTGCGAAACGTGAATCTTGGGATTATATGTAAGAATGGTGAAAAGTGAAGCGCAAATAAGCGAGACCACGAAAAAATGTCTAGTCTAGTGGCTCTCGCTATCGTAGGCAGATGCTATCGTAAGGTCAAATTTTACCGTAGCACCAAGGCTCACTATTTCGCTTCGCCACTTTTTTTTTATAAGGTGCCACTTTTAATTGCTTTCCCCATAGTTGGCAGTATTTTATGATCTGAACATGATGTTGTATAGGTGAAAACATGATATTGTAATTGTTTGACTTTTCAAAGTTGGCAATATTCTCTAGGCTTTCCAATATCTAAAGGTGGAGACTTCTTTTCTAGTGTTATATACTTTGATGGAGGGAGTAAATGTGATATGGAAGTGTATATAAATGAACTTTGGGAGCAGTAGATTGTGTGAGAGAAGAACTAGATGCTCCAATATGGATTCACTTTTTTCTCAGATGAATTGATGAGCATTGAATGAGTGAGATCTAATTCAAGTTTGCTGCTTTTTGAGCACTCATATCTTGTCCAGGGGAAGTGGAGACGAGATGAGTGAATTGTGGGGATGTGGGGCTTGGGGAGGGTGTCAGTGGTGTGAGCAAATGGGGGCCTATTTGTCAAGGAAAGAGTAGAGGAGTGGGCAAGGAATCTTAGACCTTTTTGTTTTCTTTCTAGGTTTAGGAAAAGAGCCATGAAGAGGCATGCTTTGTGCTTTTGTTGTCAGCAGGATGGTTTTTATTTTCTGCCATATACTTTAGACCTCTACAGTGTCTCATATTAGCCACAATATTAGGAGTCATTTATTCATGACATCCTTATAATTACGGTATTAATTGATCAATTGTTGTAGTTATATAGCAGTCCAGAGAGGTTGTCGTCTAGTGCACGAAGTTCTCGCCACTGCAAATTCCAGATGGACAAGGAGGAGAGAGAGGGGCTGTTCATGTAACAATCTAAGGCCATGGATTACCATAGCACCAGGCCATAAATTTTAGGTAGCCTTCTTTGTGGTCCTTAAGGTAGATCTAACAATCAATAGTCAATTTAAAGCTGTCTAGATGTTATACACTAGTTGTCAAGTAGGTTCACTGTTTAAGAGACTTAAAAGAGCTCAAGTCCTTTTTGTGTTCATTGGAGGCCACTTGGATCTTGGTACAAAGTAGTGATAGTCCTCCGCCTTTCTCACTGGTTTCTCTTGGTATTACGCAAGAGACTTCACGAGCCGAACTAGCGTGCTATCATAAAACTTGCAAGCAAGTTTTTTAATCTTGGTTAGCAGAGTAGAAGAACTGAAGAAGGGAAAATAATGACCCAAAAGTTCCACTGGAGAGAGACCCTTCTTTGCTCTTTATTCCTTCTCCTTCCCAAGAGATAATTTGATGGACCCGTGACACTAATCCCACCTGAACATCTTCTAGGAGAGGCCACAATGACCCAATTCAGTTTTCTAGTCAAGGTGCTTTAATACAAACTTTGAAATTGTGCAAAGACAATCATGCAAAGGTGGTTCCTTTACTCGGTACATCTAAAGGCACACTCAACTATCTTTCTTGACCTGAAGAGAAGAGACCAGACCCTGATGAGTAGAGACATGAGAGTGTGGGACTGTTTCTGATGATGAAAGAGGAGAAAATAAGAAGAGGGTGAGTGTGATGGAAAATGGGGATAAGCCAGAAGACATGTTTGGTGGCGGGGTCCCAATTTGTGCTTTGTTTGCTTGTTGGTTTTTGTGGGGGTACAATCCTGGGTGGACTTTGGACCTTATGGTTGGTGGGTGATTCATTAATGGGGAAATTTGACACTTTCATGTGCATTACTTTGGTCATGCCAATCATCAATTTTTTCAACTGCATATTGATCCATCAAAGTATTGACCAGACATCAACTACACTTCATTAATGTAGCAGGAACCATGAACTCACATTCTAGCATGACATATTTGACCACATCCGGAATTTCTCAATCATTTTCAATCATTTCAGCTCAATCTACTGTATAGACAAATAAGAGCTTGGAAACTGTTGAGTTCTAAGTGAAGATTTCAATTGTAGTTCTGTATTTTCGAGTCATTTTGTTTAGTAAGAAACCAATTATGATGTTCCACAATTTCATCAATTTTGTTATTTATGAAGGAAGGGCATCAGTGATTCCTTTCTCATGATCATCTGCTGGTAGAATTGGAGTTTATCAGTTAGGGTTGCTCAAAATCCTTGAACATACGTTGCTAAAAGATTTTAATGACATCTCAATTGATACTTTAATTGCTAAAGTGCTAGTAGAAACGCCCGCGATGAGCTTTAACAATGGCTTTTTTTTCCAGATTATGAACAGTATTGAATAATTGTTATCCAAAAACTTTCTAACTTAATCTTGTTCCGTTACCATCTTTTTGCCATGACGCCCTTTTAGGCTCATTTTTCTATTAGATCAAGTCATATCTATTATTGCTACACTCAAAATTTTCTCCTTTCACACGATGGCAAGAAAGAAAGAAAGATCTTATCTTAATTTATTCTTCTTGGTCCCTAGTTTGGACGATAAAAAGGCGTTTAGTTGTCTGACCCAATCTATACTCAAAATCCTTATATCAAGTGAAGAAAAAAAAAAACCAGAGAAGGTATCTCTAAACTACTCAAAAAACAGAAGATGAAGAAGTATCCACCTGGGTCAAGGTATTTTAGCCAAAAAAAAAAAAACTCAAAAGAAAAGAATAGTAGTCCCTTTACGTTCACTCTTTGTGACTTAAACAATGAATTAAAATTGAAATAAGAAAAATAACACACATATATCTATGTGTAGAATGTTTGGATTTTCTTCCCCGAGGGAGAAAGCAAGAGAGTGACTCTTGCAACAAGTCACAAAAATGGTCCAAGAAGAGTATTATCTTCTTGCAAAAGGGAGAATTATTAAATGAGCAATCTTCTTGCTTTAAGTTATGGAAACATAATGAGGAAGGATAAACCAAAAAGCATATGAGCTACAGAGTAACAGTGCCTAAAAATGAGCCCGTTGCTTCTAAGCATCAATTTTGTTTGCTCAGACATTTAGCTCAAATAATAACACATAGATGCATGCATTGATTCGACACTTCACGCGAACTTGCCCTACGTGAACGCGGGACGAAGGTGATAGCCCAACGACACGAGCTTCTTCTATTCTTGTGCATGATCACGGGTTTGGGTCTTATAGGAGATGAAATGTGTACAGTAAGAGAGGGAGATGACCACCTCCATTGTGTAGTTCATATATTCGATGGACCAAAAAAGGAGAAAAAGAAATACGTACGCACTCCTTGTAAATAGACACGGGTGTGTGTTACAATGCATTTGGGTTGAATGAAAATGCGAGAACCTCTAAAAAAAATTACCTATTTAGCATTAAAGGCAATATATTTGTCGCTACACACACCCGTGTTTATTTACAAGGAGTGCATACGTAAAGTAATTAACAGCGGAAGAAGTTAAGAAGAGGAGAATATGGGGTCGCACAAACTAAAAGAAATTAATTATTATAATGGAGGCATTTCACTCAAATCTAAAACAATCTCTCATGATCAATGCTTTCATGCGATCAACTTGAAGCAGAAGCAATAACAGGAAATACCGTAAACAAAAAACAAAGCTCTCACAAATTAAGCTAAAAGTCTAGCTCTTTATTTACCTTATATACGGCATACATCACGTAGATGTAAAACCAAAAAATAAAGTAGAATTGCGTACCGCAAATACAATAAGAACTTGAAGAGGAGATTTCCAATGCGTGGATTATGTTAAATGAAATTATCGATATATTTTTGTCTTCCTTTAAATGGTTTCTTGTCACACTTGAAATAACGGCTCCTAGCGGTAGGTCCTTGCACACTTTGTAATAACGTTGCAACCCCGCCTATAAGGATTGGCTTTGCCCCTCGAATTGCAATTGTAGTAGGACTGGCCGCGACGGTTGCATGGCACATTGTTTCTCTGAAGAGCTCCATAGCTTATGTACCTCCGACCACGGAGGACGCGGCGGGTAGCCTCAGAATCCACCATCATTTCCTCATCCTCGTCGATGCAATCACCCACTCGCCCGTGGCAAACACCGTTGCCACGGGAATGGAGGGGGCCGAGGTCGAGATGCGCGACGGTGTCCCAGCTGGCACCGTCGAGCACTAATGACTTGGACTCCACCACCGTAGCCAAGGCCACGAGGAGGAGGATCGCCCCAAATCGGAAATACATCTTTCGAGGGGCGCGATGAGAACTCTTTTTGGGAAAGCAGAGGGAGGGGAATGGGAGGAAAGCAAAGGGAGGGGAAACTTGAGTCTCTGCTCTTCCTGTTAAAGGGAGGGGAGGAGAAAATCAAGATGGGTGGTTATCATATTGTTAGGACAGGAAAAAAGGGTAAAATGGCAATGGTTGGTTGATTCGGCTCTTAACAAACTTGGGTATCACCGCTTATTGCTCCTTGTTTTTCTACCCCTTCTGTTGAATGAATGGGGTTGTTTTGATCAGGAAACAAGATTATATTTTGATCCAATGAGTTGTAAGTCCAACCATAACAAAATTGGACCATGGCCTTGTTCTTGTTTAAGTTGTACCACGGCCGCCTGAAACTTGTGTGTTCGATTTAGAATTTTTTTTGACTAATACCCGAGTTGTAGGAAGATAGTTACAACCTTCCGTATAGCGATAATTAATGGTCATTAAATATTTTTAGTGATTTTTATTTAACGGGGCTAAATAATACTGTAGCCATTAAAAATTATCGCGAAAAGTGTTAACATAAATTCTACTAACTATACTTGGCGATCATTAACTGTCACTATACACGGAATTGTAGTAGCAAAAATTTTCTGCCCAATATCAGGCAGCATAAGATTGTTTACACCATTTTCATTACACAAACTCGAAGGGCAGGAAAACTCTAGCATGTACCTCAATGTGACCAAGAAGCTGCCACATACAAAGACCAAGGGAAGTAAGGTGGTTCAAAGGGAAATTTTCTTTGGCTTATCAACAGTTGATCAAATTCTTCGGAGGTTTTTACGAGAAAAAGTAACACCAAAGGTGAAATAGTAACACCTTGATTCATCCATTTGTTTGTCGCTAAAGAGTTTACACTTAGCATTAAAATATAATTTTAACTACAATCAGGGACTGAAAAAGTATATAAAGGGGTGGAAGTAACAATTTTTTAACACATGGCATTCTTTTTTTTTTTTTGGTTGATGTTCTTTTAAGATAATGGACATGGACATTGTACACGAAAGTGAAAGATTTGTTTACGAGTGAAACATTTTAAGCTAAAATAAAGAATACGTTAATGTACATTCAGACTATGTGAGGCAAAAATTTATGAAAAAGCAAGTCCGCTCAGAGATGCAGATTGACCCCTTCAGGCAAACAATTTTGTTGAAAAATCTTGTTGTATTGCTGATGTTGCTTTATCTCGTTAGAATCGAACTAGCGTCGCTACTGCCCATTTTTAATTGCCACTATTGGGTCTATGACGATCTTGACAGTCACGAACAATCGATATGTTAGAATATTTTGAAGGAAAAAAAAATGGTTAATTACACTTATGTCCCTGAGGTTATAGGGTAATTACACGCGTGTCCATAAGTTTGGAAAATAGGCACTTATGTCCTTTGACCTAACGGAATACAAGAATACATAACGGTTTAGAAGAAATGACCGTATTGCCCATGACTCCAAATGTAATTTATTGAAATGCCACCCATCTCAATTCAAACCAATCTTCCTATTACACTAAGGATCCACAGGCCACCAGGTACCACCTCCTCCACCTGCAAGACCCTTCAAGATCTCACCTACGGTCAGATCTAAGGTACCACCTCCGGTGGCTTGAAGCGGTGGATCGCGACAGTGGGTCGTCGTGGTATGCGGTGTTGGGATGGTGCGTAGGTGGTGTTGAGGAATGACGGTGGTGCGATTGGGGTCCCGGCGGCATGTCGCGGTGGCTTGTCGAGGCAGAGGCTCGTGGTGGGGCATCGCGACAGTGGCTCGCAGCGCGGGTGTTGAGGAATGACGGTGGTGCGATTGGGGTCCCGGCGGCATGTCGCGGTGGCTTGTCGAGGCAGAGGCTCGTGGTGGGGCATCGCGACAGTGGCTCGCAGCGCGGGTGTTGAAGGAGGATTAGGGTCACAACTATGGAAGATGGATTTGAGGGAGGATTGAGTCGGGGCTTTTGCGGTGGTACGGGTGAACGGGGCTGCCCTGTGTGGTTGAGGCTGCGGCGGGGTAAACGGCGCTGCCGTGAGTTGTTAAGGTCGCCGGCGGCGGGGTGGGGGAGGAAGGTGTCGGCGCCGGGGTGGGGAATGAAGGCTGTGTGAAACCCTAATCCTAAATTAGGCTTTGGCAACCCTTGAAACCCTAATTTGAAAATCCTAACCCTAAATTAGGCTTTGAAAACATAATTTGAAAACCCTAATTCTAAATTTAGTGAAAACCTAAGTTGAAAACCCTAAGTTTCAAGAATATTAGGATTTCAAACACTAATTTTTAAAATTAGGGTTTCAAAACCCTAATTGAAAATATAAAGTACAAGGGTAGTATTGTCATTTAAAAAATACGTATTGATGACATCACCGAAAAAGTACACTTTTTGAACGGATACTTGACGGATGGACACAAGTGTTACCTTTTTAACGTTTGTGGACACAGTTTGTTACCTTTTGAAACTTTATGTCCTTGACTGTAATTACCCTATAACTTCATGGACATAAGTGTAATTAACCCAAAAAAAAATCTCTTCTTCAATTTAGCGAGCAGGTTTTCCTTGTGAAACATCAAGAATTGTTTCTCGTCGACGTTGGCTTCTTAAGAAAATTTTAAGGACTACTTATGATAACAGTCATTGCCTTTTAATGACATATGATATGATATGATTGTCTCAGACTCGTAGCCATAAGGGAAAAGAACAAGTGGGGAGATATGACTATAGCTATGTGTCTATTTCAAGGTTTCTCTTTTGTAACAAATTTCAACGATCATTTTTTCTTTTCTCCTCTAATTTAGCAATAAATTGTCCTTTTGACACACCTATTCAAGCTTTTTCTCTTACGACTGTGATGTTTTGTACGCTTAAAAAAGTGTTTTTGGCATTTTGGTAGGGTATATGGTAAGACTTTTACTTCATTTCTTTGTGTAGAAATATGAGCGGAGTAGCAATTGGAACTTGACTGTTGCAGTAGAAACGATGCATCAAAACCTTACTGCTCAATTGATAATCAGAGGGGAGCAAATCAACTGAAAATAGCGATCTAATTCGCACCCTGCCCATTGTTTATCTACTATAATTTCGGCAGTAACTAGTATATAATAAATGAGCAAATACTGCTTTTATTTTTTGGGCAGTAACCGGTCAATCCTTTGGATATCATTTGAGAAGTGTGATTAGTCACAATGATGTTTATGGGTGCGACTTGAAGTCAAAGATTAAGTTGGGAGCAAGCAAGTTGACCACCGAGCCATAGCCTTTAAAGATTTCTTTTAATTCAATTTCATCACTCTTATATTTTATTTTCATCATTAAAGATCTAAAATATGGCAGCAAATTAGCATGGGTGACAAAAGTGTGTAGAGTCCCATGTACTTATCACTTGATACAACGTACAGGGAATGAGACGGAATTCACACTATATTAAAGTTTTAAACTGGAGTACTGCCTTGAGACAGTTTGCTCATGATTAGGTTTCTATGACATCTTCGTCTGGGCTGCCTATGCAGTGGAACGTGTGTCGTATTAGAAAAAACTCTCGTTTCTGCTAAGTTTTATTTATTTATTTATTTTTCATTGTCAAAAGGGAAACAAACACGTATACGCAAAGAAAACCTATCTTCTCATCAATGTTGATTGGCAATTATGCAATTAACATGGTTTGGATGTCATATCTCATTAACCTAACAATTTATTAATAAGAACCATGTAGGCCATGCCCATGTTCTATCCTTTTGACTGGCCTCACTGTCATCTCTTCATATCTTATTGATAAATACGGTGTGCTTGGTCTTCTTTCATATGACCTATGGACCAAAGGACCGAATTAATGAATCTCATCACACACTGTTATGCTACAAAATTAGAGGGTCAGGGGCCATTGATATAATCTACAAGTAGGAGAAGATATTAAATGGTCTCATATCATCATAATTCAGAACGAGAATCAATACCCTATATGGAGATCATGTGTAATTTATTGATCTCATTGTATTAGATCCTGTGAATCTCGAAGCTCATCGTTAGAGGTTTGCTAGCCGGGGAGGGAAGAAACGATTCTTTCCGTAGAAATTTGTCTCAATTCTTCTATTGCTCTCCCCAACCCGTATTGTAGACCACGCATGAGATGTGGGAAAAAATTAGAATTATACCAGTAAAGTTACTTTGAGGAGAATCGCGACCTTACGAATCCTGCGTCCAAAAGTATTGGCAAAAACTTAGTTAGATCGTAACAACGCGGCACTTCCTGTAGACTTAAATGGGCACTTGGTATTCACCAAAGAAAATTATATTGATGTAGAAATAGTTTTCTACAAGAAGGGTATAAGTAATAACACACGAATACTTGATCCCCTAACACTCAAGGAGAATATTTTACTTACTAGCACACTAGGAAGCTACTTGCACTCGCACACACTTCACTCGCTCACACATGGAAGACCCGCGTTTCTCCCTTGTATGCAACAATGAGAACCATAGCCTTCTATTTATACAATGCTTGAGTCGATGGTGGAAGATTCTAGAAGAATAGAGACAAATGGAAGGTTCAAGAAAGACTTAAGATACATGCTTAGATGCAATGGATTCTAGAGAGAAGTTTCTGGGTTCTTTGGAAGATGAAGAGCCATGGGAAGATGAAGGAATGGTGAAGAGAAATATGGAGGATGGAAATTTCTAGGAGAAGGGAGGCAGTGTTGCTGATTTTAACACTTCCCAGATACCACTAGTAGAAACTTTTTTCATATTGTATATATAATCGACAATCTCTATTAGCCTCTCCTTCTATCACATCAGCTCCCTCTGATTCAATGCTTTCAAAATGATCAGAATTAATAGTTCGGGACCATGCAGTATTTACTCTCACATAAAATATACGATCAGTTATGCTAATGCTGTTATAACCTAGGATAGAAGCTTCTTTTTTCTAAGGTGGGATGAATCAATAATTTAACAAGGTTGATCACAAGTAGTAAAGTCTTGAAAAGTTGGAAACACCACCAACCCATTAGCTCCTATTTAGCAATATACATACAGACGGGTTCACGTTCAAAGTAAATGAGGCAAAGGCAGCGAATCTTTGCTTTGGACTTAGCTTGGATTAGAAGTGATCCTCCTAGTTTTAGTCACACACAATGATAAGTTGATCACCATGATGATGTAGCTGCTTTAAAACACACACACACACACACACACAGAGATATATATAAAATAAAGGAGGAAAGACAGTTTCTTACTGTTTTCCTTTGACGTTTCCATAGGATAAAAGTTTCATTTTAATCGTTGCATGTTTTTAGGTAACACTTTCCGATAAATATTGATGACAAGTTTTTGTTTTTTTAGTAATGCAAGTGGAACACAATTATTGAAAAGTGGAGCAAGTCAAATTATTAGTCTCTTAAGTTTGTCTCTTCTGTTGTCCGAAGGGACCAAGTTTAATGTAGTACTGGTCCTAAAATCTTGATGGTCAAAGTCTACTTTTATTTGCATTTTCATAAAAAGGTGTTGAAGATTGATTTTGTAAGCAGATGGTTGGCAAAAACTAAAGTGCTTAAATAGCCGATAAATAACCTCCTGCTCCCGCTTTTATCACATCTCTCCCTTCAATCGAACTAGCCTAGATGGCTGGATTCAGTGATTCACGAACATGCAATATTTTCTGTTTTTGTGTGTTGTGTGTGTGTTGAACTTTTTGACAAATTAACTATACAAATGCTCTCAATCTTCCTTTAATACATGTACTACAAAGGATGTAACAAGTACAGACTGTACAGTAAATGTTTATTTTGAACCTTCTACATACTTACTTTTGTCTCTGCAAAGTTTAAAATTTACTGCTAATACATTTTTGAACTGAAAAAATATGGTGGTGGTGACGACTTTTAGTATAATCAGTGAAGGAAAAAGACTTTTCCAAATAAAAATTCCATGGCAATCATGGTTTTTTGGTTCAAATCATCAAATATCCAGCCACCTTTTACTTTGTCTGTTTCACAACTAGGCTCGGAGCAGTTGGCCAAGAATCTGTTTACTCTCACTTCTTGCGACTCTTTAGTCTTTCCCCGCGCTTCTCTCTCCCAAGGCCCAAAAACCCCAGAGTTTATCCTCCCTTGCTTGCAGCTCATACACGCATACAAGATTTGTAGTGAATTTGATGGGTGAAATTTTCTTGAAGTTACACTTAGGCTGATCACTGGTGGGTTCTTCAGGTACCACGTTTTTCTCATGTTTGTCAGACCAACTTCCTCTGATTCTGTAATGATTCTTTGTTTGGTGAGAAAGATGTATGCTTTTGGAATTTGGCAATTTTTTTCTCTATTGGGTTCTTTGTGATGTGTTCTTAGCTACTGTTTCTCACTCAATTGGGTCTTTCCCGAATAAGAATAATCTGAAATCTTAATCTGACCCACTTCTCTCAATATGGACTATTCGTGTCTGGAAAAGTTATGGGTGATTGAGTGTTAATTCATTTGGGTTGCTACTATGATTCCTGGTTCAACTTTGTGATGATGATGGTGATCAGCCGTTATACTCTGGGTGGATTATTTGCTTAAGAATTCAATTACTTCAGTTCCTCTTTCTTTTCCTTGGACATGGCTTTCAAGATGTTGCATAATTCAGTTTTACTTTGACTTTCAGTGGAATTTAGAGACATGAATTTGTAAGTTTGCTCAGAATTGTCGAATGTTCTAAAAAGATAAAGTTTAAATAGCTAAAATTACATTACTATTTGACCAAAGAATTTTTACAAGTACTCTGGGTTTCGGGAAAGGGTCGCCGCAGTTTTGGCATTCCTAAAAAAATGGCTAATGGCACTCCATATACATACTACTTCGTGCACATGATTTGTGCAAAGTACAATGATGCAAAGCAATGCAGGGCGTTCCATTTGCCATAGCAAATACTCATGAGAATGGAGGGAGAGCTTGGACATATTTTGAAATTTGATATCCTCTATATAGATAGTAATTACAAGGCAAAGCGTAGAAATTTAGGACATCGAGTCTGCAAAAAGAAAAGTAATCATGTAAGTATTATTTTCCCTTGAAGTCTCGAATTATGATTGACTTGTTCATGAAAGGATCACTTGGAAGATGAAGCTATAAGGTTGAACTGAAAACAACTACTGTTTCTTTTGTAAGTGTACTTCTACTGCTGGTGTTGTAATGATTTAGACTCGGTAGGCCTATCAACATGTCTGAACCATATTAATCAATTTAAGTAATCCTGTCTAGTCAAGAACAGACTGCAGTAATCAAAGATACAAAGCCCACATATCGATACATATTGTGAAATGGTATGATAGTTCCGTCTAAATCACGTGTCTAATAAATCAGATTTAGAACTATGTAAACAGTTTCCTTTCTTGATTTACCATTTGCAGTTGTATAAAGTGTAGATGAAATAGTTCAGGATCCATCCGACTTTCAGTTAAACTCTGATTTCCGTGTCCGTTCTTGGAATCAACTTTGTGTATGGCCAGGGCTTCACCCGTATCGACCCTTGAAGAAACTTTTTTACATGTTTGTGTGTATATCTGCAAAATAATTCTTCTCCTTTAACTCCCTTTCTGGGTGATGTTATTTGTGGCTACTTTGAAAGGCAAATTAGATGAAATTCATTCTTATAGGTAGGGGATCTGAGCATCAAGAACATCTTGTGATTTGATCTAGGTAACAAGCTTGGATGTCTTTTTCTGACCATGTACTCTATTGTGGAATTGAGAGAATGTGATACCTACAAATGATTCGTTTGCTATCCTCGTCTGAGTAGAGCTCATGGCACTTTCAATCTTAACAATCACTTAATATAACACTTGGTACCGCGAGTTTTGGTTACCAGAATTTTGCGTTACACGCCAAACCTCTTACAGTTCCATTGAGAAATAATTCATGTACTTCTGTTCATTCCCCCGCCACCCCTCAAGAAGTCAGTTACTAATGGATCTTCAACTGCCAATAGGTCAAGTAACGTGGCATATATTCCCGGTGCGAGAAGATTGGTAATCATGGATATTGATGCATCAGCTATGCTCAAAGATCAGATGGAAAAGCAGGACCCTTTTGTTGAGGTTATTGCGTGTAGTTGAAGTTGCATTATTTTCGTAAGTTCATTAAGAAGGTAAAGTTCCTGACTCTTAAATTGTCGTCTTATCAGGTGACTGATGGAGAGAAACAGTTGTGGGCATTGATCCACTCTAAAGGTCTATTGCACAAGGAAGTTCAAGACTTGTACCGAAAAGTCCGTGCTGGTTATGAGAACATCATCCTGAATCATGAAGTGGTGGAACTCCAAGATGTTGAATTTTGTTTGTGGAAGCTTCACTACAAGCATATTGATGAATATCGCAGAAGAATACGGCAGACTGGTGCTAAATCAGAGACTAACAAATCAGAAACCGTGCAAAATAATGGCGATGGTCATATGGAAGGGTTCTACTCTTTTCTGTCTGAGGCAATTGAGTTTTACAAAGAATTGGTTGGCCAGTTTAGAAGGCGGTATCGACTTGTTGGGGAACCCTTGCTATATGAGAAGGTTGCCAGCTCCTGTTCCGTAGAATCAACAAGATTGCATAAACGTCAATTTGGATGCCATCGTTTTTTTGTTTGCCTTGGAGATCTTGCCAGATATAGGGAGCTTTGTAAAAAGAGTCAGACACCAAACTGTAGGTGGTCAGTTTCAGCCACCTTCTACTTCAAGGCAACTAGGATTTATCCAGATAGTGGAAATGCACAAAATCAGGTATTTTCTCTCTAGGCATATCCTAATCGTGTCTACTTAAGACATGTTTGTTAACCAAGTATGAGGAACTGAATTCTACTGGAGTTTGTATACAAAATGTAACTATTTAGTAGATAGATGTTTAACCATCCAACATCATTTGATTGTAGTTGGCTTTGTTAGCTACATATGTTGGCGATGATTTCCTTGCGTTGTACCATTGTGTAAGAAGTTTGGCTTTAAAGGAACCTTTTCCTGATGCCTGGGATAACCTTATGTTACTCCTTGAAAAGGTAAGAAGTATTGTACTTAGTTGGCTATTGATGTATTTCTCTTGGGTATCAGCAGTTCTCAGTTATCTCTTATGAATTTGCAGAACAGGTCATCTGATTTGCATTCACTTTCAAGTAAAGCCCACTTTGATTTCTTAAAACCACATGGAGAAAGTTTCTCAGAGACAAAGTCAGTAGCAAACAGCGTCTCCTCAAACAACAAAGAATTGGAAGCCACTGGACCTATTTTCTCTGGAAAAACTGAGTTGTGGTCTCTTTTAGTCAGAATGACGAGTTTCTTTCTCATAAAATCCAGGTACTCGAGTGCAGCAGATTATTCTTCTATCATCAAGTTCTATACAAATTTAAATAGTGATGTGCTAGTTTGGATTTTTTGCTTTGCTTAGCTTCAGCATTTAACTTCGCTTTTTCGTACTTTCATTTGACCTTTTTCTTGCTTCGATGGTTCTAAATCTTATGAGCTGCTATACACAATTGTTCACCATCATTTTACAGTTTATATCCACCGTCCTCTGTTAAAACACTCCAATGCATTAATAAGAGAGAATGAATTCCCTCATAACTTACACTTACTGTACTATAGGGCTTCTCGGGAACATAGGTGTATGGGAGTCACTAATCTTCCACTTCTTTCTGTCATGAAGTCTGATTACTAGAAACTGATGCTACTAGATCTTTACTGGTTATTGATCTACTGGTTTCTGGAAGACAACCTGCTGAGTTTTGCTAGTTCTGGAGTTGATCCATCAACAGAAAAGCTGGCTGCTTATCTAAGAAACTGATAGCCAGAGAGGTTATACATTTCTGGGTTTGATGTTTTGAGGTTGTACATAAACTAGTTCCAAATGTTGTCGTACCAGCTATAATAACATTATAATAGTCTAGCAACTGCATTTTCAAAAAGAGCCTTTCCCTTCCTACTTCATAGTGCATGTAACACCCCAGAAAATGATGGAATTGTTCCCTACCTACTTCATTCATAGAGAATTGCTTCTGATGATCAAATTTTGGGACCAGCCAATTTTTTAAGGCGTTATTGAGTTATTTTGCATGGAAAAGTTGGTGTCTTTGAGGGTGCATTTGGAAAAGAGAGGGATTTATGCTTTCTTCCCTATTTATCAATGAAGGGGTTTAAGAGCTTAAATCTGTGTGGATTTGAAATGACGTGGTGATTGGGGTTATTTAAAATGCATAACACTAGGATTTCCGCTTGCACAAGGATTCACAAAAACATGCATATTTGTGCCTCCATTCACAAAAACATGCATCTTTGTGCCTCCATTCTATCCAGCTCTATTGCAACTCTTACATATATCCATCATCCCCCTTCATTTCAAATCCAAGGACTTATGAAATGTAGCCTAAGGCATCAAGGGTCTCAAGTATTTATGCCAAACTAAGAAGGGAAGTCTTATCTTGGAAGCAATTTTTGCCTCTGTAGTATGGTATACAAATTTTGCTCTGCATAATATGAAGCTTATCTGAATTTACTCAACAAAAGAGAGCAAAATCACTCCAGGAAGATGAAGGGTTATCTTAGGAAAATTTGATGACTGCAAATGCTAATTCTATGTGCTACTTCGTTGTCTGATGATTTTATCACGGACATAGACTGTAACTTTTTAATTTTAAAGCAGTTTGGAGGAGTTTCCTTGCGTCTTTGCATCTACCATGAGAGAATTAGAAGCGCTGTTGACACTAGACGATGCAAAGCTAGAAGCCTCGCTGGAATGCTACTCACATTTGGACTCTGCAAGAAGACGCCCTTATCGAGTCCTTCATATTGTTTCTGCACTTGTCTTCATCATCCAAAGCCTGACCAAGATCCCAGAATCGAGTGACCAAAAAGAGAAAATGGATGTGCAGCCATCTGATTCGACAAAATTAGCGTGGAGTGCTACATTTGTTTGCATGGGTCGTCTCGTCGATAGATGCCTAAAGAGTAATGACCTCGACGGTTGTCCTCTTTTAGTAGCTGTGCTGGTGTTTGTAGAGTGGTTATGTGGCATGCTCGATAGAGCAGATACATGGAACACTGATGAAAAAGTTACAAGTTCAATGTTTTACTTTTTTGGTGCTTTTGCTGACCTTCTCAACCAACTTGATCTTAAAGAGGGTAAAGCCAAGTCTAATGATCATACTCCTCTATGGGAAGACTATGAGTTGAAGGGGTTTGCACCAATGGCCCATGCTCACGCGTCATTAGATTTCCCGAGCAATTGCAAAGACATGGTCAACCGCGATGATAGTAATGTAACCCGAGCTTGTCGCATTTTTCATTCTGCAATCAAAATCGTGGAGAGGTCCAGTGGTTCCCCGAAGTGGATCTCCTATGATAAATTAAGAAGAAAATTTTATGCAGCAGAATCGAATACGATCTCAGACCAGACAGAAGCAGCAGTAAAGAAGTCCAGTTCTTTTTCTGATACCAAAGAAAGCTCTCATCGGACATGTGAAGCGACAAAAGGGTACGAAGAAGACATCCGCAGGGAAAATCTAAGCCACCCTTGTCCAAGGGGCGAAGATCTCGCCGTCGAAGAGGAAGAAGTCATTCTTTTCAAGCCTCTAACAAGGTATAACTCGGCACCCATCTGTACTTCTCTACTCACAGATGATCAAGTGCTTAGAGAAGACACAAGCCACCAAGAAGCACCATCTGATGAAAGCTTGCGCCGCGCAACATCATTATATGCCGCCCAAAGCCTGGCTCACAATTTCGATGCCACTAACTGCAGAAGCGACAGGCCATTCAAGCAGCAGGAGCCTCCTCCGAAGGACTCGGCAACATACCCTACCGGGCCTCCCTCACTCAGTGCTTGGGTCTTCAATAGAGAGAGTGCAAATGATGAAAGAGAGAAAGGATCCAGGGGTCTCAGGAAACAGGAGCTAAGTCCTATCGAGGAAATACCTTCTGCACCCTTGGAGGCTCTCTCCATTAGTGAAGCTACGGATTCGTTTATTGGTTCTAGCAATGTTTCTGCAACCGTGCACAGATCTCCTCCTCCTTATGTGGCTCCAGTTCCCTCTGCCCCTTTATTACCCGATCATGCTGCTTGGTATAGGGAAAATTCATCGAGTTTTCCCCAGCGAGTGAATGAAGTGGGGATCAGCGAGGCAGAGGGTATTCTCGGTGCATCGCCAGTCGGCGGATTCTCAAATTGGTCTGGAACTCGCAATCCATATAACTTTGGTCCTGCCATTCCAAGCCTCTTTGATGGATATCCACCAGTTGTTGGAATGAGCTCTTCTGAATGGCTTCAGCAGTACAAAAACAGTCAGTTTTTTCAGCGAGCTAATAATCATGTACGACCAGCTCATTTCGATCCACCTGGAACCCTCCATGGGCATGATGCTTCCAGGTTTGATCTTTTTGATCGGTGGGGGAATCCTCTTGTCTCTAATCAGATGGTTTTTTTCGAGAACCCACAATTGCATCCAGGTTCCCCTCCTGTTCACAACACAGAAGAACAGAGAAGGGAGAATCTTTTTCTTGGTTACCAACGACCGAGTCCTTATGGCTGCCGCGCCGGTACTGAGCTTCAAGCAGAGCAGCCACTGCTTTTGCGTTACCTTAAAGAGAGAGAGTGGCAACTTCAGCGGGAGTCTCAACTGAGAGGTCCTACTTACATGGGTAACTGAATTTGTGGTATCAGCACATATAAGACATGCATGTCCCAGTCTTACCAACGTTGAACGTGTGTGCATTCGGTGGAATCTACAGGTTTTGAATGTCGAATTCGATTAGTTTACCTGCAAATAGAGTTTGATGGTGTACAGAGGGTTCTAGTTTACAGCAAAATGCCTCACCTCTAGCAGACCTTTTACGGTTCATATGAAGCTGCCAGCAAGTACCATAAACTGTGGCAGCTTCACAGAGTTGTCGAAATTAGGGGAGGTTCCTCAGGTCAGCTGAAAGAAAGAATATAGAGTAAATTGTTTCATCTGTAGGAGAAAATGGCGTCTTTGCTGTTAAGCGTAAACTCGTAAATAAAAATGATCGAATTATTATGTCACTTAAACAGGAACGGATAGTCATGAAAGCACTTCCGTTATTCTGAAATCATCATGTGCGATAATAGTAGTAACAGGACTTGTATCTGTATACAGTTTTCTTGTTCGAATTGATATGACGATGGAGTGGAGAAGTAATACCGTTGGATCTGTTTAGTCTTGCTGAAAATGTTTACATAAGCGATAATCAGATACGCATATGACAAAAGCGATCAAATTTTGCCATTTCGGGAGGTTTTGTTCGATGATAGTGCATCCATTGTCGCTCCGAGATACACTGATGTAGATAGACACAGAAGTATGCAAGAATGGTATACCCGGTATCCAACTGCTGCCATATATTCCCTTCCGAAGTACTCAGTTTCGTTTTGAAACAAAATTCTTAATCTCTGAGGTAACATTGTAAAAAGAGGATATTAATTCTTACTTGAGTTCAAATATCCATGATTTCACATGAGCTAAATCTTCTGAAAAACCCTTTATTGTACTTGAAAAAAAAATCATTCTTATTCAGTTTGATAAGGTCAACGACATCCAGAATACAGTCATGACGGTCTTATAAAGTGCAATCTAATTGTAGAACATTTGCATCTAGTTCTAACTCTGTGTACCTTGTATCCTCTATATCACAAAATGTGTATCTTCAGCTGTGGCTTTACTCAAAATGATTCAACTCCTGGGCAGGTGTTCATTTCCATAACTTCACAAAATTGTCATGACTTGCTGAGGCAATCGTTTCAGTCGAAGGAGAATCTGCTAATGCAGATATTATACCATCGTGCGCATCAACTGTCATTGCTTTATTGCCATCAGTTGGACTCCATAGTTCGAGCGCCTGCAAAACCGCTCAGAAATCTGAGTCCATCATTAGTCTTTAAACATAATGAAATCATTGATTTTAGAAGTCCTTGCCCAACTCAGTACAAATGGGGTGCAATCCTAGGGTCATCAAAACAATGACGGAATTCTTTTCTGTAATTTTTGGTGTGCGCATGAAGGTATTGGGGGGGTGGGGTGGTGTAGCTATTGACATCGTGAAGTTTTAAATAAGTAGCTTGCAGGCTTAATATTGTTAAGATCAGAAACATGGTCTCTCACTTTTCTTCTTAAGAGAAAATATGAAGTGAAAATTTGCTTTAGGCAAGTACTTGTCAAGAGATTGGACATGGACAGGAGGTCGGTTGCTGAGGACTCGTCGTCTTTAGACTGAACAAATTTCCAGCTAGCTTAAACGACACTCTATTCTTTTCAGTTGTGTATCATTCTCCAAAAAGGATTCAGTGAAATTTCCTGTTATGTAGGTTAATGGATCTATTAGGTGTTTGGGAAAGGTTTACCAGTTGCTCCAGCTGACTGGTATCATCTTAATAGGTACCTTCATTTGAATATGGAGAAATAAAATGACAATAAAAAGATACTGAAACCAATAAGAAAATATTTTTCCATTAACAACATAAATTAATAATTAGAAGTACTTCCCTTTCTAAACAGGCACTAATGCTTCCATTTTCATTATTCTAAAGATCAAGTCGCCTAACCACCTTTATAAGTACACATTCCTCCAGAAAAAGTAAAATTTCAACGCATTTAGGATCAACGCCGTATTAATGATCTTAAGTTATCAACAAGGTGGGAGGCTCATGCAGAGGTGAACACAAACCAAGAACTAGAACATCAAAGAAAATCAATTACCTTGTAACAACCAATGACCAACATTTGAGAATATCCAGGATGGAATGTGCAAGATTCGAACTTGTTGCCATTGGAATGAAATTCGTGTATGCAATTTCCACCGGAGACAGTTGACCAAATCTGTGCACTATCCTCCCTGACAGCAGCAATGTACTTCCCAGTTGTATCCCAGCAGATTGAGCGGACATCTTTGACATGTCCCTAGAATAAGAAAATAAAGTTTGTTATGTATAGCCCTTACATGTCTGAATAGCATGCCTGAAATACTTAAGGTTACATTGCTCAGACCTTTAACTGTAGCTGGCGTCTGTTGGTCTCCACATCAATTAAGCTGATAGCATTCCCTGAAGCAGCAGCCAAAAAATTCCCAGCTTGAGGCTGGAATCTAACTTGCCTGCTAGCTCCCTGCAGTTAATTTATGGTATGCAAATCGAAATACATCAAAGACTTGAAAGGAAAAAGAAATAAGGATATGCCCAGCATCACTTAGCTTTTGAAGGAAAATTATTTTGAAGTACAAATGATTCATCGATAGTAGGATCAATTACTAGTTATGGTTAACAAAGATTATAATCAGGTTAAGGAAGTTAAACAAGCAAAAATAATAAAAAAACTATGCAGACATTCTAGCAAAAACCAATTAACGGCATTTATAGCATTACATGGATGGGCAAACAATATGACTGATTTTTTTGCAAGACAGAAACATTTTCATGAACAAGAAGGATTAAATTGAGCACAAACCCAATAGAGCTTCATCAGTTACGAAGCCCATTCTCACAAGCATCACGCCGATAGTGAAACACGGGAAAAATACAAAAAAAAAAAGGAACTGAAACTACTAACATGATCGCCTGTGCACACTCTGACCTTAGAAATGCGGGTGCAAGCACTTTCGTCGATGTTCCACAAGAAAATCTGATCATTACGATCACAAGAGCACATGAGATTCACCTTCCTCGGGTGGAAATCCAATGAAGTTACTTGTTCAGCATGCCCCTTAAGTGTCAAGAGAGATCTGATTGGCTACAACAAATTAAACATGAGAAATGTTACATGTGTCTCCAGTTGATGGATGCAATTTTTTTGTTTTGTTTTTGGGGAAGTATCGCAACAAGCAGTTGAAGTTACTCAGAGAAAATCAATCCATATGGACGTAGACGATTCAGAAGCAGGAGATGATAAAGAGCTCCCTGAACTGGAATTTGAAAAGAAAAATAATGGCTCTGTTCACTTTTTTCAAGTTGGTGATAAGATTCGTCTAAAGAAAATCATGTTAACGGGGTGGGAGACATATGCAAGCATTTACCTGTATTCAGTTGCGGAGCGGTGGGCACTAAAATATAAACGTGAAATCGTAAAAAAGAATCGTTGCCAACCGCCGGAGGAGGGAGAGGAGAAAGCATGTGAGGTGTGCGGTTTAGCGATGTCGTTATGTCACTATGTGCACTATGTTGAATGCTGACTTTATTTGTCTGAAGTTTGGACTTTGTTTATTTGCGTGTATTTGTGTAATTTGAAACGATCAGAAGGATATTTCTTTTAACTATCCCTAGAGTATCTAGGTACTTTAACATGTAAAATAACCAAAAAAGACATCTCCTTCAAGCATTTTTTTTAATTTTTAAGGTGGGAACTTTTGTCATTGTAAGCTAAATATCCCATGTATATGGGAAAAATGTTGGAGCAGCAGTTGAGCACCTACCCAACTGTACCACCCGCTGGCTCCACCTCTGCCTGTATTGAAAGAGGCTTTTCATCCAAGTCAAGCAAACTTTTTAAAATTAAGATTTTTCTTATGGTTAGCTAGATTTATCACCGCGGACAGATATATTCTCTCCTATTTAGGGGATGTCTGTGGAGAAGAGTCTTCTAACGTCTTTCCAGCCTTTCCATCACAGATAGGCTGTTTGAGGTGATCTGTGCTCTCACTAAGGAGATTGAAAATTTCCATAATTCTAAACATCTTGCATATTACTTACCTTACTTGATTTCTTTGCCCTCTAAACTACGGCTGCGTCTACCCTTCCTGCCAGCTGAGCATCCACACCCTCATTTCTCAATGAAAAGTACATTAGCGACAAAGGAGGTGTAGACAAGCATTATGTAAGTGTGGAGATGGACGTTCCCTAATAAGGGCACGCTCAAATTGAAATCATCTCAACTGTGATGAGCTAGAAACTTCGCTTAGGTGAATTAGGAAGGCTACGTTTCCCTAAAGGAAACACTATTGCTTGGTCAGTGGGCTGAACCGAAAGGAAGCTTCAAGCGGAAATGCACGAGACATCTCTATCCTATTGTTAGTTTGATACGAATAAAGTGCACAGGGACGTTTGATCGTTCTTTTGTTGCTAAGTGGATAGTTTCTTTGGCAACGATTTTGCAAGTAATCAAGGAGTAGATGGTCAAATCTACATTCTCTAATGCTTATTTTCTTTTTTCTTTTTTGAAAAATATCATAAGAAGAGTTTATGATGCCAAGAATCTTATACTCTTTTCTTTAATAATGGTGAGAATCATAAACTTCAGATAATATTATGAGGCATGAGTATCTCCTAACAAAAGTGCAGACAATATATTAATGAGTTTATCCTCTCACAATTTGAAAAATGAAACTTAATGAGGTTCATGCATGTGTAAGAGAAAGAAAAGCATAATAAGAATGTTATATTTCCTAGAAATTTCAAGGAAAAACAACAAATGCTTTATAATGAATACTTACTCTGGTGGCATCCCATATTTGCACAGTTCTATCAAAAGAGGATGTGGCAAAAATAGATGACTTTGGTTTGAACCGAA
Source organism: Escallonia rubra (assembly GCA_033065855.1). Lineage (NCBI taxonomy): Eukaryota > Viridiplantae > Streptophyta > Magnoliopsida > Escalloniales > Escalloniaceae > Escallonia > Escallonia rubra. Next base: position 103,533 of record JAVXUO010002916.1, on the reverse strand, counting down.
GGTCTGTAATTATACTAGTGTGGCCTTCTCCACTGGTAACAACCTCAAAATCATCTCCCCTCAGTATCATGGCCTAATAGAAGAAACTCTCAGCTCATGATAGCATAGAAAGCATATCAAGCTAAACATTTAGGTTTAGACTGTCAAACCTTCTTTTCATGCCCAGCACTAGCAAAAAACTTGCCTTCCGATGAGAAATGGCAGCAAAGAACCTTGGTGTTACTTGCGCGGAGGCTGCATAACTCTTTTAAACAGAAACCTGCCAGATTGCAACAATGATTTGTGTTGAAAGGTGTACCTTTGTCTAAGGTAGGCTTCTTATCATCCACAGGGCATGATTACATAGTTATTAAGGTTCTCTTTCATTAATAAAAAAAGCACCAAGATTTTACTATTTTCACATAAAGAATCATGCACAATACTGGAGAGCTTGTATGGACTAGGCAGTCACTACTTATCAAACAATTTAATAAACAAAACAAGCAAAGTACTTAATTATTAAATGAAAATTGGCTTTGTGGAATTCTTAAAGCAGCATAGGTTTGTGTAAGCAACGAAAAACTTTTATCGTCATCATTTTACGGCTAGTTATTGATATAAGGAGTGGTCACATGTATCTGCTACTGCCTCTAGAATGCATTAGTTTGTCAAGCATAAAACTGATAAACAACGTTGTGGCAGTTCTTAAATATCTTATGGATTTCGAGAACTAATGATCCAAAATAGTAGCGGAGATTTCTGTTCTAGGAGGATCCGTGAAGTCTTTTGGCATGCAATTTGTCGGTGCTTCTCGCACTTTTCTCCGTCATCTCCATTGACACCGTCTGCCCACTGAACTTGGTGGAAAATATTCCACATATATGCTTATAACATGTCAATTACATCTAAAAGTTAAGCAAGATGCATCCTGCTGTTCCAACCTTCTTGCCAGTCGAACTGGGTGGATGAAAATATGCAAGAAAATCTAGGATCTACCCTGAAACAATGGCAATATTCTACACAAATTTAAAAGATCCCTACAGCACACAAATGCTGTAACAGCTAAGAGTTAAGGAAAAAGATTTGAACCTTGACAATAAACTGTATATGTTTGTGCCTTGTGATGAAATAAGAAGAGCAAATTTTTTTTTTTTTTAGGACAGCTAAAGATCCAAAATTTCCAATGTTCCCCATTACCTTTGTGATTTAACTCTACTCAAATTAATTAGGATAAAGGTGGGTGCTGATACTGGTAACAAAATAATGTCAGCACCCTAACAATGCCGCTAACCTCCTTATGTATACTAAGCAATATCTCTACGCTTTTAAAGTCATAGCTAGTCCTTTTGATAAATAAGAGCTATATAATGTGATCATTCAATGATACTTGGAAGTATTGAGCAAAAACAATACACCTCCATGTTCATTTTTGTTGCCAGTTGAAGAATGTGATCGTTGTTGCAAGATGCTGAAAGAGTTGCTCATGACATCAGCAGTATTCTCACCAGAAGACAGAAAAGCCTCCACGTTTTCATCAGAGGGCTTATCTGCCTCAACAGCCCTTCCACTCTACAATTTTAGAAAACCAAAAGATAAATGCGAACATAAGACATAGAAGGTGTAGACTGTAGACCCATGCTGAAAGAGATAATAACAGCGAACAGCATGAGTGACAGGATAAATAAACATTACCGTACTACAGAGTATTTCTGAAAAATTTGCAGATGATAGCCATGCAACACAAAGAATATAAGAAAAGAAAAGCATTGCTCTTTTAGCGAGCTGAGTACATTACCGAAGTACTCTCTTCACATAGCAAATTTGTTAAACTCTTCCTCTTTCTGGTATCCTGATTCGAAACATGGGATAAGCAATAGGAAATAAAACCATGTCACCTACACCTTCAACCAAGTTACAAAGCCCTAGTATGAAGTTTTATAGAGGAAACAATACACTCGAAACATGTCCGGACTCCTGACCTACCTTATGTAACTGTAGCTGCTGCTGATCCTTGTGTTGTTTCTCTGCAGTTTGGCGCGTAGTGTCCATCTGTGGATTATCACAAGAAGATCATCAGGAAAAGAGGAAAGAAGAAAAGAGTATGAGAGATGAAAAATCTTGATAATAAATTTCATCAGTTAATGTTGCAACTTAGAAATCCCTCTTTCATGAGGACAAGATACCACATAAACAAATGGCACAAAGATGTACGTTATCATCACCTTTCATAAACTATGAATTATAGGATTTAAAGCAGGATTATACAGTGTTTGAGCTGAAGAACCATGTTTGTGTTAAACGTTTAATTTTTTTTGCATCAGCTGATAAAATGATCTGACTCAGTTGCTTGACAAAAATTTACGAGTGTGCTTTTGACAAATTATCAAGGCATCAGTTCTGCTACGCCAAAAAGAATCTATTGAAACATTAATACGTGGATGATCAAAACACAAGTTACCACGATGATGTAAGTCTGAAACATAATTATCACATTTATGTACCCATAAACATATGTAATAAACCATAATCATGGCATGTTTCACCTTATTCAGCCTCCAGGCGGCTAATTAGAGTTCTTGCCAAGTCAGGGCCATATAGGTGGTATGAGTTTCCAAGGGCTTTGATGCAAAACCCCAACTCAAAGGGTTTATGTGATTGGTCAGAAGGTGGAGGGCTCGGATGAGGCCTCCTGAGATGGTGGATCAGAGTCAATGAACTATTTTATTGATATCTAAGATAGGGTTTGTTCAGTCCTATATGGCTGTAAATCTGCCCAGATATGGAGAATATTGCATAGCAGATATGTCCTACATATGTAGCCATTTGGCTATTAGGCACTTCAATAATGCCAAAGTTCAATATATATTTCATTTATGAGGGATATCCACGCGTATCTTGTTCTTTAGCTACCAAGATAGGCACATTACATTGAACTTGTCCATTCTGAGCCGTGCCTCATGCAGGACTTCCAGTAAGTTTAAGAGGATTGATCAATCACATTTGAGCAATCCCCCTGGCATGAGAGGCCTAATTCGTGTCTAATGGCAGACAAAATGCTAGGAAAGAAGTTCTAGAAATAATGAAATCCTAAAAGATAATTTCTTCAGTCATGATCTAGAAAAACAAGAGACATCGTCTGAAGTCATTTTTGGGCAACAAGAAGTAAACTGCGAAAACCATAACCATAATGATAATGATTATTCTTAAGCATGATATACATTGTAGGGCCCATTCTCTAACAGTTTAAGCTGTTAGAGCAACTGGTTACTTGACATGGTATCAGAGGTCTCCTTGGCCAAGGTCTTGGATTCGGCTCTTCATGCTTGCATATTGGTCCACTTTTACAATTGTGCAATTTGCACTTATTTATTTGTGCACTTTGTGGTGTGCACCTTCCATTTGTTTCTCGTGGATTTGTCTCTTTGCGTGCAATCAAAGGCTCGCATGTGAGGGATAGTGTTAAGGATGATATATATTGTCGGGCCCATCCTCTAACAGCTTAAGCTTTTAGAGTAGATGGTCACTGAACAATTATGATAACAATAATAAAAATGATAATAACAACAAGGACCGTATTAATGTTAAGACGTAAGCTGAGACACATAATAAACATGTAATAAAGTACAACTCTCTATGCAACAGAACTTCTTAACAGTCAAAAATTTAACAGTTCTATCTCATCAAGGGCAGTCCTGCCATTCTTGAAGTGCTAGAGATTAAGGGAACCAGCCTTTAAAATTTATAAGTATTTCTTTCAGCTTACCCTTCCATCTTGCCCCGGAAAGCCACTTATGGGAAGTGTCAGCTTCCCAGAAGTACGTGGCGTTGCTTGAGATATATTGATTACTTCATGCGCAGTTCCAGAGGAGATAGGGCCAGCTCCCTGAGAAGAGATAAGCAAAATGATCTGATCAGTAGAAAATAGAGAGAGCAACTTGGACAGAACTTGCAGCTGGAACTGAAAGAGATGCAAAACTTTACATGCCACTTACGATCAAAGGCCGTGCATCCTGTGGCATCGGGTTGACTACTTTGCCTTTGCCTACAAAGTGGAACTACTAAAGCATTAGAAATGAGAGTGGAAGAATTACTGAGAGACAAATAGGGATAGGAAACAAAGAAGACGGTAATGCAAGAGAGTATGATAAAAAACGGAAGTTTCTATGCAGGGCAAATGAGTAGACAAGTAGGCTAGCCCTCATGCCAAAGCGCATATGACTTTTACCAACGTGCAGGTTCAAAAACAGGTGGTACAACCATCCCAAAGCACCCATCGCTTTGGCAGAAGCCATGCCTGCTTTGGCAATAGAGCTAGCTGACAAGTATGGCATAAATCACTAAAATGACGTTTCTAGCATTTTGTTGGACAGAATGAATCTTGGATGCAGAAAACGTGATCAAGTAATTTGACTTGATACACAAGAATGCATGCTACAGAAGATCCAACATAAGACCTACCAGAGTGTAAGAATTTTCTCCCAAATAACGAGCGCTTCAGGTTCAGCAGATGTTTTACACCACAGAAAAATTGTTCAAATTCAATCCTGCTTTGTTTAAAGATAGTGGGCAGAGAGATGAAATCATCCACGTAAAGCCAAAAGCTACTGATCTGATGCAGTAATAAGTAGATAGCATCTCATGACTTTAACCTTGTGATACATAGCTATTTTTAGTAGATCACTGTCAGATGGTTCTCACTTCATGTGTACGCATACTATCAGTTGCAGATTACGACATAATTCACCAGCCCAAGTTCGGTCCCAGCTTTCCGAGGACTCAGATATTTTTGCTCATATGATCTTGAAACTTGATTGCAGAGAGAGCGAGAAAATTTTGCTCAAAATCTGACTAAAATGGGCAAGAGCCTTATTATACAGCGTGAGCTGTAGTCCCAATATATCTGCCTCTAGGTTTACTCCTAGACATGGAAATTTCATAAGTGCATGAAAGAAAGCAAATTTTGATGTTGTCCCAGCCTCCCAGGCAGGAAAAATTTGTTAGGGCATGAGTAGAAATTCCTTTCTAACGTTTTTCAGTAGCTACAATATTCCTTTTATTTCTGAGAAATACAAGGGACATGGGCATTGGTAAGGCATATAAACTTTCCAAATTTAACATTGGAGTATTCTAGGGAATTGATAAGAGTACTTTCTTACAATAACGTAAAATGATAAGTTGCTCATAGATGACAAGAATTCATAAACACGAGGTGTCTGTACAACTGCACAGATAACTTATCTTTAAATTGTATGTGCTGTTGACACGTACACATTTATGGACATCTGCTTGGTGATTTCTTCAATGCACTCTAGACTGGTTTCCTCAATAGAAAAAATTTCAGCTCGATCATAATGGAAATTGATCCAGATTGTCCACCTACCCCTCGAGCTGACTTGAGCTACAAGCTTTGATATGCCTCTGTGCTTGTGAGTTCGACACTGTTATCTTGCAAATTTTCTAGGTAATCTCTGATATATATAATTCCTCTACATTAGATCTCATGGCTTCAGATATGTATTTCCAAACCAATTGGCTCACTTTGGAGAGGGTCTCCACAGTCCAAGCACATATCCTTTGACAAGTTCCTAGAAATCAAGTCTCTCACTAGTCCTCCGCTTATAATTTTCGGGTTTAGACCTACCTCTTCTATTTACTTTGCAGAAATTACTCTTTCTTGCTAGGGCATCTAAAGGCGTGAGTTGGAAAAAAATAAACCATATCAAGCTGCGGTCCCTCATCTTTTCCTCAGTTGGTGCCACCCCCACCTTTTGTGAATGTCCTCATTTCTTATTCTACCACTCCTTGTTTGGCAGCTCACCCACCTAAGCATATGCATTTCAGTTACACTCGTCTTACATAAGTTTTTTTCTTAGTTCACCAGCGACGGAACCACATAGCATCGTTGACCTCATTATCTCCTATAAAACTTTCCTTCAGCTTAAACCTGCTCCCTATGGGCAACATCCTCATCAATCTCTCCATCCTTCTGCAATATAGATCCAAAAAACCTAGATATATCCTTCTTAAGTAGTTCTTGCCCATCTATGCTTACCTCACCCTCAGACCTTCCCCCACTTTTACCCAAATTGCATTCTGAATACTCTTTCTTAGTCCTGCTTAACCAAAAGCTTTTGGAGGCTGGCACAGTCAGACTCCAAAATGCTAAGTTGTCTTTCCTGTGGCGTGTTAGTATGATTTTCCCCGTTTAAGGTTGAACTAATAAACATGACCAATTTTCAGACTCCACGTGACTCCTGGACAGGAAGCCACTGGAAAAGGGAGACTGGTTAGTACTTTCGACTAAGTATCCCTTTTTGGGACAAACCATATAAATGCGAAAAATACCATATCTGCCATGTCTGCATTGCTGACACGGACAACCTGAGATAGGCTGACAAATTTAGTAATTTGCTCGCGCAGCTAGGGATTGACTGTGCCCGAAATGTCTCGTATCTTGTATCTATAGATGAATGTTGCCATGTCTTGATGTCCTTTCATGTCCTATGTCGCATTTCTATGTCTGTGCCAACTATTTAATCTTGTCCCACATGATTAGTTGTTGAAATCTTACAATTTGCAAGAGAAATTTTAGAATTTGATTTGGCATTCCTGTTAGTATATTAAACATCATATCGAAATTGATGATTATGATTTCAGATGAATCTAGGATGTATCTTAAGAACTCATCATGGTCTTTGGTACATATTAGTTTTAGAATCCTAAAAACGGCTTTCTATCCTCATTTAACATCAGAGTTTTAAAAATAAGCTTAAACCCTATGTGCATCAAATGGCGATATTATGTCTGTCCATGTCATTGTGGGTGAGGATAAGTACATCAACCCTCGCAGAGCCCGCAATGTCGAGAGCCTTGTGTACTGGGGCTGGCCTTTTCCCGTTTATCTACAGCTGGAGATCAAGGCTACTTCCACACAAAGTGAAAGATCATTGCCTCCAAAGAGATCCCCCCCTTCTCTTTTTCATCCTTCCGACATAAGAAGCTGAGCCTTCGGGCAACAATATGGTTAACCCATTGTAACTTTGAGATCACAAGTTCGAAGAGCGAAAACAATCTTTGTGCAAGAATATGGGTAAGGATGCATACATCTGACACTCACCAGAGTCCGAAGTGGCGGGAGCCATGTGAACTGGGCTGCACTCTTCGGATGTTCGTATTCCACAAAAATGTTCAAATACTTTGTAAGTTTTAGAATTTTGGTTTTTTTCCTAATTTGTTAATTGGAAATGAATAGGCTATTCCAAGTGAACAGTAAGTATTCTATCAGAACTGATTGGTAATAATCCGGAGGAGACATCACTACCAGGGACTTCGTTTCCTATTGTTTAGAAGTTTATGTAATTTGAAAAATTCTTTTGATTCCTTTATATGGTTACAAAAGTAGTGGTGACTAGGTGTTGCATTTTCCTCATCCAAACAAAAATGTTGTCGCAAATAAACGAACTGTAGATGCTTATGTTGGAAAGGTTAAAACAAAGAATGTGAGAGAGGATGGAAACACATATTTGATGATGAATATACTTTTTTGCTATGGCGCGGTTGTGGTGTAGATTTTTTAATTGACAACAGTAGCCTATGTCGTTGAACAGATAGGTTTCTCAATGTTACTTTATTAGGAGGGTGTACGAGGTTAGTGTGGGCTTTACTTGCGTGTCTTTAAGAGTTACCCCAGGGACAACCAGAGGTGAGTTTTAATGTCGATTTGATGTCAGATCAGGCCGACCCTACATAGATGTCAAAGGAAATGAAAAATAAGGCAAGTAGACATAGTGCAAGAGTTGGCAGTTTTTTGGTTCTTCAGCCAAAAAGCCTAAGAACAATTCAAACGACACAGAGACCCTAATTGGGAAAAATCTGTGGATGGAATAAAAAGTACTAAGACAGCTAAATGTACTGAAACTCTAAAGAATGATGTATGAAGGTCTTTGAAGTCCGAAGTGTACTCAGAAAATCCAGCATTTAAGTATTTTATACCTAAAGTTTATAAGGTGTGCGGAACGCTTCTAGAGTTCTCATGCCGGTTGCCAAGTAAAGAAGATTCTGAATGAGATCTTGTATTCATATGGCAATGCCATCCTGGAAGCTGATCCAAATCCTCTGCAGTTCCAAGAAGCATTGCTGAGCTACACTTTGTCTCTCTATACGACAAATTCGTTCTCTCTTGTCACAACCAACAATCATCTATACTGGAAATTTTAAACCTTAGGCGACAAATGCTACTTTTTAGCACTGATGAGGATCCTTGTTCCCTGGAAGCATCTTCTGACATGTTATACAGGACCATGAAGCCATTTTCTCTTAGCCACGCTGATATGCTTGTCGTCGACGGTGGCCATGCCTCAACATAATATCACCCTCAATCACCGGGGGAAGAGACAATACCCCCGAGGATCCCATGGGAAGATATAGTGCAATTCATGGAGCCTCCAAGTCCTACAATGGGTTTTCACATCCTTGCAAGTCATATACTTGTATCTACACAAAAGATTAAGGGTTCTAGTAAGTTTAGGGGCCACATCCCTCAAACGAGCAAATAAGACTTGCCTTGGTGCTTTCTTATACAAGTAGGTTCTCAAGGGAGTCTAGTCTTGATAAGCCCCTCAGATTATTCATGCCCCTTTAAGTCAAGCATCTGTATGCATAGGCCTTTCATGCAGCCTAGTTAGCTTCACGCCACTATGAGTCAAGCATCTGATTCCCCCTAGGGGCATTGCGTGCCCGCCCTCAAGGCAAGCCTCTGATTTGAGTCATTTTGGTAGCTTTTCTATTCACAATGGGATCTCATGCCAGGAAAGTCGGAGGTGGTATACCTATACTATAGAGGGAAGGGAGACATAATTAAAAACAACCTAATCGGCAGTCCTAGTGTAATCTTCTAATAAGGACATAAATCATCAAACCGGATGGTCTTAGACATGTGTCTAATCTATTAAGAGAAGTGACTATATCATGTAAAAAGTCAAGAGTGGTAAATGGCAGCAAGTGCAAAAGGTTCTTACTATTGCGGACTCTGGGAGGGATTTGATTGCAAAGAGACTATCTCTGTGTTCCAAATCCGTGACCTTTAGGTCACAATGGAGCAGCCTTGCCATTGCGACAAACCTCACCCTCTAATGTCATTCTAATAGTATACGTTACAATACGTATACATACTAGGTCATTACAATTAGATTACACCTGTTTGGCACTCTCTAAGTAGAACCAATTATTAGCAGTTGATGTTGAACCTTTTTGAGCTAACTAATAGAAACCCGCATTAATTGCCAATAAAGATATATTTCTCAATATGGTGAAATGTAGAACAATAGAACTCTTGGTCAGTAAAGCAAGATGCTGACCCATGATATGGAACTTGATCTAGCAACTGTAGCTTCCAACTCAGTTTCTTCCATATCTAAATGCAAAAGTCTTTGGGTTTACCACCCTTGTGTTTGGCCTGGGACAGCATGAGAATGGAAGCTATATTAGCTTCCTGATCGGGGGAAAGTTTTTTTTGGTTTATACTTTAACCATGTGACATCGGCACACCAAATTTCAATAGTTCGAACATTAGTGGTATAGCAATGACAATATGGCACATTTTGCAGTTATGTTGTTATATATTTCGGCCAAAAAGTTCCTCTGCAATATGTAAAGGTGTCCTTCATTACTTTGAACAAAAAAGGGGGCTACATATGTTCGTAGTCCCTTCAAATTTATCATCCCTAGCCAGCACTCAGTTCGAATCATGATAAATTGCGAACATCGTAGATTGTGCCAATTTTGTAGGTATAGATGTTGAAGGAGGATAGAGAATTTAAGGGCTTGCTAAAATGGAAGCAGGATGTGTAGGAGGGATACGAAGAGTAAGTAGGCACAAGCCAAGCTATATGGATAACGGGCCGGCAACAAAATAAAGTGTACAGTAGCTTTAGCTGACAGGCAGTAAAAGGAGATGGATTCAGGCAAGGAATACCTACTCAATGAACACGATGAGCCAAAAACCTATAATATTATCATAGACTATTGGGTTCATGGTTGCTGACACTTCAATAGGTGTTTGTATGACACTTTTCAACACTGTGATACTTCCCCGAGCATCCAACCCGGCCCAATAATTATGGCCCCAGCATGTTGGACACGCCAACACGGCTCAGCCCAAACCTCCCGACACATAGTGGGAGTTGTTTTCTTTTACTGATTACCATCAGGAGCTTTGGTATGTTTGTCAGGTTATTGATTTCTTTTGTTTTGTGTTTGACCTCATTACTTCTCTTTAATGACGAAATGCTAATGTCTAAAAATTTAAAACTTGGAATTAACTATGTACTGCGGAAGATTTAATGAAGTGATTGGTTTAACTCCTGCTAGGCTTTCATAGGCAAATTTTCTGCTATTCTGGTTAAACTGATGATATGTGCAGGATATGATGATAATTTGCACATATCAGCATGTGTATTCATACATTGCTGTACACCTTGTTAGGAACTTTACATTTTGGAAACTCCCGTGTCTTGTGTCGCCGTACATGTCGGTGTCTATGCTACTTAGCTTGGTGCTAAGATGAGCACAGGACTCTCCCGTGATTCCAGAATCTTCATTGGGATTGTGTAGGTCAGAAACTGTTAATAATAGGAGCGTTCTCCCCATTTAGAATATTCTCTCTTTTCTCTCTCTTATTTACAAGACTCACGTGTGACTAGTAAAAGGAAACTGACCTTAGCAATCCTCCAGCCATAGCCACCATATCAAACTCTTCTTCGAGGATCTCGTTAAACACCAAGATTGGAAGCTCCCTGGTTGTCTTTTACCATGCTTGCATTGTATACAAGGGTGATCGTAAATACGGAGATGAACCGAAGTTACACGTTTAATGAGATTAATATATGATAAATGTCGTGGAGACATTATTCCTTTGTTGAACTTCATATAGCAAAAGCACAAGCTTCTGTAGGACTACTAGTAAGAAGGAATCTGCCCTTTAGGAGCATTATGCTCCTCATTTGGACCTTGGACTGAAAGAAAAAAAAGGACGGATCCCGCCATCGTAAGACCTGCCCTTCAGCGATGATTCCTGACACATGATGTACCCATGTAAATGGGAAAATGCATCTAGTGGATGTCTGGAGACTCTGTGTCCCCCACATTATGAGGCCTTATTACCGTTCAGGCATACCTCGGAGTCTGTGGAGAATTATGACATAATATCCTAAGTAGGTTCGTGTGAACTGGCCAATCACACAGGATACATGCTTTGATATGTTTAAAACCATACAAAAAGTTGACTAAAACATGCTTCTAGAAAAAGATTTACCAGCGATTAGGTTGCTTAATAATTCGTACACTTCTTATAGAACAAGTTTAACATCGATCACCCAATCAATTATTTCCATAAAAAGTTTAAGTACCCTAAACTGGTCCCTTTAATTTGGTACAAGTATGTAAAACTATCTTATAAATCAAGGTGTTGATATATGTCCTATTATATATTTCATGTATTGTATATTTTCATCTTTCTTCCCGCCTTTACAGTCAGAATAGTCTCTGAATGAAGTAATAAATTGCCATTTTGTTTCTTTGTGCGGAATAGGATGATAAGCTCTTTCTATAGATTGTACCAATTGGTATCATATTTAACTGAGCTTTCATGATCATTTATGCACTTATATGTGAAGCCTAAAGCAAATAGATACATTCTTTCAACGGGGCAGGCCTTGGAAGGGGGATTATTATAATGGATCTACGTGTTTAGAGCTATAAAACTGATATCAGCTGAACTAATATCTGTAAAAGTACGTTCCAAGAAGAACTGGCCCTAATAGTATTTCTCTCCTTTCTACAGGAGTGAGTAGGGTTAAAGGCCTGTTAGAGACAGTGACTACGACAATTCGTTTCAAACCTCAGGACCCATTTCTAGACCGCGGGGATTACGCATATCGCGTTCAGATTCAGTTTCATAACCACCTCAAGCTCCAGTTTTGTAGCCAACGTCTAGGGCCGTTCTTATACTCCAGAATAGGTCTGAGTCACGTAGCTCCAAGTATAACCCTAAGAAACAAAAAATGTGAAAAACACCTATTGATACTTGGAGCAACTCTTTGACAAAGTTTTAGTAAATCCATGTACCAGCAACTCAGCAAGCAATCATCACTGCTAATTTCATTGTAAAAAGGGGTGTGCACATACACACAGGTGTTACTTGCTTTCCATGTATACGCCAGAACTGACCACCGCCATCAAGGCCCTGCCACCATTCATCTCCTTATTGTTTCTGATGGCTTCAAATCACATAACAATGTCAGTTAGCTGAATTGCTGCAACCGATGCGCTGCCCTTTTTACCCACCACTACGATCCCCGATTACTATTGCCACATTTCTATTTTCAAAGTTTCCATGTTAGTGCCGCATTTAAAACGTTGCAGTGAAATTCACAGCACGTTACATATGTCTTTAAACCTTTGCCATGATTTCTTCCATATCCTCCATATAAAAACCCCAATAAGATGTGTCATACACAATGCCTGCAATTAATATTGGTAGGCTCGATTTCAAAGTAGAGGGAGGTGCAATTCCTGGTTTGATTTAAATGTAACTGGAAATTGTTGCCTCCTAGTATGTAATAGTCATAATGACGTCAGATCATCCCTACTTATGTCTTCTCTCCTTAGTATGCAATAGGTTCTTTGATATGAAACTAACACAGTAATAGGGGTTTCTCAATCTATAATACTCGTTCTCCACACCGTGCTATCTGACATTAGGGAGCTGAAGTGGGTGAGAGAATCTAGTTCTACAGCATATTTGACAAGCTTACTGTTTAAGAAGGATCTTGCTGCATTGTGTAATTCCACCCTGTAAACGGACAATGTAGCCAAAGTTCCTTAAGTGTATCCATATATTAGTGTGTGGACTGGTATGATAATTCTGTTTTCATTTCTTCCGGGGCTTCTCTCAAAGACAATTTATTTCAACTCAACTTAGCCTTAAACCAATAGCCAGGCAGCACAACCCATCCAGCAGCTTCATGTACCTAAATAAAGCAACCCTCTTTTCCAAAAGGTCCCAAAAATGCACCACGGTGCAGCTCTCTCTCTCTCCACCTCCCTCCCCCTCCCCATCCCTCCTCTCCCCCTCTCTCTTCCTCCCCCCCCCCCCCACACACACACACATTTATAGTTGTCTCTCTCTATTTCTATTATGTAGGTTCTCTTGAGAGGCCTGTGGAGTAAAAGCTACAGGCAACTGCATACATCAAAATGACGTCTGCATTACCAATTAAGTTTCAAGAAAATCTCTGCCCTGTTCAGAGAGGATTCTCGTTAGCCAGTACAAAATATTGTCCAATTTTGGCGGATCATACTTGATCCAGTATAGGCTTCAAACCTTAAATTCAAAGCATTAAACAGCATACAGCAAGTTTTTCACATTTGGAAACTCTACTGCCTTTTCCACCAGTATAGAGTGCTACAATATAGTGGCACATAGGTTCTTTGAAGTTTGACATTATTAGTCAGCCAATCAGGAATACTTCACGCAAAAACATATAACAATTTTGTGCTATTAATAAAGCACGAGCAAACATAGCAACGATAGCATCTTATCATAGAGTTATCTTTAATAATGATAGCATCTCATCATAGAGTTATCTTTAACCAACATTGTGGCCAATAATGAGGTGAAGCCCTAAGTCTCACCATGGCCCAAACTCAAAAAAATCATAGAAGTATATGAACAAACCCGCATCTGGAAGTCCTGTCCTCGGATATATGGCCGACGGTACTCCGTGGAGAATTGAGTCTATAGGGATAGACCCCCCCGAAAGGACACCATGGCTATCATTCTGCAAGACAATCAAACCTTTTATATTGAACCAATTTTAGGAAAATGAATGTCAACAGAGTGTCAGTAGGGACGAAATCATACTCTGGCAAGCCACTGTTGAAAATCCTGAGAAAGGTATGGTTGCAGGTAGCTGCAATAGATCAATTTAACTCAGTATATCAGAAGCCTCTAGTTTCGATATGCAAAAGGGGAAAGGTTGATTGTAGCACATGCAATTTTCTAACTACAAAGAGTCACTTCAAAATTGTTTCCTTGGCAATTCCTTCAAAACAGGTAGCTACAAGGTACACACCCACCTTATACCATAATTTAAAAAGGAAAAAGGCAAGTGACTCAGTTCAATCATATCCACATATGATTGCTAGGAATTCATAAACGTAAAATCTAGCGAGTCTCGTAATTTCCTTTCCAATCTGGACGAAACTACAAAAACTCCTATATCTCAACTTCTAGTTTTCTGTCAGCAGTTAAAAGAAGCATTAGTCCACTGACAAGCTCAACAGCATTCCGTCCAACCCCCGGATGTAAACGCAAGCACTGTGAGGCTACCTACAACTTGCCCCCTTTCTGAATTTTTAGATTTTCTTACTTTCTTTGTGTATATACAAGAATCTCAAACAGAGACGAGATCAAGTGTCATTGAGATTTTGCAAACGTAAACTATAGCCCCTAACTTTTAACCAACAAAATCAAGCGTTTTAGTTGAACTTTATCCCAACACTTTAAAACATATTGGTGAAACTCGTCAATACTCAGGTGAAGCAGATAAAATTTATAAACCGAAAAAGCCGGTAAGCACAGTACCTAGGATAGCCTGAGAATGGTCCATCAAGAATCTGTAAATTGGAATTCACTGCTCGTGGAGGAGCCATAGTTCGATTGTCATTCATATGTGCAGCCAACATACGTGCTTCTGATTCCACCTGACTATTATTAAATCCAGGATTAACCGGAAACTGCCCAGCCCCCTGTTGATTCATAGCTTGACCACGAGGGAAATTCAGCATCTCATTCTCCATACTAGCCTGAGAATTAAATAAAGCAAATTTCAGGTCATTATCTTACAACCAAGAATATGGTAAATCAGTCTACAAATTTCTTGTTTGAAGATACCCTAACAGAAGATTCTGCCCTGTCCTCTGTACGGTTTGGCCGAGAATTATATACATCCCAGAATATTGACCACCATTCATTCAAAAAGCCTCCAGGAGCATTGACCACTAAACCAAAAAAAGTAAAACAAAAAAGAAAGCCCAAGTAATTAAGACAAGAGAATCTAACCTTTTCAACATACAGAGTGCAGTGCAAATACTCATGGATCAAATTCATGTTTTCTCACCAAAAGTCGGGCATCACTAAATGGACCCAATTATAATATAAATTTCATCATGCAGCACACCCCTCAAACTTATTGTTGCAGAATTAATACCATTACTCTCATGGAAACAAGTAAGATAACTTTCCATTCCTATTAGCATATCTACAGTCATTTGATTCACCCTCACCCACCCCCACCCTCATTCCAACACCCACCTAGCTAGTTGTGGGGTAACCCCTTTTTTCCTTTTCCTAAATACCCATCAAATTAAGCAATGAGGGTTAATTATATCAGAACTAGATTAAGGATTAAAAACTCAAGACAATAATACTTATAAATCATTTCTTCCACGAACGCATTAATTCGTCCAATCAAAATTCCCAGTATGAAGTCAACTAACCCAAGAAAATGTGGGAAAAGCACACGTACCAACAGGATTTCGAGGGATACGAGCCTCTTTTGCAAAGACCTCAGCAGCCTCATGCATATTCTTTTTCATCATGTAGTCATGGATGTATAGGTCAAGCCTACAAATAATAATAAAAAAAAGCCCCCAATTCAAGAAAACACGAAATGAGCACCCAAAAAAAAATCAAGAACTTAAACGGAAAAATTCTAGAAAAATAAAATAGCACCGTAGAAAATGCCATTCATAAGTTGTAGTTTATAAACTCACATCATGCGAGAATCCCATTCTTCACCTGAAGCCATGATCGTCCAAAACACCACCTTTTACTTTGCCAACAAACTCTGAAATGGGAAAGAAAAAAAAAAAGATGAAGAAGAAGAAAACTTGGGGTTTAAGAGTTGAAAAAGAAAATCGTTCAAGAATTAAGCACTACCCAGTTTGGATTAATGGGGTCTGTGCATGTGGGGGAGTGCCGGGGGCGGGGTGGTGGGGGGACGGGGTACCTTAGTATGTTGAGAAGGTAGCAAGTGACAGTGCCATGCAAAAGAGGAACCCAAGAAAAGGTACAAATACAACAAAGATTTGGTTTTTATTCTTTAATTTCCAGATAGAGAGAGACTGGGGTTTGTGCAGTAATGAGAAAACAACGGACCCGGGTTTGCCTCCTTTTGAAAAAGGGTGGGACTTGGTACAGTGAGGGTGCAGGGTGTGTGTGTGTGTGTGTGTGTGTGTGTGTGTGTGTGTGTGTGTGTGTGTGGGTGGTCTAATTTCACTTAGCCCTAGTGTCAAAATTGTACCGGATCTTATTCCTCTTGAATGATTGTATCGCTCGCTCGAGTCTATTTTACGCTGATTTGGCACAATTTACTAAAAAGTCGTTTGTGATTTGGTACATTGATAGAGTTACAGAATTAGCTAAACATACTATGTTCGGACCGTGGAATTTATTGCTTTTTTATGAGGGATGCGAATGTAGATAAGTTGTGAACCTTGGTGTTTATGATTAAGTAAATGGTATGCTTTTTTTAAGAAATTTAATGATGGTTTCCATAAATGACCATGTAACCAGATTGAATTCATGTATGGCTTGGTATGGATAAAAAGGACTTTAATATTATGTTGATTATCTGAGTACAATTATGACTTACCATATACAAATGTTTTGGGGCATTCAATTTATTATGAAAATTGACATTCAAGTTGTGTGATGAGTTGGGTTTTACCAATTCACTCAACTCATAATAGTAGTTTGTAAATTAAATATGACAAGATATACTACATCTGGGTTGCCATAATTCCATTTATTCAAAGTAGATGCAAATTTACTAGTAATAATGATAATCCTACTAATAAACCTCTAACAATAAAAGAAAGGACCGTATAAATGACCAAAAAAATAAAATATTTTCTGGACATGAAAAAACACTAGAAAACAACAATCAAAAGATACATAGTTACACGTGTCCTTTAACTTCATGAATTTGTAACAAACTGGGTCCAGGATCCCACCATGTATAATGTCTCTTTCGAAAGTACTAGCGAAGCAGGTACCTTTGACTTGGTTTTTAAAAACAATCTTAATATCTCATTGTCAGTAGTCCTTAATTGTAACAAGACACGTACATTAGGAACTTAGTAGTTTTTTCTAAGTAGATTCGATCCTTCTTACCTCATCAAGGTTTTTTTTTTGTGGCTAGACGTAGCACATGTGATAAAGGGATTCAATCATGGTTCAAACTTAAAAGTAACTGAAGTAAACCAGGTAAAGCCCTCATCTCTCCGTCTGAGAATTTCAAATTGCTTTTTTGAAGAACTCTTTCAACGCAGAAATGTGAAGATTATCTTTCATTTTAAAAGGGGTTAAACGTCATAATTTACGATCGTGTGCATAAAACACTCTAGATTTTTTTAATTTTTTTTGTTCCCACCACCCCAGACTTATGAATCAATACTTTAGTCACCAATTGACAGTAAAACTTCAAACTGTTTAGATCTTGGTTTTGATTTTTGAAGGTAAAATAGGTAGTTTACACAAAAATCCTTGTTGGCAAACCCATCGCCGTTTTCCTCTAATCTAACTCATTATCGTCGGCCCCTCCTCCCAAACCCCCACCCCTTCCCCCTCCGTGTCGAACCCGCCACTACTTTTTCACCAAATCCACCATCAAATCCC
The DNA here is from genome assembly GCA_033065855.1 of Escallonia rubra. Classification (NCBI taxonomy): domain Eukaryota; kingdom Viridiplantae; phylum Streptophyta; class Magnoliopsida; order Escalloniales; family Escalloniaceae; genus Escallonia; species Escallonia rubra. Next base: position 85,814 of record JAVXUO010002916.1, on the reverse strand, counting down.
TCGATCATTACCTACCCACTCTAGCCGCAGCCACCATCCTCCTCTTGAACCATCCAATGACCACGACCACCCCCACCAAACCCAAGACAACTGTCACCACCAACACTTTGCCACCATCACTTTTCCACCAGATTCACCACTATTCCCGCAACCACCACCACCGCAGCACTCTTCCTTATTTCTCAGACCCACCGCTACTTTTTCACTATACCCAAGACAATAGGTTATCGTATATCTCTGCCACTTGTGGGGATTACAAGGGATTTAACTACACTTATGTGGCTGCTACATCGGCTTTTCCTATAATTATTCAATTTGCCATTAAAAAATAAACAGACATCTAAACTACTCAAGTTCCTACCATCAATTGGTGACTGGAGCACCAATCCGGGAATCCAGACCAGTAGGAAACCAAAAAAAAAAAAAATTTAATAAGAAGTTTGGAGTGCTTGTGCACATGACTCCGGACTAAAGGGTTTTATGCACCATAAATCCTTTTTAAAAAGTGTTATCAATTATCGACAAAAATCTGTTTCCTACTCAACGGCTTATTTAGCCCAACTTGATAATTCAGTTGGTCACGAATGATCATCAAAAAGAGAGACCGACCACGATAACAAACACACCCCCTTCAAATGCAAAATTCCCAACATCCATGTCCGTATTTTATGTGTAATTTAACCCCTATACATGAAGTGTCAACTAAGTCAAGCGCTCAAAATGAAGCATAGCCCTCTGATCATGGCTTGGATCATGTGTAATGGCCCTGAACCACAAATCGACAGTATCCTTAAAAAGTTAGCCATGTGAAAGCTCTAAAGTTCCTTGGGAAGTCATTTTTAAGATAAATTCACTTTATAACACATTCGATGTGGGATATGACGTTACAATCTCCGTAACACTTATTCTTCTTAGTGTCCACATTAAAGTTCAAACTTAACCGTGTGTGTGTGTGTGTGTATATCCAGCTGCTTGTGTTTCCCCCACCAATCTCCTTTGTGAAATATATACGAGCTTGCTCTTGTTCTTTTACTTGCGCGTAATCTAAACTTGATCCAAGCTTTTAAAGGTTTGTCTAGTACCCTTGGTAGCTACAATGACAATCCCACTATAGGGATGAATCACGGCCCCACCACCGGTAACGTATCTATCAAAAACGTTAACCAAGTATACACTCGTGCGTTTCTTAATTAGGAATTTTTTAACACTAATTTAAACTCCAACACATCATATGTGTACTCTACCCTCTAGTCTTAGCATCCATTTGACGATCCAAGTCTATGACCCCGCCTAGGATACCTCCCTTAAAAGGTTAGCCAATGAAGTACTAATAAGATCATTGACATGAGCGGATGTCATTCGAGTTAGCGTCTTTAGTAAGGTTCAGACTTAACCTTATCATACAAGCCCAGATTCACACATGTTTAGCCGTCGTTAGACAGTGATTTCGGCCCAAATGGATGACTTGATTCAAGTCTAGTTTTGTATTGCATCTTTAGCTAGCTCAACTGAATGGTCCAATTTGAACTTTTGAGAGTAATATTTGGTACCACTAGTAATGACGTAAGGCTACAGAGTCACCACTGGACAATGTCTCTCTTAACCACTGGACAATGTCTCTCTTAACATCAAACACCAACGTACTTGATGCGGGATGAGATATACATTTGCATTATTGATCATACTTAACTTTGTCACATATGTTACCCCGTGGTTATACCAGCTTACCCTTTGCTCGCCCCAACCATTTGCAACCGAATTACATAAATTCAGCCCAAGTTATTAACAAAAACTTGGTCTAACTTAAATTTGACAATGAACTGGTAATTTCACAAAATGTTTGTAATATCCCGAACTTCAGGAGCTGTTTTAAATAGTCATTCGTGACCCGAAAAAAATAAAAAAAAAATAAATTGGCACTAATTTTGAGCAATGCTCGGGTATGAGTACAGTATGGGAGTTAAAAATAATTTTGGGGCAAAAATATAAATTGTAATTTTTTGGCGGGCATTTTCGTAATTTTGGAAAACTTTAGGAGCATAAATGTAAATTTTGGTTTTAGTGATGAAAAATAATTGAATGAACGCTAGTATGTATTTTTAGTGATGTTTAATCAAATTGAGAGTGATCCGCAAAGGGCGCTATCCCTCGGACTAGGCGATGTCAAGAGCAAATGAACAAAGGAAAACGAGAGTTTTGGGAGAATGATATTCACTATATTATTTGGAGAATGCTACAATACTTGGATCACTCTATGTCTTGGCCAAGTGGGGCCTTAGTTATTTATACTATTCCACATCCTCAACAGACGGTGGGGATATATTTGATTATGGTCTACATTCCGTCTCTACAATTATATACAAGTATCTAGATATTTACAAGTCTCCCTACCGTTCTAGAGTTCTCCTCTAAGAGAATTATCTCTTATGTACAAGAATAAGCATGTGTAGAGAGTAAGTGAACATTTTGGAGACATTGCTCATTCAACGCCTCGTAACGTAAGCGTCCGTCTCCGACACCTCATGACACCTCCGTCTTCGACACTTCATGACACCTCAGAAAAAGTGTCGAAACGTGTGAGGCCAAAGTATAAATTTCTGAACTTATTTCGGGGGTTCGTGTGTAATAATTGACAATTTTGGGGCTCTTTTAGATCGACCCATTTCCGTTGTCTTCCGAGTCATCTTATTGCGGCGTCAATAGACGAGAACAAAGCAGACGACCCACCCAAACTGGTCGCCGGAGGATCTCGCCTTCGTACCTCGCCGCCGTCGCCGGATTCCAGCAAGAGGTACCTTCGTCTTTCTCTCTTATCTATTTATTTTCTCTCTCTTTCTCTCGTTTCGGTGCATTCGAAGATGACATTATTTATGTAGATTGAACCCTTGGTAGAAGGAAAGAGATAATAGTTGTGAGACTTTGTAAGAGTTAAGTAGTGAAGTAATTTCTTATGACTTTGCAAGAGTTCCCTGTTTCTGTTTCTGTTTGGGCGGTGAAGAAGAGGGCGCTTTCCCTGTTTCTGTTACCTTAGTACAAAGTTGTGCAGTGACGTACTTTGTTATGTTATGTACCATGTTTTTTTGTACCATATTGCATTTAAATTTTAAGAATGACTTTCACTTGAGTTGCTTGTTTTGTGGTTATTGATTAATGTTTACTATTTTAGATATAGAATGTATTTGATATTCAATGACTGTATATATATATATATATATATATATATATACATAATAAAAAATCAGCGGTGTCATGCGGTGTCCAAAATCTTGTTTTTCGGAAATTGCAGTGTCCGGTGTTCTGGTTGGTGCCGGTGTCGGACGTAGTGTCTGTGCTACTTAGGTTCGGAGTCTTCGGACGTGTCGTCACCCTGCATGAACATGCGTGTACGCACGCACAAACACACACCTCTTTTCCTGTTTTCTTATGGAATCCGTGGATTTATATTGCTGTTACTGTTATTTTACCTACAGGAGTTAGCAATACGATGATACCATCATGCTAAGACAACCCAAACGAGGGACCAAAAGCTGAGCATATTATGTGCTTCACTAGGAAAAAGATGTCAAAGCAGTGGCGCATCGATGGCATCATTTGGTTGTCGAGTTAGAGACAAAAGGCTAGGTTGTTAGCGTTAGTCTATGACAAAATGGTGCATGTTGATTTCACACGTATGTTGTCCATTGGTGGACTATAGACTGTGGAAATTGGATTAGCCGGAACATTATTTGGTCTCGAAGCTCTAGTATTTATGAGATACTACTTCCTTCCCCCCCCTCCCCAAAACCGCGAAAGGGGAGAAGCTGTGGAGATGAGAATATACACTATTATCTGTCAAAACACATGGACAGACCTTTTAAGAAAGCTAAATGGTCTTCACTGGAATTAACCAACTCCTCAGCCCACCAAAACCAAGTGGACAAAAGAAGAGCCTTTAATCTCTCTATAGACAACTTAGAACCCTCAAAAGCATGCGAATGCCTCTCCCTCCATAACCACCATAAGAAGGTTGGATCGATCAAATCCCAAAGCCTCAAATTTTATCTCTGTCTCTTGAAAAGAGACCAATACCTGCACAAATCTACCACAGAAAAAGGCATCACCCAGAAACTACCCACCAATCATGTCAGAGCCCATAGCTTCCAAGAAACTGGGCAATGAAGAAGAGGATGATCTCCTAAAACTGGTTTTTCCTTATATATGTGAAGAAATGATAAGTTTCCGTGTATATGCATGTATAAGTATTTATGTAATGTTCTCAAGAACTAATATCTTAAGCGCATCCCAAGTGCCCGCTTTCCTTCCAAAAAAAATAAAAATTTATTTGGCCTTTTTGTGTTACATCCATGTCCTTTCATTTCCAACCGTTCATTGTGCAGCTATGAAGGTGTTTGAGATTGGTGGAACCACTCTCACTCTTGCCCTCTTCATTGACGTCATTAACTCCAAGTACACTCTCTATCTCTCATAGATAGTCAATTTGATAATATATTTTCCTTAGATGCACAACAGAAGCATGTACTTTTGTAGAAGTGTATTTTTGAGAATTCTCTGAAATGTTGGGCTACTCGCCTACGAGTACTATCATTGGCATAGGTTTTTTGCTGTGGGCAACAATAAGGAAAGTTATAGACAGCGAGGGGTTTCAATTTGAAAACAATTAGGCAAGATTAATTTTGTCTGGGATGAAATCTGATCCAAGGGCTCGTTCACTATATCTTGTATATGGAGATTTCGGCTTATTTTCAGAAAAATGCTGGTGATTTGCAGAATCCCTCTCCTTCATGCATTACGTGTTTGCGAAAACTTAATGAAGAATTAAGATCCCATAGCTTCTAGATCCCATAGCTTTCATGAAAGGTTAATTATATCCTTTTCGAATTGTGATTTGAATGTGCATTTTGATATTGTACACTTCGTTCAGAAACATAACATTCCCAATCCAATATGTTTTAGTACAATAATCTCATGATCACCTTCTAAGCCTTTTTTCCAAACTAGTTTGGGTTTGGCTACATTAATCCTCTTCTTCCATTGTCCGCTATCTAAGCAGATGTTTTCTCTGATAAGTTGCTAGCAATCAAGTCGTTCTTACTATTTTTCCTCTGTTATTTTCAAATCACTTCTTCTTAGTGGGGCATCTAAAGGCCTACTTTGGATTTGACCAAACCTTCTCAAGCCGTGTTCACTCCTCATTTCTTCAATTGGTACTGTCCCCACCTTGCTGATATAATCGTTTCTTATTCTATCCCTCCTTGTGTGGGCGCTCATCCACCTAAGCATTTGCATTTTTGTTAAACTCAATTAAAAGCTCAGGTGCCGAACATAACATTGCCAGCCTCAATGCCATCCTATAAAATTTTCCCTTCAACTTGAGAGGAATATTGCGATCACACAACACACTAGAAGCACCCTCCACTTTACCCGGCCTGCTCTTATCCTATTGGCAAACATCCCTGATTAGTCTCTCCTCCTTGTACAATAATGATCCAAGATACGCGAAGATATCTTTCTAAAGTACTTATTGGCTTCTTGCCTATCTTTATTACTTGATCCTCAGACCTTCCCCTACCTTACTAATTGTGCATAACAAAAAGCTTGTGTTAGTCCTTTTTAACCTAAAGCCTTTGGATTCTAAGCTTCTCCTTTACTTTGACTAAGCATTTAGTCCTCCTCTAGTCTTGTCTTATCAATTAGCACGATATCGTCGGCGAATAACATGCACCACTAGAGCTTTATTACTCCCGTATTGTTAGAGAGATAAACCAGTAGACGCATTCTTAGCTCCATGTCTTGAAAAGCCTCCTTGCCTATGTTCAAAGTTCACTCTCATGAGAGTGAAAACTTTGAATTTGCCACAAGTTATGTACCTTGACGTTTTTGGTGTTGGTCCCACATCCCAATACTCGAGGTGGAGAGCTTGTAAGTATTGTAACTGGCTATACACATGCAATCTGTATCCGACATGATGTATTGTTATATACCCTCCGTTCCACATAAATTGATTATATTTTCTTTTTGGGTCGTCCCACAATAATTGATCACTTCCAAATTAAGAAAGACTCCGTAAGTATTTTTACATATTTACCCCTTTTATATTTTTTTAAATTTTATTTCTCTCTCCACATTTAACACTCCACCAACTCATTTTCTTACACTTTTTTATTCTATTTGTCTCTCTATATTTAACACTCCTCTAACTCATTTTCTCTCTCCTTGCTCACTTTATTTCCCTCCTCTCTCTAAAGGGTAGAATGAGAAACACACAATATATGACCTAAATCCTTAATACGCGTGCAAAAAAATAGCGATCGAATTATGTGGGACGGAGGGAGTATTACATATGCCTTTGGCGATGTTGCATGAAATATACATTGGAGTAATAAAGGTTCGACTTTCATATTGAATATAGTTAGGAGTCACATTGTATTAATACTGAGGTATATACAATGTCAGATCACTTTTTCTAGAGATTTGTTGGCAAGTTTCTGTTGCAAATCCAGCATCAACTTTTCTTCTTATAATCAACCGGGTTAATCTGCAAGCATGACAAACAAATAAGGGATTTGTAGAAAGTAATCCGCATAAAATGCCCGTCTAAACTTACATGTTAAGATGACTTTCAGTGTAATATTTATTTGTAGCTTAGAGCCAAAAAATGGAAAATCTTCGGAAGGAAACAAGTGCCTGAAATTTCTTTCTTTTGCAGGGAACTTCTTGATTTAATGCAAGCTGGAACTCTGGAACCAGAAGTAGCTTTTCTGAATGCATCACTTGTGGGCACTCCTTTATCTGTCTCACAAAATTCTTAGAAATATGGAATTCTGATTATTCTTCTACTATGGCTAACTTTATAACTGAGACAGGTCCCAGATGTTTTCCCTGTTTTAGCAGCTGCACACAAAACGCTTGTAGCTAAATCGCGAGAGTCATTGACAACACGCACTCTCCATTCTGAGCTTGTTTACAATTACTCAGGCTCTAAACATGTATTTGACCTTCCATGTTACTCTCATCTTATATGGCTTGTGTTTTCTGTCTTTCGTTTTATTTTAACTTCTAGGCTTCTGTTCTAACTAGATCTCAGAGTCTTTGAAAAGATGTGGCATCTCTGACACCTCAACTTACGTCCTCGTAGCTCGCTTTGGTGCTTCTAGTGATGAGGTGACACCTCAACTTATGCATAGTTACGTCATCCTTGGTATTCCAGTTAGTTGATTTAAAAGAAATCTTACAAATGACAAGAAAGTATATTTGATGTTTTACCAGACAACAGCCATGGGAAAGCTTATTAAAGGTAAAGAGATTGATTTAGAGGAGTTGCAAGGAAGAGCTAACCAAGCACAAATACAGAAGGTTTGCTATTGCTTTCTCTATTTTCTTATCACTTTCATGATTTTTATATTTAAATACGGCTTTTGCTGATTTGTATGGTATGTTTCATCTTCTTCAGCACTACAAAATACCTGGTCCGGAACTCGTAATATCATCTGTTGGAGATGCTATAACATGCCGAATTGCTGCCCGTGACACTTTGTGAGGGAAAAGATCGCCAAACTTGTGCCAGTGCTTTTCTTATTTTGCTGAGGTACTTTTTGGGCAGATTGTAGTGATGACGGTGAAAAGAAAATATTCCCATGTGTGGATCACCCTGTTCCAAAGCTCAAATAGCTTTATTGTTTTTAGTTTTCTCTCTTCTAAACTTTTGTTTTTGGCAGTAGGATGGACGATTTAGTTAGGTAGGGTGCGGTAGATTTCTAGGCCATGTCAAAGTTGTTTGTAGGGCTAAGTTCAAGGCTCGTAAGTTTTCTCTGTACAAGTCCTTTCATGCATATAGGTGAGGCCTGCTTGACGTTTCTCGGGCTAACTCATGATGTATTTGTTGTGTTTTCAGGGAGTTGTGTTTCTCCTAATACTTCTACTTTTTGTTCAATGAAGTTCTTCAAGTTTACCATCTTAAGTAATGTCATCGGGTTGGGTATTCCAACTATCTTGAGTAATAGAGAGAAAAATGTGGGTTCCAAGTAATCCGCCCTGCGTTGCGCTTCTCCATGTCCTCATTCGTCGGTCATGTATATGTGTTTCCACTAGTTTTTTTAGCGGCAAATGATGGTGTGAAGAAGCAGAATATAGTTCTCTATAAACATATTAAAGGCTGGATAAGCTGCCAAAACGGACAGGCCCTGGCAAGCCAAATTAAAAATAAAAAAACTTCGCCTCTAGGACAAGAATGCAGTAAGGAACGTCCTAATTCACAAGGCAACATGCTCCACCAAGAGATGCAAGGTAAAGGCCATTGGTATTTATCATGGAAACAAGCAAGTTAGGCATCTTTCTATCTGTATGAACAGGGAAAGAATCAACAGAAAACAAACCAATGGGAAATGGAAAACTCCCTATATATCTACAGCCTTTCCCAAGGCACTTTTGAATTCACAAACAATGAAGTTCTTGTTGCAGCTACCGTGTTGCTCTTGCTTCTGCTTCATTAAGGCCAAAAAGAGCAAATCGAAGGAGAAAGAAGCAAAGGATGACTGAGAGCTAAAGCTGCCCGAGCGAAAAAGAGTCTCGGAAGAATTGCTGTGGTCTGCTACATACTTCCTGATCTTCTCTTCTTGTAAAATGTGTATCATGACTTAACCTTGCATTTCAGATTATTATGAACTTTGATACATCTCTCTGGGGTACACTTCGAAAATTGGTGATGTGCTCGCTCGAATTAGCGTATTGTTAAAACAAAATTTTCAATTGCTCTATTCTCTTTTCTCCCCAGCATCTTTGGGAGCTAAGCCCATCTCCTGCATCTGATCTTCAATTGAAACCAGGCCAGTCTGTGCAAGAAACCTGCAAGAAAGTCCAACCACAACAACTTAAAAAAGTTTAGAATGAGATTTACCAAGCATGACCAACATTTTTTTTGTTGTGACTCATTTGTTACTTCCAACAACATCAAGTTGTTGAGATGACGTTTTCCTTTATGTCATGCTGAAATGGATTGGGGCTCTTCATCCGACCTTTTCACCTAGAACAGAAGAAATCGACGATTTATCCTCTTACCCACAATCCATTGATCCCGAATAAAAAATACAGGAGCATATTCTCGAGAAGAATGCATGTGCTACTACTTCCAGTTGTTCCATTTATGGTGGTAGCGGGAATGCTATCTCAAGTCACTGGCAATTCGGCTATTTTCCATCACATTGGTGCTCTTCATCCTTCATACGTGTTTCATTACAGAATAATTATCCATTCTACATACGGCATCTCATTCAGAATTTTTTTTTCACCTTCAAATGTTTTAAATCGATTTCTTCTACATTCTTCTCCCAGTGGATTTCTAAACGTTGAACAATTCCAAGATCAGCTTCTATTCACTACGTTTATCACGTGACCATCAGTTAATACTACTAGGAAAGTTGATCTAGGTACATGTGTGAAACTGTATAGTTGAAACCCATGCACACAACAAAAGGTTGACACTAAAGTTGTTGTGAAGTGGGTGCTTTGCCCATGGTGAATGTTTAGTGAGAACAACCCGTGGACAATTTGACAAGCCGACTCCATAACCATAAAGATAAATAGAACAGCAAACCGCAAACAGCAAGCAACATTGTATCACCAAAAAAAAAGAGTCACTAATCCACCCCTGTTGTGGAGAAAAGGTTTAGACAATATTGTTCTAAAAACTACCACCTATTTCCCAATTGTTCTAAAGACAATATATGTACAGTTCTCAATTTTGAAGCAGTCAGAGCAAGTATGAAGAGCATGACAATACTATCGGTTGCAAAGTAGGATGTTATGAATTTTGTGGCCCACCATGGGCCAAAGTTCAAAGTTCTCAGCCCAACGAATGCTCAAAGCACGTCAAAAGTGGAATGAAACTTTTTTTTTCTTTTGGCCTCATTAAGAGATGCACAATGATCATATGCCTAATGTGGCCCAAGTAGAGCTGAAAAAGAAAAAACTGCAGTGAGCGTACCCGGAGTTTTTCCTGGCAGTTCATAGAAAACCTATTTCATAATTCCAAACGAGACCCTTACTACACTCCATTCAATTAGAAACACAAATCAAATGCAGAAGGCTGAAAACGCATCTACCAAGATGATGCTAAATGATCTAGCAACTATGTTATCAAGCTTTTAGCTAAAGTTACCAGGGTTACTGAGGTTGAGACCTCTCGTCTAGCTTCAAAATTTACTAAACAGGTGATTGTTTAAGTGGCTTTCTTTCTTAAGTGTGTTGAGAGGTTTCACTTTAACCCTATGGAGGTGATGGGTGTCTCAGATATACCTTCAAGGTTTAGATTTGCATGGAGAGCTATTCTAACATGCCCTTCTTTTACGTGGTATGTCTCATAGATCTACTCTTTTTTGGATTGTTAAAGAGGACCGGCATGAGATGGAAATCTCATGTACTGTTCCAAAGGCATTATGCGCGAGCTTTACAGAATTATAATGACCCCCCACATTCCGGCGGAATTTCGTGATGTTTCACAAGCTGTTTACTTTCTAACTTATACTTCAAGTCATTTGACATGTCAGATTTTAAGTAGTTCGCAAGATGCTTGACTTCTAAATATAAGACACTGATTATGGGAATCAGGAGAGCATGAACATTAACCTGAGAGAACAATGAAAACAAAAGAAGTAGAAAGATTCGTATCTGCATAAGTAAATAGACCGATATTGAATTCCAAATTTTACCCAACACACCAAACTCATACCCCATTCAAAAATTCTGAGTCCTTTGACCTTTTTGCATTTTAGTGGGATAATCATCATCTGACTAGTCAAAAAAACCTAGTTTAATAATCTACTCTTTGAGCCTGATTTATCCTCACAAGTTCAAGATTTTATTAGGAATTAGTTAAAATGTCGAAGGGACTCAAAACACCCAAATCATTTTATGTTTTCACACTTGGCCAAACAAATACATTGATACATGGCATACACACAATAATCTTCAAAATGATCAAAGTGCAGACAAAAGTACAGACGATCAATGAATTTTTAGATTAAATCAATGTCTAAGGGTACCTTGTAAGAAGCAAGAAGAGGGTGCCAGTGATGAGAATAAAGAAAGTGACATGGAGTATCAATGCAAAGTCACTGGAAGAGAAAGCCAAGCCCAGCATAGCAGCAAGACACAGACCCAACATCAAGAATGCTATCTTTAGCGTGTTCCAAGTTGGACCCTGAAATCAAAACACCAAAAGATCATTACTTTGTTTTGCTGATTGAGGAACCCAGAAAATTTTGGAAGGATCTTGATGTGGGAAATTTTGACTGACGTTGACCCCAGGGGCCAAGGCTCCAAGTAATACTGCTGTTGCTGGTGATACTTCCTCTCCACTAGACTGCTTGCTCTCCATTCTGGGTTGAATTTAGCTGTGCTAAAGCAGCTTCCGTGATCTAAAAGGGGCAGTTATTGTAGTTAGGTTTTCTTTCTTTCCCGGGACAGTGTTTGTAACCCAGTTCAGGGCTTTCAAGCCCATTTGGTTCCACAACACTCAAAAGGGCTGAATGTGGTCTTAACCAGACGACCTAAATTAGAGTCCACCGTTTTAGCTAAGTGGGTCGGCTGGTTTCTTAGGTGCTTTTGTGTTAAAATGTGAAAAATTACTTTTTTTTTTTGCATTTCAAAAGTATATTGAGGTTCTCATTGCTATCAAATGGGTTTGTATCCCCCACAGAAAAAAATTTAGGTTGAAAGTTTTCACTAATTTATTGATGGCGAGAGTTAATAAAAGCTTGTCATCTAAATAAAAAAAGTAAAATAATACGGAAACATAGTTTGCATGCCTAAAACACTCAACTTTATTAGAAACATGACATGATCATACTGACTCCGCCTCTAAGGATTCGATCCTTAGTTAAGCCTGATTGGCTCGTTGGAGATGCAGGAACGTTTAACTTCAATTAATTATCTAAGAAGTGAACAATACAAGAGCTTGGTATAACGACGGATAAATTCTAACAAGATGGAACAATTCCCAATTCCACACAAAGTCAAGGTTTCAATATCCTTTTATATCATTCGTATGGTACACCACCTCATATATGTCACCGTTACATTGAATCTTTTTCCTTGTGCACGTGTGGGTGGGGGGAGGGAGAAAAGTCGGATGTAAACACTGAATGCTCAAACGAAACAAGAGAGTTATGGGCGAATAAAACATGTACAACATGTACCCTCTGTGGGTGAGAGTAGCCTGGGACGAAGTTAAATACAGAGTACAAAAACACAGAAAGACAAGTACTCCAATGGGGTCACTCAGAAATCTAGAGAATTAGATCCCAAAATTGCCTTTACAAGTTCATTTCACTTCCATAGTTCCTCCATAGGGATGCCGCGCTCCCGAGCAACTTCACTAAACTGCCTCATCTGTTGGACTGCAACAACGGTGGCCCTCGCATTGTTGAGGGCATTGTTGCTGCCAAGCTGTTTCCCCAAAGCATTTTCGACACCTGCCATTTCTAGAACAATTCTTACAGCGCCTCCCGCAATCACTCCTGTACCGGGAGAAGCAGGCCTGAGCATTACCTTTGCTGCCCCAAAATCACCCTCAGATCTGCCATTAAGATGATTAACAAAATAAGTAATGGGAAGTTATCATGAACTCAATGAGTATACGTAGTCAAACAACACAAACTATGTTATGTAATGCTTTCAGAAACCACCCGTACAATCAGCTAATCACATAGCCAAGTCACCTAAGTTTGTTTTCTAGCAGATATTTTGAGTTCATTTACATCTCTTAAATGTTGCAAATGAAAGAAGTCTCTTTGTTGTCATGCAGTCGGAACTGCACAACACTAGCATACCAGACATCTGTATTCCAAGTCTTTATGGAAAGATTAAAGAAGATACATAGCTAGCCCTCATGGCCCTCAACTCCCCTCAACTCCGTAGCCAACCAAGTCAGTGCCTCATTGCTGAACTGTATGTAAAGAAATAAGACAACTTACCTTTCATCAATAATTGAATTCAAATTAGTAGTTCAGGTTTCGCACTCTCTTTTGTATGCACTACTGGCTGTATTGTGAATGTCTGTAAGCGTTACGAAGAAATAAGAAAAATTGTACACCTGTGGTATCATGGTTGTGCCTCTGTGCGATAAAGGAGTAGATAGCATGTCTAAGCCGTAACCAGTCCCTAAAAAACACAAAAGATAACTCCCAGTAATCCCAAAGGACTATAAAAAGTGGTAGATGTGCCACAAAATATACAAAAGACCCCCTTTGCAACTTTCTTGCACCTTTGCATTCTCATTTGAAGGAATAGTTTGCTCTTGTATCATGCTCATCGATAAAGAGCCTTGTTGGTCTTTGAGATCACATATCCCTATTTCAAATCTTCCTGCAATCCTACACGTGGGAATCACATATACCATTTAAGACCTCCATTTTAAACCTAATTCTTTGTCTACAATTCTGGTGAAGCTAACAGTTAACTAATATATTGTTTAGCAATGCTAGCTGCCAGATAGTCAAGATGTATGACAATCTCACTATCACCCTCTCAGAAACTGCGCATCACCTCCTCAGAAACAAAAATATGACAGGCATAATTTAGATGAGGCCTTACTAGTTACGACCTTGAACTCTATATTGGCTTGCTTTACTTGATGGCAAAAAGTAGGGAGGGGTGGATAGGGCATTCTGGAAGGGTGACATCATACTTCTTGACTATCTGGCAGCTGATGGCTCCTGTCAAGTACGTTTTACCTCTTGGGAAGCTGCAGCTTCAACGCATGAGCATTGAAAGACATAGGAAGATACCTGCCAACTGCTGCCTCACGTGTAGAGTGATAAAGAAAACATGGGTTGCCCATGGCAATGGAGCTGCGGGATACCATCTTAACCTTTTCTCTTGGACGCCCGGCTTAAGACTGAACCGATGGTGGATTTCTTGAAGAGCTGGTCCATTTACAAGAAGAGGAGGAGTTCTTAGTCTATGGATTAATTGGCAAGTGCTTATTTTGGTATGTTTGGAGGGACAGAAATGATCGTTAAATTCTTGTCTTTGAACAATATATTTTGTTGGGCAGATGATGCTAGAGTTGGCCCTCAGGAGGCCTTTGTGATTTCTGAGAGCAGGTTTCGATACGCATAGATAGGTGACTTTTGTACGGTCCATGCGTATAGGAATTGTACACCCGTCTTTGGGCTTTATATGGTAAATCTTGTACTACTAACTCAATGAATTTTAGTGGCCTATGTACAGTTCGGTGCAAACTAGAAATTACCAAATCCTACAGACAAGACATGAGAAAAGACATGCATCCACTGATCCACTGAAAGTTTTGTCACAATATATCTGATTAGACATTAAGAAAATCATGCACCGAAGGGCATCACACGAAAAACTATATAACCAAAAGAAATCACATATCATAAAGTTCCCCAGTTGCCTCCAGGGTACCTCAAAAATTAAACAAGATGTGCGGAGTACTCCTAGTTTTTGTGCAGATTGATTACATCCCTTTACCTCTTGCTTTAACGCCTCAAGCAAATTTAATAGAAACTTTATTAGGCTAACTAGAGCTTACACAAAAGTAGGCTTAATGTACACCTCACGTATGTGATGTAATAAACCACTTTAACAAGGTTCGTTAGCGTTCCTTCACACCCAATGCGTCTATGGAATGATATCAATATTCTTGAGTAGTAGTTAAACGCCACAAGCAACTTCCGTAGAAAACTTTATTAGGCAAACTAGAGCTTGCACAAATAATGTGCTTAATGCACACCTCAGGTATGTGACGTGATAAACCACTTTGCCGTGGCTTGTTAGTGTTCCTTCACACCCAATGCATTTATCGAATGATATCAAAATTCTTGAGTAGTGGTGTACTATGGAACCAAGTTATGAAACATGAACTTAAGCATGGCAATGACAAGTTATAGGATCTAACAACGACCAAACATTCAAAATGAAGTTTTAAAACTCAAGTATCATGGGTCCCAACTGACCAGATTTGATACCAGCAACATAAGAGAACAAAAAGTTGGGACTAAATGTTAGCTTGGATTCTGAAGCAAATTAACTATTTAAGTCAGTAAAGAGTTCTAAGGTCCAAAAAAGAGCAAACTAACCAAATCCCAAGACAATGCATTTCCCCATTCTGCTATAGCCCAAATCCACCATTTAACTCAAAAAGAGGGATAAAATTGCTAAGATTCATCTAGTAACATGTAACCATCAAATTCAACTCAAATGGAAATTGTAGGTTAAAGTAAGTATCGTCTCACAAGTTAAGCTAGGGTAAAAACAATGTCAACATTTACACGTATTAAATCGATTCTAGGAACTCGCAAAAAGTCAAATGGACAAAATCCAATGAACGGATTGAGTATGAATTAACCCACTCCAGATGCCCAACAGGAGAAAAAATTCAACCAAAGCTCAACATAAATCCCACATTACCTGTGTGGAAACGTGGAGTACTTGGTCAAAGGAACCGTGATAATGTTCCGCCGAGCATTTGTGGCCGATTTTTGAACCGCCGCAATAACCTCCTTGGCCTTGCCCACCCCAACACCCACCTGCCCTTTCTTGTCCCCCACCACCACAACCGCCCTGAAGTGCAGCTGCTTCCCACCCTTGACAACCTTAGTCACCCTCCTCACCTGCACGACCCTCTCGTCGAACCCGTCTCTCACCTTCTCCTTCTTGATCTTCCCAAACGAAGTCGTCTTCTTCACCTTCGAGTCCATCACATTGATATCAGTTCCTAATAAACTCACCCCGCTGTAAGCTGGGCCGTAGAGTTCTTCGTAGGCCGCCGCGATCTCGTCCTCGGTCTCGAATGGGCCTTCGTCGAAGGGGGGTGGTGGGGTGAACCCCTCGGGGCGCTCGGGTGGGTCGAAGGTATTGATTTCCTCTGGGTCGACGTTGTCGAAGAAGGTGGTGTCAATGTCGCCGGAGGAGGAGAGGGCGTAGGCGGGTTTTAGGGGTTTGGTGGGTTTTGGGCTGCGGAGGGAGAAGAAGGGGTGGTGTTGGAGGAGGAGGGAGGAGCGGCGGGGATTGGAGGTGGCGGTGGTGGTGAGGGAGAGGGAGGAGAAGGTGGAGAGGTAAGTTGCAGAGGTGGCCATGGTTGTTTGTGGTGTCTCTTATCCAAATGTGGCTATGTTCAGATGGTTTTATGGGTTCTGTGGATGTGGGTAAGTTGGTCATCACTTAGTCAAACTATAGCTTAAGCTTTGATCAGCTCTTTCTATAAATATTGCATGATACTAATTATTAGTGTCAATTGTTCAAGAATCGTCAATTTCACATCGTCAAACAGTTGTAGTGTGATAGGACCTAAGAGACAAGGAGAGTTATTTCACAATATATTCAGCGGCCTGAATGGTAGTATTAGTTGAGAATCGTACAAAATATTCTAGTTGAGCGGAGTGCTTTGAACTTCTTATGATAAGTATGTCATCAATGTCTGGTAGTGATATTGCGTTAAGAGTTGGTAAGATACTGAGAAAAGCATCGGTTAAAGTTATCTAGAGGTTTACTTTGTTGGTTTCCATGAAATTGTTTTATCCGTTGCTTCATGATATTGTTCATAATAGCCAAGGTAAAGGATTCCCCGTCGTGTTCCTTAACACGAGTTTATATTGCTATACCCTGAACGAGTCTTTCACTTCATTCTCTGAACATTAATGTAAATCGACATTCATTCAAGTTTGCCGATGACCTGCATTACCTTCTTGATATGTAGGGTTTTAGTTTTTTTCATAAATATAATGAGAGGCAACAACCCGGGTGGTTCCTCAATTATAAGCGTTTTGCCATATTAATCCTAAAACAAAAAATTTCGCCATATTAATCCTTAAACATTACGTCGTTTTTAACAGTCCTTTTCTCCATTTCTGTCCAAAAAAAATCGTTTGTGGCCCCCACAACAGGGGCACTAGAGTCATTTCGCAATTCTTAAGAACCAAAAGCTTCCTTGTGGTTCCTGAACTATTAACGTGGCACTAAATTAGTCCCTAAACTAATTCTTATACTCATGGTCCTTCAACATTGCATCATGAGCCAATTTCGTCATTTTGATCACTTCAATCACTGTTTCGTATGTCAATGAAAAAATTCATTACATAACCCATCAAAATAAGTCGTCACCATGACCGTGGAGCTTTTTACAAGGTGACTTTGTCTTTATTATGCACCATCAACATCCTCTCATCTGCCACCAACATAACAAATACCGAGACATCTTATCCTCGACTCCACTTCGACGCTACCTCAACTGCCAACGTGCCATTACCTGTCACCATTGGTAGATGACTGTAGCCAGGCTGCCGCTAGCCCCCAACCTCCAGCCGCCACCACCTTATCATCAACTAGATCGACTGTAGCCAGCCTTCTGCCTCCGACAGTCGATTGCTGGTGGATGGGTGATGACGATGGCAGGTAGTGACCATTATGAATGAGTTATGATGCCAAACCCAACATAACCTAATATAATATTGCGTCAACCCATCCAAACCATTTAATTAAGTGAACTGGATTAGGTAAGAGTCAAGATTTTCTTGAATTGAATTGGTTAAACCCATAAGAACTCAATCTAACTTACATCCCTCCCTGGATAGAAGGTTTTGGCAGTGTATAGCAAGAAAAAAACCACCTTGTTAAAAGATTTGTGGTTACGGTACTAAAAGACCATATATGGTCATGGTGACGACTTATTGACTTTTTTTTATAGACGTACGAAACCGTGATTGATGTGGTCAAAAGAACGAAATTGGCTAATGATGCAATGTTAAAGGATCAGGAGTGCAAGAATTAGTTCAGGGACTAATTTAGTAACATGTTAATAGTTCAGGGATCATAAGGGAGCTTCTGGTTCTTGAGAATTGTGAAATGACTCTAGCGTCCTTGTTGTGGGGCCACTAACGATTTTTTTGGACGGAAATTGAGAAAAGAATCATGATGGCAAACAACGTAGTATTTAAGGACTAATATGGCAAAAAAAAATTGTTCTAATATGGCAAACCGCTTATAGTTGAGGGACTACATGGGTTGTTGTCTCATATAATAATGATTGGAAAAGACAAAAAAAAAAAAAACAATCTCTACGGCAAATCTTACATGATTTTTTTGAAAGTAATGTGTAGTTTAACATGTAGTACAATCTAAAAGATATCATGTTGGTAATAAAAATCAAAACTACTTTGACGAATAATACCTTGACAACGTTACCTCTCCAGAGAAATCGGTCAATATAGATTTATAGATTTGGATGTAGAGGAAAAAGGTAGTTTTTGTGTTTATATGTATTGTGTAATATCTCTCCTCGGGAAAATTAAGAAATGAGGGGTCTTGGGATTAAATATTTGTGGAATGTGAGATTCTTTTGAAAACATAAGAAAAAGTAGGGTGACTTTTCAAATTGGGGTAGACTTGGTCTTCCCAAATTATTACTCCCCCCAAAATCGATGATACAAGTCATTTTATGTAAGAATGCAAGTACGATTATGTGAAATGCTTGTCAGTTTGTGCAAATATTAAGTTGTTAATTCTCTTACAAATGATGCAATACTAACTTCGCCTAAGGGAAGAGCTTATATCAGAGCACCCAAAGATTTACCCCGTATGAACATAGTGGGGTTCAATACACATAGATATTGAAATTCATCAACGCCTAGATATGGTAAAAGATCCAAAAGAGTCTCTACTACCGTTTCTTACCGTGATGAACACAATACATTTAGCCACAACCTATAGATGTGGTGGCATTGTGGTGTCGCAAGAATTTTACAGACCATTGGTAGCCACGCTTTGCCTGCTCGCTAATGAAGACAATTTTTAAGAAACTCAAACCAAATTAAGTTATGCTACTCGTGGAAGGACGTTGATATCCTCTTGCAATGTTCGAGAAGTTGATTCTCTCTTAGGGCAACAAACACAAAATGCAGTGCTCTTGTTGTTAAGCTAATAGGGTATAAACATGGTTTACTTGATACAAGTCATTTTTTGCAAGAATATAAGTACAGTTATGCAAAAATACTTGTCAGTTTATGAAAATATTCAGTTGTTAATTCTCTTGCAATTGATGCAATACTAACTTTACCCAAGGGAAGAGCTTATATCAAAGCACCCAAAGATGTGTCTGGTATGAACATGGTGGGATACAACACACATAGATTTTGAAATTTATCCACGCCTAGATATGATAAAGGATCCAAAATCTTCTTAGCGGCATTTCATTAAACAATTGGCAGTCGACTCTCACCCTTCCCTTAATCTCTACCGCCCTCTTCAACCTCTGCAAATCCCCTCACCTAATTCTCAATTTCATTTAACAAATCAATCCTCAATGTCTTGATGTAGGGAAAATTTGAAAATTCTTGTTTTTTTGCAGAGTAACTGAATATTGATACAAACGGACGAATGCAGTTGCATCTAATTACTTGCTTTTTTGTAGAGCAAGACTTGTATCACGACCACGACACCTTCCTAACTTTAAGCCCACACACAACTCACCCACCAAATCTTCTCAGCGGTATTTCATCAAACAGTTAGAGGGCGACTCTCACCCCTCCTTTAATCTCCACTGCTCTTCTCAACCTCCACAAACCCCCCTTCACCTAATTCTCAATTTCATCTAACAAATCAATCTTCAATGTCTAGATGTAGAGAAATTCTAATGTGAGATTTTGGTGGGTTGGTGAGAGGAAATGGTGGGGTGGGGTGGGAATAGTTAAGCTAAGCAGTTGTAATCTAGTATTTTGAGAAATTGATGTTGAATTAGATGATTTAGAACATGTGTTAGTGAACATATCTGATAGGTTTGATGTCATCCGGTAGGTTAACGTTCCGGGAGTTCGGGGCGACGGAGCTTCAGATTTTCGAGAACGTTACACCTGCCCACTGCCCACCGTCAGCACATGAAAACGCGCCCAACACCATACAACACAAGGGGAAGTGTCCCTAGGCCACCACACCACACGCCACTGCGCAAAGTAGCACCACCAGCAGTAGATTTACAAGCCCTCGCCGCAACGCCACCTGAAACCACCCACTGTTTACCACGTATTGTCGCTGTTGACCAGCACCAAACCTAACAGCCACCACTAATACAACCAACAACCACCATCACCACAAGCAAGTATTCCTGCCCCCGCCGTACCACCACACATCTGCGAAGCAACATAACCAACCAAAACACAACAAAGCCAACACCGGCGCAGCAACACCCTCTACTAGGGATGGCAATGGGGCGGGTCGGATGCGGATTTTCTAAAATCCGAACCCGCCCCGCTAGTCGATGAATTTTGCCCCGCCCCGGACCGGGTTATGTATATAAAATACCATAACCGATCCTATGTGGAGTTAGGAACTCTGAACCCGCCCCGCTGTGGAGAGCCGTGCGCCTTGCGGTGGTGGTTCGTCGCAGTAGATCCAAGCTCGTCGTCGCCGTGCTGTACTGCAGTGGAGATCCGTGCGCCTTGTGGTGGTGCGGTGGTGGTTCGTCGCAATAGATCCAAGCTCGTCGCAGTGGTGGTTCGTCGTCGTCGTGCGGTACTGCGGTGGAGAGCCGTGCGAGGTGCGGTGGGCTCCAATTCGTGAGGTGGATGGAGAGTGGCCGAAGAGAGCGGCGAGAGCTCCGTGGCCGAGCCGTGCGCTGTCGGTACTGAGTGGCTGTCGAGATTGGAGAGGAATTCAGAAATCTCAAATTAGGGCTTGCTGGAAAATAGACATATATATATGGTATAGATGGACGGCTAAGATTAAGTAATCTATTAGGGTAAGTATACCGGGGCAGGGCGGGTATAGGTAAATACCATATCCGACCCTAACCCGCTGCGAGTTTAAAAAAAAATACCATACCCGCCCCACGACCCGGTCAAAGTAAAAAAACTCCGCTCCTATCGGGGAGGGGTAGGGCGAAAATTTGCGAGTTCGGATTTTTTTGCCATCCCTACCCTCTACCACCAAGCAAACCACGAAACCTTCATGTCACAAGGGGGGAGGGGGATCAATCGAGGGTAGAGCGGAAACAACCTTAGAAGAAAAACACTAAACAAAATCACAAGGCAGAAAAAACTAAGCTACCACGCCACCACAAACAAGAAGAATCCGACAGTGGTGGCGGAGGTCGGAGGAGATAAGCAATTATGTTTAGAGAGAGAGGGTAGGTTTCTTTTAGTGAGAGAATCTTTTTATTAGAGTTTTTTGGTATGACATACGTTCAAATTATTATGCCAGCAATAATTTGAATTTCGGCAATGGTACAATAAATCAAACATTACACAAGTGTGATTCTTTTAGTTCACATACACGGTTTTTAATCATCTAAGATTTAAGTGCATTTGAAACTTAAAAAACTCTCATGTAATAAAAGAAAATTATATTGTACTCTTCCAATTTCTTGGTCATAGTTAAGAAGTATTTGTAGGCTTTTCATTCCATCTCAGGATACTGGCCTACTGTTTTCATTAAGGTGTAATGGTCATTTAGTTAGGCATTAAATATTCATTTAGCTGTCATTCATTGCCATAGTGGGAAATAACTTTCAAGAAATGCTATTTATACTCCTTATACTTTTTCACTTTCTTTTGTTGCTAAAAAAAGTATACCCTCTTGTACATATGTTTACAAATGTTAGCCTTTTAGCGAGAAATAGGAAGGTTAAAAGGTGAAAATAGGTTTTGAACATAAATAACATAGTTAAGCTCTAATAAATGCTTCTTTATCACAAAAATCAAATTTCAAATGATGTGGCAATGCCATTTGAAACAGGAAATATCAGACATGGACAACTGCAAGAACAACAGCAATGATGGAACAAGGTAGATGTAGACAAAAATTCCTTAAATGTCAGTAGAAGTAACAATAAATGAATGTTGTAACCTCTTCTCCTAATATACATGATTCCCTTCACAGATCTCTTCCCTATCATAGCTATCTCTATAAACAAAAAACAAAAGAAAAAGAGTTCAATTTGCTTGGCAAAGGGTATTACTGCCATCTATCATGCAAAAAAATTGACTTGTTCATTTGGGAAATTCACTTTAACTATAAGTGTATCGTCCAGAGAACACAATCACCAGGTTTAGCAATCGACCTGCCAAATGGTGAGACTGCAAATGCATTGACTGGTACATTTGCTGGCTATGTTGTTGGAAGAAGCTTCATGGCTTTCCTGATGCCGTACCGGCTGAAGAAGTTTGTTTAGTGATAACGGATAATCTGTCACTTCTTGGGGAAAAGGTTTTGTTAGCTGTAATTGTCACGTGAACTGTTTCATGGTTCCACCAGCAATTTTAAAAGAAGCAGAACCTTCAGGATACATGGTCATGAGGTCGTTAGCATCTTCTCGTTCTTACTTGCTAACTTGTCAGATAAGCTGGACCTGGTTTCACCTCAGCTATTAGATGAAGTAGCACCATCAGGTTACAAGGTCATGAGTGTGTTAGCGTCGTCTTGTTCTGTGTGTTCTAGTTCTTGCATTAGTATTCTAAGTGTCGTATCTTCCTCGTCTGTCGGTCCCTGGTTGAAGGACGTCGGGTATGTGTGGGTTGGTTCGTTTGAGGGATTTGTAACTGGTTTCACTATCTTCCTGCTGGAGAAGAACTGCAAAAGGCCATATTAAGAAACAAACCAGAAAATCAAACAGGGGACACAAAAAGCCAAAGTTGAAAATATATACCAGAGAAGAAAAACGTGGCAAAACACTAGGTACTGGCAAGAAGCAGTGGGACAATGCTTCTGCCTTCTTTCCAGCAATAGTTGCGCACCCACCGTTATGGCGGCAGTGATACTGTGTTAGAACATAGACATCAGCTGTAAACTATACAAAAAAGTCAGAGATTTGTCTTCTAAAAAAAAAAAAAAAATGGGACACTCAAATCTCCGTGGCGCTCTCCTATCACTATCACATTTCTGGTACAACTTATGACTGTCATAGCTTCATGGAAGCACTTCATTCTTTCAGAAACATGGAGACACGACATGCATGATGAAACTGAGGGCACACCAATTTAAAGGCTTATTTTGACGAGCAGTGCATGGTGACTGCTTTTAAACCAGTCCATGCCACAACATGATAGGTCCTAGTGCAAGTTAATTCGCTTTCACTGCAGCATCTATATGAATCTCTATGCTCTTTTTGCGACCTTCTCGTTAAACTTAAAGCAAAAGACTTACATAATTCTTGCTTTCATCCTCATAAAGGGTAAAATGGTCTCCATTCTCCATTCTATTTTGCCTCACGAAATCACCTGTAGATTGACAGGAAAAAAGTTAAAAACACATTTTTTCTCTTTCTCTGTCCTTGTCCAACTCAAAGGAGCAAGCACCTTAGAGATAGCAAAATCATATTCATCTGAAACAAGAGCAGTGACCACACATACACACACAAGCACGAGGGAGTTTGCCGCCTTAGCTGCATCCTAAACTTTAACTTAAGGATTTGAAGTAGGCTTACCTATTTGATCGAGGATATAAATCCTACCTTTGTAATTTGACCAGAACCTGTATTCACGATGAAGAAAAAAGAATAAAGATTTGTTACGTTGGACTATGGTAAGCATATTGCAGAAGCAAAGTAGAAGCAGAAGCAGAAGCTAGAAGAAGAAGTAGAAGCTAACCTATATCTCATTTCCCATTCTTGAGTAGAATATACATTTCTGATTACTATAGGGATGCCTTCTTTAGATGGGAGACTTGGTAGATTTCCTTCTGCCTCCCTCTTTGGTATAAATTTATGTTTAGAGTACATGGAAGACACAACAATCAGAATTTTACTTCATAGAATAGAACCTAATTAAAAATAACGGAGCTAATTGATGAATCAGTATTATATCAACATCAGCATTTGTGCCTTTCTTTCTTCTTGGGATGGATTCAGTAAGTGATAGACCTAGGATCACAACATTTTTCACTTGCCAAGAAGAGCAAGTGAAGAACTTATTCATAATTGGCAATTTTATTGCGCTTACATCACTGTTATGCTTTTGCACGAGATTGGAAGAACTAAGCAATACTATTGGAAAGAATAAAACTAAACGACTAGAATGTGAAAGAAAAATCCAAAATCAATTAGAAAATTAGAAAGGAATAACCAAGAGAGATTAAGAAAGCCTCACCTTTGGAAGAACAATCCTCCCAAGGCCCCCAACGTCACTGCTCGTTAACTCCTTCTGCAGCAAAATTCTTAGTTTCTGTTCCCAAGAAAAAAGTAGTCATGCAAGCGTCCGACAAGTATAGAAGAGACGAAAAAAAACATAGGATAAACCCAAAATGAACCAACAACACATACCTTATTATCTGGTGTACGGAATGTGTAAAGGTCTTTTTGGTTGCTGGTGTTGCCTTTTTGAGAAGCACTAGGTGTACCCAGCTCTTTATTGGAAGGAGACAGCAAGCTAGGGGAGGAGCTGCCTGCAGTAGAATTTATTTGCAAACTGACACTCCTTTGGCGCGCCATTTTTCTTCTTAATCTTGCTACCTTGCTATTAGATAGATGCAATTTTCTTTGTTCCTCAAATTCTGCAAACTGCGCATTCCAAGAAACCCCATCAGGAACCTGCGGCAGACTCCAATTGGGTTCGCCCGTTCCCATTCCACTTCCCTCAACTTGGTAGAAATATGCAGGATGCCCCATAGGAGCATGTTGATATGGAAATTGTAAGGTCTCACTATTAGACGGCAGATAATACGGTGTTACTATCGCTGTATGGTGGTGAGACATTAGTGAAGGTGAAGGTAAGGTAGGTGCTTCATTAATGGAGAATGGTTGGTCATTAGGAGCAGAAACCACGTTTGAGGCCTGTGGGTTCGGTTCAGTTGTGTGCTGTTCTTCACAGTATAGGTTCTTGTTAGTGGTGGTGGTGGTTGTGGTAGGCTGCAGAGTGAAATCTTCCATTTTAATGGATATGAGAGTGGGAATAGTGGTGTTATCAGCAACAAGGTAAATGGAAGTTGAGTTTCGTTGTGAAGTTGTGTGAAGAAAATGGGTAGATGGAGGTCTCTGGGGTGCAAGATAGGTGAGACAGGTGTATGTGTAGCAAGAGAAAAGGGTTGAGAGATTCTTAGAGCAGGGATGGAAAATGCCATAGAACCTGGTGGAGAGTGTGGAGAGTCTGGCAGCACTGTGGACTTGTTGACAAGTGGCCGGCAAGTGGTCATTTTGGGAATCCCACCTGATGTGCAGAAGTGAAGTTAGTAAGTAGGCACCTCTTTCAGTTTGAACATGGCACACAAAAAGCTCTATCCTCACGGTAAACACCATGCTTCATGAATAACACATCAACACACTACATGTTTTGTGTGTAGTTGTGAGTGTGCATGTCTGTCTCTTTCCGATTCTGACAACAATCATTAAATGCAAACAACTGGAGCTAAAATTTGTCGTAATGGCTTTTCTAAAGTTTTTAACTTTAAATCAATGGCATTGTGATAGTAACTGTCTTTTACAGGTAGGATTACAGCTCATCTAACGGAAACAGATTTTTCTATATGTTTAAAGTTTAAATACCAAATGAGAGAAAATCTGCCCAATAAGGTAAAGAATCCACTGCAACTCATAAATTGGAAAATAATCACCCAATAGATGCTAACACAAATAGATTAATTGTAAGTCCTTTGATAATCAAAGATACCTTCTTATTTTGATAGGCAAATCATGATATACCTTTCACAGTTTTTGTTTGTACAAACATATAATTACTAGCTCCAACCACCACCTCCCCTTTCTGTCTTCATCGTCTATCATTACCACACTAGTCGCAACGAGAAACCAACAGAGACAAGATGAAAAGAGCTTTAGAAGACAAACAGGTTTATACACTGTTAATGATACCTAAGTTTCTCTGGGGAAAGTCGGGTATTATTTCTTTGGAACTCAAGGGGGTGCTGGACAAGGTGGACCACAGGTCCTCAATTTTTTCGATCGCTGACATTAAAAGATTATCATAGAACCATTTTGTGAAAGAAATACTTTCTTAGTATTGCTAACTCATTGATATGGTATCCAGTAAAAGACATGTTCAACTTTACTTTTTGCTAATACTTGGACAACTTTTGATTGAAAATTGCAGCATCCCTAACAATATTTCACTATTGCCTGTACATTTTCACTGGAGGTAGATTAATTTTCATCTAAAAATTGAAAAGTGAAATTATTCAACATGTCAAACAAAAAAGTTAAAAAAAGGTCAAATACCACTAGAATTCAACAATCAAAAGTTCAAAACAATTTCCCGCATAAGCACAACGGCTTTGATTGACGCCATTGCGAGTAGGACAGAGGTACTATGACTAATGAAAATAGTTAATAGGAATCGTTGTTGGCTTCTCAGCTTACGGAATGAGTAAACACCATACGCATTAATAAAGCAATTCACTCATAGTTCCTTGCTTTAGAGGAGAGAAAATAGATATCTAACTTCTTTGGTGGATGAAAAAAATCATTGGTTAAGGATGCAACCCCGTAATTTGTGTCCGGCAAGCTTTTTAATGCTTGTGACAGTCAACAAATAGATGTTGATGATTGAGAAATTTCAGTAAAGTATTATTTAAGCAAGCTCAAGCGATTCCATTTTTCCTTTTCGGCCTCAGAGGAATAAAGCAGCAATGCATCAACAAATTTTTTTTTTTGTTTCTCAACATCAGAAGGCACATCTTTGTTTCACAAACAGCAGGTAACCAGTTGAATAACTAGATTGAGAGCAAGATGTCCATATGAACATATGCATGCAGACACGAAAGATATTCAATTATAGACTACGCATATGCAGATATAGATCGATATATATATACATGAATACAGAGACACACAAACACACACAGTATGATTAGGACAAAGGAAGCGTCTTAGGGAGGGGATAGCCAAGTGTCCTAGGCGGCAGGGGCGGAGCCAGGATTTCATCCTAGGGGGTGCTAAATATATATCGATTTTAATTTTTTTTATTAGTAAAATAGCAACCAAAAAAAAATGCATTTTTCGACAATACACAAAAAAATACGAAAAAGCATCCAAAAAGTCTTATTCTTATTTAATTTCATGAGAGCTACTAAAGACTCTTTACAGTACAACAAAAGCAAATGGTGAACTCATAGGAACCTATATCAGAAAACAAGAGCAACCAAACCAAGGAAAATTAAAGAGAACTCATAGGAACCTATAATGGGGAAGATTCAGCAATTGAAAGAGACAGGATAATGGTGAAAACAACAAAAAAAAAAACGATAACTCGTGATAAAATTCATCAAAAAGAACCTATCATTGAAATTGGGAAATAGGATGTCAGAGATTAAGAAGCTGCTAAAATGAAAAAAGAAATGAGACAAACAAGAAGAAGGTAGACAGGATACAAAACATCTAGTATGACTTCAAGTTACAACTACAAGATATCCTTCCCCAAAACTTTTCATACAATAGAAAAGGAAGTTGAAGTGCTCCCTTAATTGCTAAATCCACGTGTGTATCTCATAGGTCCTGATTGATATGCGAAAAGTACCTAGATGGTGCGTATCCTGCCCCCCCCCCCCCCAAAAAAAAAAAAAAAAAAACCATCCTCCCTCCAGAAGCATCAAACCTGAACTTTTGCAAACTACTGGAACTCTAGCTATTACTTCAGATTATTCAACAAAGAGGTTTATGCTATCCAGTGATATTGACACATCTAAGAAAATTAATCCGTGTGCAAAGATGATGCCTAATTCACTTCCAGTGTCTCTGATCCCTCTTTTCTCTTAAAAGTCAAGGTTCTGCAGGATTAGCAGCTTACCACCATTAAAGTCAATTCTAACTCAAACCCTTTGCCATGGGTCAGGCAACAAATGCTCCAAAACCCTCACAAATTTGGGCATGTCTTTCAGTTTTATTTCGAGTACTGCTATATAATCTTCCCTTCTTTATATTTGCATCCTCCTTTACAAGAAAAACCAATGTCAAATAGAATTCATCCACAGCTCTATATACTACTTGCCTGTTCACGCATTCCTATGACTATCTAGCAGTGATTATTGGAAATATAGGCATCTCCGAAGTCGCCGTCGGCGTAGATCTAGAAAACGAGATAGCCTCAGTCGTGGGTTTGTAGTTGTGCCGTCGTGGGTTCGTGGCTGCCGGAGTGAGGCGCCGGCCGCGCCTTGAGAAGTTTAGTCGGTCGGTCAGTCGGTGTCTCGGTGAGAAGAGAGAGTCAGATCAGAGAGAGAGAGAGCCGAAGAAAGTGTGAAAATTTTGGAAAAAAACTATATATATATATTATTTTTTTTCAAAATCTGAGGGGGGGCTATAGCACCCCCTCGTACAACTGTGGCTCCGCCCCTGCTAGGCGGTCAACTAAAGAAGTGTAAGGCTAGGCATTTCTCGGAGTAGACATGTGATGGCACTTCAATTAAGGGGCTAGTAGCAATCATTCTTTCTCCATTCTCAACATCTCTTTCAAAAGGTTGTACCACCCTCATCCAATTAAGATCGTAACTAAATTTTTTAGCACAAAGTTTATTTATTTTACAGCATCATACTTGCATTAACGAATCAATGCCAATGTCAAAGCAAACTCACATGATTCTTCCACTTGCGATGCTCGGAAAATATAATCTCCATTCTCCAGATGCTTATGATCTCACCTGTAGACCATTGGAAATTTATATAGCGAAGTCATTTATGGAAAATGTAAGGAAAAAAAAAAGATGAACCCCCAAAAAAGAAACAACAAACCTTCAGAAAAAGGATTTCAGTAACCTGTATTTTATGCCCCATGCTTGCTGCTTATCAGAAAGGGCTTCGAAGGATCAGTGTCTTCATCCAGGAATGCTTTGATGCTTCACCACTACTTTCTTGTGTGTAGAGTCGTCTAATAATTTTCGAAGTTTAGTCCAGTCTTGCTAACTTTTAGTTTGAAATAGTTCCAATCTTACAGGTCTGCTTTTGCTAAATTATTTTTTCGCGTATAATTAAGTTTCTTAAAGCTAGTTAGTTTAAACCAGGGGATTTCAGTGTGGTTTCCTCAGTTTAGGAGGTTTTAACGTCAGGTTTGCGTAATGTTTCCAATGTGAGTGACAGAACCAGATAATGTCTCCAATGTGAGTGACAAAACTACGGGAATGGTTTGACCACGTGACGACCTCGATGCCAACTTTTGTTCATTGGCCATCTTCTTGGCCTCATCCTTTGGATTGACCACCTTTCGAAGTACCTGCAGCAAAAGAATTAATCCTGTATCATCTGAGAGTCGAATAATTTTCTGTGGCGAATATAAAAATGTTTGCTTGAGATAAAATGTGGAGACCCATTAAAGCAGAAATATAATGAAAATACATTTGTAAATGTTGGTGAATCAAGAAGCCAAAAAAAGTTGCAAGCCATGTTAATTGGTCTCCACAATAGTGTTAGGTGTTGCCTGTTGGCACGTGCTGTGTGAAAGACACAGGGACATAGCAAATTATTGATATTTTCTTTTACTTTTCATTTTTCCACAATGTAGACAGCGGAACTTATGTAGATGAATGTTCAACCTAGGACTTTCACTTGTTATAATGCAGAAGAGTTATGAGTTGAATAGTACACATGTTCAAAACATGTATTCACACCTTCAAGTTGTCTGGTCTGAGTCGCTTTTCCCTTGCTGTTTCCACTAGCTGAGATGATAGAGTGGGGGTCATGCTCCCTTCCTGGCGTTGCCTTAAGCTGCACACAGCATAACAATAGCACCAATTATGACTATCGAAACTGAGGCCATTAAAGAACAGGAACATGCCATCACTCTATAGTAGAAATATTAATCGCTAATTGATTCTTTAATTCCTAATGAGGGGTCAGTTTGAAACTTATGCTCCTTCTATATAGGATACAATGTTATCCCCAACCACAAGAAGAGCATGTTTTATGTTGAGTAGATAAAATAAACAAGTTATCTTTGCCACTCATTCTTGTGAAACAGACATTCTAGTTAATGATTTTGTATGCGTATAGCATGAGAAAGCCTTTACTAGTCATGACTAATCAACATGAAACCAATACAAGACTTGTGAATGGGAAATTTATGAGAAAGCTTCATCGTCGCCTTAAAGCCCGCATCATGTTCTCACTGGGCTACTTTCTACAGTAAACATGAGCTGATTGTCTCTGTTTAGTGCATCAAATTTGTAACATAACAATTATGAGGATGCCCGACTGCCACCAAGCAATTATAAACAGCAAACAGATGCACAGAATATACCCAGTTAGTACTTAACAATTGAATAATTAAAAGAGCCAATGTATTCAGTGCCAAATTGTAGAAGCTGCTTAATGTTCAATAGAGATATAATACCATAACATTTATCATAATTAAGTCAAAGCATCCGTGGTTATTTTGCTCTCTTTTTGCAGCAAGTCATGTGAGACAAACACTATCCCAATCATATAATAGAGTGGCTCAAGCCATGAAACTAAAACAGAAAGAAAGCATCAGTATACTTCCTAATTAGATCATATAATATATGGGATAAGAGGAGGACTGACATTGGGTAGCAGACAGAAAATAAATTTCGTCAGAGATGTATGCCATAAATCCTAAGAGATAAAACATAGTTTATCTGGGCATCGCACAAAAGGAATCATCTACCAAACCCCAAAATGATAGGGCAAGAGTTTAGTTGAATTGCACTGTACTTTCTGAAATTGCATAAAATTTCATCAGAGCACAATCCGCATCGGATCACTCGATTACTACGGTTCCTGTCTCTTCACCACTCTATCCACCTTCTCCATCCCACAGACCAAAAGAACGACCACCCAGAGAAAGAAAGGGAAGATTTCCAAATGCCCAAAAAAGCTCCTAACTCCTAAATGTGGACTCCTGAAAACATGTCACAAAGAACGTTCTCTAAAGGACTCCAGCACCAGAAGAAAAAAATTAAGGAGTAAGAAGAAAACCGGTCGTATAACTTAAAGGTTGACAGGGAAAAGGTAAAAGAAAATAGGGCTGCCACAAAAACTTACCAAGAAATGAAGTAAGAAAAGGTAACCAACAACACAAATTGATTCTCTAAGAAAGAAATGCAGAATTACGCTTGATAATATCAAACATGCACGATCCAGAATCATAAATAGGAGATGGCTTAAAATTAGCTACCTTAATGATGAAGAGTACGCATATGACTTCTTGTTAATCATCAAATGCAAACTCAAATGACCATATAAGCAAAGTGCATAAATGAAATAGACAGATATTTTTAGAATGGTAGAATGAGAAAGGTATGCAACATCAGGAAGGATGATAGTTCAGTGATGAGGCCTTGCCGGACCCAGACCCCTTATAAAGAAAAGGAAAGAGGATGAAGATAAATTGCATGAACCTCCATAACTAAACGTGTCAAAGTTGGGGCAACAGACGTCAAACATGCAGAACATTTTAACAGATAATTCAGGAAAGGCAAAAAGTTTTCCAAAGAAGACAATTTAATTAGGTCGGATTCTCATACGTTTCATGTGTACTAAGGTAATGGCAAGTGTCACAATTAGGGTTCTAGTTTTCATGCACTGTGCAATTAAGTTTCACTGGCCTTATTAATGAAACTTTGACAAGATTTGGAAGATATTTTGAGATCTATTATTTAACTTTTTTTTTCTACTAGTAGTATGTACTCTTGCATTGCACAAGGATAGTTTAACATTTTGTTTGTAGTGGCTATTATAAAAAGATACAAGTACTTAATGAATTTCTTGTAAAAAGGAAAAAAGCAGCATAACTTGCTAAGGCAAGTTGTTTATGGTCAATTACATCTAGGCAGTCAACCCCTTTTTGTAACTAAAGGATGCTAAAGAAAGAAAAAAAAACAGCTCAAAAATCTGTCAGCAATGAATGCCATGGCACGTTAGCCCACAAAAAATGCATCTTTCCCTACTTGCTTTTCTCTTTGTGATACTATCATTAAGTGCAGAAGTTTTTCCAAAAGAGTTCTAAGTTCATGGATGGACAACCCCTAGGCTTAAAA
Source organism: Escallonia rubra (assembly GCA_033065855.1). NCBI lineage: Eukaryota > Viridiplantae > Streptophyta > Magnoliopsida > Escalloniales > Escalloniaceae > Escallonia > Escallonia rubra. The sequence continues at coordinate 53,879 of JAVXUO010002916.1, read as the reverse complement.
AGCACTGGACAAGAGATCAACGAAAGCACGAATCCACCTGAATGCATTAGCATCCAAAATGTTTCGTGGTGGACAGAAGTATCAGCGAAGTTTCAATATAACCCCGTCGACGGTACAATTCTAGGTAGGTAAATTGTTTAGTAGTAAAGTTTGAGATTACGTTGGTCATATTGCAAGTATGGAAATTGCTGCACATTCAAATTTTGCAAAGGAAAGAAAGAAGGTAGTCATGTGCAGAGAGAATATAATACCGCCAGTAGTTATAATATACCTTGCTTATAAAAACAACAAGCAGTCAACAAGTCCTAACACAAAACTGTTCCCAAAAGTTGGCCATGCCTGTCACAGTTGATCAATCCACACCTACACCATAGGGCATTGAGTCTACGGTCTACCTAACTGTCGAAATATGCTCTGAGTTGTGCCTTCAAGCTTAAAATTATGGTCTGACGTAAGATGACCGGAGTTTAAACACTTTCTTATATGAAAGGACGCAAAAGTTCCATTAATTCGTCAAGCTATACTAAGAAATGCTTGACTTCTTCTTATGTCTCTCATATACTTCTAGCTGTTGGCCAGATAAATTGTGCTCATTTCACTCGTTTGTAAATATTACTTGGTGTGTTGGTCCAACTTCTTATGACAACTCATTGATTCAGACTCTAATTTCGCTTTGAGACAACTAATAATCTGACAGTGATGATATTGGTTGGGTAGCAAAAGAACACTTTCAAGGTATTCTCTCCCCCTCTCTCACAGAAATGGGTACAGCACCCTGCTGTAACCATGGGTTACAGCAGGGAATCCCAATCCTTCTTGTCAATATGTACATCGTAGGTGCAACAACAACTTAAGCTTCTTTAGGCACCCCTACACTGTGCCGCCGCTAGGGTAGGATTGTGTTGGAACCAATTTTGGTTAGTTGTAACTTTTGGATAGGGATTAATATCGTATAATCTGAGGTGAAGATATGGATAAGAAAAACATTTGGCAATGTTTAGGTCATTCCTTTTCCGAAAATTCGTTTTTTTTTTTTGTTTTTTTGGCAGAACTTTTAGGTTGACCTGCTAAAAATCTATGCGAACGTTGATCAACTGAGTTAAAGTCTTTTCTTTCCTTTACCATCGTTTAACATTACAATTATCCTATGAGGACAAACAGTTTTATTTCTAGAACTACAGCCTTTAGAAGCACAAACCTGCCACCTTCACCTAAAACTGAACCTATAGTAAGAAGGGTCTAATTTCTAGGTTTATCCCATCAGTCACCATCAAATACTTCGGAATGGTTGATCACAGTTCTGACCATAACTTAACCGTTCATTTAGTCTATGCACTATTAAAGTACCACTACACAAACAAACCCAATTGAAATCACAGGTTTGCTCTGTTGTCCACGGCCTTAAAAGTTATATTGTACAATTTGGCTATTGGTGTTTCAACACAGAATCAACAGAGAACTCGGACGTAGGAGCACCACAATTTACCACACAGTAAGACAAAGTCAAGGATCTTGCCAACTTCTGCCAAAAATGTAATATTACACTTTGGATATAGTATGTTCAACATATTTTACCTTGTCAAAAAACTTGGGAGGCTATCATCATGCCCAAGGTAGAATCGTTTTAACATAAGATGAAGAAGCAGATAATAAGGCTAAAGCATTGAAAAGACATTACATGCAAAGCTATAGCAGGGAGATTAACCATGTGGCTGAAAAACCTATTAACAACATAGCATACACATCAACAAAAATGAAAGCAGGTAAACAATCTGCTCAAGACCTTATAGAAACTCTGGCAACTTTGTGTTAGATGCTATTTTTCGTGGTAGGCGGAATATAAGAGAGGGACAGAACTTAGCTTCTTCTAAAACTGAAGATGAAGAGCTGTGGGTTACCCATCCACTCCTAGACGAATTACCAGAAATGTTTTTGGTCATACCGAGATGATCTATACATTGCTTACACTGATAGCATATGGTCAGCCTATTTCGGCATACACGCCAAGATCAACTCACAGTAAACCCTCACCGAGAACGATTTTTTGGTTGATGATAGGTTGATAGTCGACTTGGTGGCTCCGGCATGCTTACCCTGAGTTGGATTAACAATGTCAACTTAACAATATGTCCATCTGGGTCTTTCAGAAAACAAAGACAGAGTTCAAAAGGGAAAAAAAATAAAAATCGCAAGCAGTCAAAAAGATGCATTTCTATATAAAAAATTCAGTAAACACGTGAAGCATATTTAAATTCCTTCTTCTTTTGGTGGAATTTCGGAAGCTAATGAAGTTAACCAAACAAACCCCATATAAGCAGTGGGAAACTTTTATAAGTTTTCAGGGGCGTGGTGCCTTACAAGAATATGCTGCTGCTCGAGGAATAAAAACAAATTACTCCGCAAGAAGCGAAAAAGAAAGGAAAAAGAATCAAACCTGACAACCCATGCTACTAATATTTACAGAACCAAAGGTACTTGTTCACTTTCATTCTTCATGTGATCACAACAATGCGAAATAAACTTTGGGATTCATTTCAAGGTGGAAGTGCATTGGCTGCTACAACATATCTTTAAGGGCGGCGAAGAAATAACCGTAAAGGAGGCTATTGACGTAGAGGAAACATTTGAGCAAATGGTCGAGCGTGTGGTGTGCAGTGTTCAACTGACAGTGCCACATATAAAAGTAGAGCCTGAGAAGAAGATAAACAAACCTGGGCCGGCGTGGCGATGAGGAGCTTTGCTTCCGGCTCTCAGGAAAGGGCCGTGATGGCACGTTCGGTTGGGGCTGTGCCGTCGGCGTCGTCTATTCGGGTAAGACGGTGCCATTGTTGAACTTTGAACTGCTCAGCTACAGATACATCTAAGCTGGGAGAAGGCTGTGCTCATAATGTAAATTCTCAATTAGTAACAAGCAATTGTCACTACATGTGTATGACAAAATTTTAAAAGGTTGAAATCTCCGTTACGATATGTCGCTAAAACTGTCTTTCAGAATGCTAATTATCGTATATTAAGCAATAACTTTCTAAGGGGTTGCACCCACAATGCTTGATTGCAGCATGAATTTTTATCTGTTTATATTTTTCATAAAATTGAAAAACTCTAAAATTAAAAAACACGGCGCTTCAAAAAGACCGATGACATCGATGCCCTGCTTCACATGATTGTATGCTCCATAATTATGTGGAAAAATTAGTAGTATCGAGAGTGTCATTAGTCGATCGGAACTGTTCATGGTTCTTATATATACTCTATAGATTAATGACTTGTAATCCATTTTTGAGCTACGCTTGAAGTTTGCAAGATAAAATATGACAAGCGTAATCAAGAATCGAGTAAATTTTCAACTGAATTCATATTCTCAAATAATTTATTGTCAAGATCTTTTTACTAAAATCGGTACATGGTATATATGATTTACCGCAGGTAGACACATTAAATAAGTGTGAGGTTGTATTTACTCGATTTATTCTAGAAACTTAGAAAAGTCAAAATTAAAATGCAAATGAAGTGAGACCTAGGTGATAAGTCATGGTTTTTGTGTAAGATTGCACATTCGAGTTTCATTTGGTGGAATATTTAGAACGAGAATAGTTATAGATTTCTCTTATCAAGCGGAACTTTTAGAGTAAGAGTAGCTGATAGTAAGAGTTGTGTAAGGTTGTAGTTGCAAGCTTTGACAGTGATTTTCTTTTTACGTTTGAGTCACACAACGTGAGGTGACTCTTCTACTACTTTCAAAATACATAAGAGGTGCCAAAAAGAACGGCGAGTGATCTGTGTCTGGAATATATTATGCTGACTCGTTGTCTGTTTAGTCGTAAAAATCTGCAAGAAAATTTATTGTTCGGAACAACCCATGAATATTGCCCGTTTCAAGAACAACCCATGCATATTTTCCATTCTCGCTTTACATTTATCACTCTAGGTCTTCATTCATTCACTCAACAACTCACCTAGCGTTGCAACACGGGCACAAACCAAGAACGGCTAATTAAAAGCTCATACTTATATGTCGAATACTAATAACAAATAATGTTATTTTCACCTTCTATGAGTTTTTTTTACCAATTTTAATAATTTAATAACTAAATTATTCATTGCTATTTAAAACTCACCAAACTCACCTAAAAAGTATAATGTTACATAAGAAAAAGTATAATATGAGAGATATACGTATATACAGACATATATATATAAAAATATTTTATATGACTTAATATGATGTGAAAGGAAGGAGATTAATTTTGTTAGATTGTAAAAACATGTTAGAGTTGTGCAAAATATTGGAAAGTTTTAAGATTTGAATAAGATATTGATTAGAATGAGATATATATTTAAAATTTATGGAAAGAGAGATTTGTTTTTAAGTGGAACATGCTGACATTGAAAGAGAGAAACGTAAAATTTATATGATTGGTCGAATGCCAAATGTCATAAGAGAGCCACTGCCAATTAGGAAAGTTAAATTCTCTCAGCTTCAGCTTTCATATATATATATAATTAGATTCGGAGTTGGAACTGGCAACAACTCACTGCTGGGCTTTGCGTCAATTTTTAAGGGCTGGGCACAAAGCACAATGAGCCCGAGTCTGGTGTATAGCCGCAAGGCCCAATTCTATTCAATTTATGCTGTTGTATACTTGTATGGGCTTATACCGCTAGGCCTAAGGGTGGCAATTCATATCTAAAATAATTCATCTGTCCACTTAAAACTCACGCAAACCCACCCATTCAAATTCAGTCATAATGGGTCACTTTAATTTAAATTCCAATGACTCATTGATTTAAGTAGGTCGTAAATGTGTGTCCATATGACCATATACATAGTCTGACTTTTTACGTCAAAAGTCTTCCCAAACTAAAGTAGCGTTTGAAATCTATTAAATTTTCAGTTTTTTTTTTTCCAGTTTCGTAAACTGGAGGAAAAAAAATTCGTTTGGCAAACATTTTTCATTTTTTTTTCTTCAGTTTGAAAACTAATTTTGAAAAATTAAAATAGGGTTGTTTTTGAAAACTCTCATTTTAGAGTTTTGGGTTTCCAGTTTTGGCTTTTGATTTAAGACCACCACCAACACCACCCCCCCTCCCCCCGCGCCACCCGCCAGCATCGTCGCCGGCCACCGCCACTGCAACCACCACCAAAGAAAAAGCTAAAAAAAAAAACTGTGTTATCAAACACCCATTTGTTTTGTAAAAAATAAAAACTAAACTAAATTGATTTTTGTTTTTTCGGAAATAGAAACCAAAACTGTAAAACTTCCTCCAATCTTCTTTTTGACAAGTCACGACGTTAAAGTAGGCCGTCGTTACTATCCTGTCAGTTTGTCACCGTCGTCGCCTGTTAATCTCTGTCGACGCCCGTTGGTGTCACCATTGCAGCGACACTGAAGATTGGATCTAACACTGCCCAAGATTGGACCGGCCATCGCCTCATGTGACCCACCACCATCACCACATCTTGTTGGCACTGTCGTTGCTCCATCTTAGCCACCCCGTTGCCATATGTGCTCAGATCTTGTGGTGCGGCTATGATGGCAGTTGAACTGTGGCGGCAAGTGATAGTTGTTCATATGGTTTGTACTTGCAGTGGTGGTTATGGTGTGATATAGGTTGTAGTTGTGTTTATGGTGGTATAATTGTGGCACGAAAGTGGTGATCGTAGGTGTGACGACAATTTGGTATGGTGGCTCTGGCGGTAGGTGGGGCATAATCTATTGATGAAGACGAAGAGAATGAGATAGATTGAAAATTTGTTTTGTGTCCTTGTACCACCAAACAAAAAAAAGTAATAATGAGTAACTGCTAGGTGAATGGACGAAACCAACCCAATTAATAAAAATGATTCTAGGGATGACAATGGGGCGGGTCGAGATGTGGATCTTATGAAATTTGTACCCGCCCCCGTAGTCTTCGTACACAACTCTGCCCGTCCCGCCATCGGGTCAAGAGATGAGAATATCATCCCCAATCCACCGGATCTTTGAAAAACCTGACCCCGCCCTGATCCGTCCTGATCACGTAGTTGCCGTAATAAAATGATTCAACAAACCCATGAATAAATGGGTAAAAATGAATTGGTTGTCCATTTATACCCGGCCCATTTATCTTACGCCCAACCCCAACCCAACCACCCGCCCACCTTGCCACCCCTGGCTCGGCCTACGTTACCAGGAAAGGGGAAAAAAGACAGAGCAAGCAAGGCCCATTATGGGGACTGTGCTCCGTGTCACTCAACAAATGTACCACCACTGGTCACACCATATCCATATCCAGTATGACCATGTGTTGACTACAAAAACCACTCAAAAGCCAGGGTAACACCACGTCACACACGTGGCGCCACCCCGACACGCGTCTGCCGGCCATGCTGCCACCTTCCTGGCTTCCTACACTTTATAACTTGAGCAACGGCAACCAAAGCGGTGGAGACTTGGAAAAGAGAAAGAAAACTGAAAACACACACGCACAGAGAGTTTTAACGAGCAGAGCAGAAATTTTGAGTTGGAATTTGTGAACAATGGCTGCAATGTCCATCACCTGGAGTGCTATGTTTAACCTTTCAAGGGCTTTCCCACGAGCCCCTCCTCTCTCTCTCACCCGCAAGGTGTCGAGGGTTTGCTTCACTTCTGCCTCCAACTATCCTGAGGTACATCACCCACATGCATGCATGCTTCATTCTACTAAAAAATTTCCACTATTTACTGAGTTATGATTATGGTCATGCTTGTTTGTGAAGAGATGTGATGTGTGTATGCCCTGTGTACATTTACTTCCTCGTTTTCTAAATTTTGATGGGTGACAAACTGGAATGAACAGAAGAACAGATAGAGAAGAACTGATAAAGTAATAATACTGGGAGGGTTATTCAAAGGCCAGTCCAGGCATGTAGCCTGGTATAGGGATCCCTAAAAAGAGAAAAAGAGAAACATTTTTGTAACCATCCTAATGAGAACTCGCAATCTAGGGGTTAAAGCTTTCATACAGAATTAGCAATGGCAGTCACTTTTGGCTTGAAAGGAGGTTAGGCATGTACAAAGCCTTGAGGATGCCTTAGTTGCTAACGTGGGCGTGATGATCAATCTAGATGTTATGTCAACTAGGCTATTGTGTATCACTGGAGGCATTTAGGAATATGTCCTGTCCTAGCAGATAGGTTTACTCTATTTGTTATGTGGCACTCCCTTGTATGCTGTAATTCGTTCGTGCTCAAGTATTTAGGAGCTTTCTTAAGAAGAAAAATCTTCTATTGAGAATGCCTAACGTCTGACGTTACTTCGATTCGAACCAACAATTTGAAAATGTCGTTGTTGCTTTTCGGCAGCTTTAAACTTCAAAATGTTTAAGTAATTTGCAGTTATCAACTACACTGGTCTAATCATAACAACACAGAAGTAGAGTCATGCACTTTTTTGGAGATGGTTTTTTTTTTTTTTGGTTAGGTCTGTTTCCTTAAAGTGGAACTGTGCTCTTTTACCTGGACACAGAGAGTATGTTCAGTGATAAAGTTTATGGACTGATACGTACATTTGTGCACCGGATATAATGCACCTAGTAGCATCACTAGATGCATCATGCCATACTTTGGCAACAAAATCCATCTAGTTACCGTTTTGCCATTTAACTTGAAAATATGTATTGGTATTCTGATAAACTAATGTTAGTAATGATTCATGGGAGAAGAGGAAGAACTCGCTGACTTCTCGCTCAGAAGTAGCTAAGGATGGCAATTTGGGTGCCAATTTGGACCCCGCCCTAGAGCTGGGGCCAATATGTGGGTAGCTATATGGAGGTTGGGGCAACTGAGGCTTTACTTCACTTGGGTTAAAATTGGTTTCCTCGTTCCAATATGCCCCATATCTAACCCAAAGCGATGAACCGGATGGCCAAACTGGGTCAGAAGTCTTAGAACAATTCAACAATTGGTCTATCCAAACACTTTTAAGGTTCTTTTCTTCTTGTTAAATTCATATTTGTTCGTTTTATTGACAAGCTCACAACTAATGGAGTGCTACACCAGACTGATTGCACCTAGTAGGATCACTGAATGCATCTTGGGAACGGGTGTGGCAATGTGGTTTAATGCCCTTACAGTGCTTCTAGGTACTGAATTTAGGCACATGCATCATATTTTTGGGAGTTAATGGTGGTATTGTTTTAGGGGAGACATGCATCAGAAGAAGCAAGAGGAGGCAGGCACAACAAGGACTACAGTACTAGCGAGTCGGACAGCGATTTGGAGGATAGAGCGAAGGAGATGGTCGGAAAATCGAAAGAAAGCGTGGAACAAGGCACAGAGAAAGCTAAAGAAAGATCCCAAGAGATGAAGGAGAAAGCAAAGCGGGAAGCAGAGAGAGCAGCTGAAAAGGCCAAAGAAGGAAAAGACCGAGCAGCTGAAACTGCTGAATACGCAAAAGAGAAGGCTAAAGAGAAGGCATATGATATGAGGGAATCCACCAAGGACATGGCAGAAAAAGCAGCTGATAAGGCCAAGGAAGGGACTTACAAAGCAGCCGATACAGCACGCGATATGAAGGAGAAGACGAAGGACACGGCGGGGAAAGCAGCCGATAAGGCGAAAGAAGGGACCTATAAAGCGGCCGATAGAGCACATGACATGAAGGAGAAGACAGAGGATATGGCTGGGAAAGCAGCCGATAAGGCGAAAGAAGGGACCAACAAAGCGGCTGAGACAGCAAATTACGCAAAGGGCAAGACCAAGGACGCGGCCGGGACGGTGACTGAGAAGGCGAAAGAAGGGACTCACAAGATCGCCGAGACAGCGGAGTATGCTGCCGAGACTCTGGTTGACAAGGCGAAGCAGACGGTGGAGGGAGCGTGGGGGATGGCAAAGGGGGCTACGCAGAAGGTGAAGGAGACGGTGGTTGGGAAGTCCGACGATGACATCGATTATCTAGTGGAAGATCATGTGAGGAAGCCGGGGGCGAAGGAGCAGGTTGGGAAGACGATGGGTGATGAAGATGTTGTGGAATTGAGGAGACGGGCAGGCGGCTACGATAAGGACCATGAAGGGAAGAGGAGGGATGAAGATCACAATGCAGAATTGAGGAAGAAAGTAGGGAATGACTATGATAAAAAACAGGATTAATCAGTTCGTGCCTTGGCAAGGTTGGAACATTAATAAACAATGTTGTTCTAGTTTAAGGTTGTTTATGTTGGATTGTTCAGATCATGTACCGTTCTGTGTTTCTGAATTTTAACTTGAAGCAACTTGACTATTTGCAAATCGGGAAAGACAGGGAGCTCTTAAGTTCAAAATTTTATGTAATTCTCAGGCTACAAAGAAGAATGCTAGGAACTTCCGTTTTTATTCCTTGGAGAGCCATTTTTGCAAATTATAACCTCTTTATCGAATCAGAAGTAAAATGCAAGTATTAGGTCCCAATTGGTTGCTGTGTTTGCTCACTTGGTTGATGCATTGTGATCCGGTTGTTTTGGAGTTCACCACTGCTCGAGGTCAAGAGTTCAAAGGCCAAGAGAGGGAGAGGGAGAGGGAGAAAGAGCGCATCTTCTCCGTAAGGCTTGGTTTCTTGGCGGTGATAGTCTAAAAGTTGAGATAAGTTATCGTTACTGTTTACTGCCGTTAATGATTTGGTAGTGATAGTCTAAAAGTTGACAGATAAGTTATCCTTACTGCTGTTGATAATAAAGAAATTTTGGTTATTGTGTATCAAAGGGATCTTTTATCCCGGTCGAAAGAGAGATTATCATGAACTTAGAATGCATGAAGAACCTATTAACTCTGTTCATTTGCACATCAAATTCTTGTACCGCTTCAGAGGTACATAACATATACATGATTGATGAAAGATTAAATCTGGAGAGAGAACTAGAAACAAAAAGTATAAAAAGGTAAACATGAAAAAATACTTATTAAAGCTTTCTTAAATTGAAAAGTAACTATTTTTTTTTGTTTGTGAAATAGTCCAAAAAAAAAATATGATCAATTTTAATTAGGAACGGGACGGAGAGAGTGTCTTTTATGCGTAGTCCTCTATGAATGTAACAATGGATGGGCCTAGCCTTTTGTGTGGTTGGGGTTGTTCAGGATCAAAGCACAGAATGTCCAACTCTCAACGCAGCATGTCTAGAGCCCTAGCATCATAGACTTTTTCTACCATGAAAAAGATGTTATTTTAATGTACCACATTGTGCGTAGAGGAGGCGGCATGAAGATAATGGATTTAAAGGCTTAGAAAATCTTGGAAAGTTCGGTTATGACATTCATATCTAGGGTTTTTTTTTTTCTTTTTTCCCTTGACTTTTTAACATGCCTCCTAACATGTAGTAGAACAGAAAGCATCCGATAGAATGTTTACAGCAAGAAATTCTTTTCAGTTCAGATGCATTTAGTGAAAAAAAAACTACTCGAGGATTGACTTCTACATGACCTCTATCATGGTATCGGAGGAGAAACATCAAATGCTGCATCTGATACGAGAACTTATTTTGGCATTAGACGTATGACATGGGCAGTCATTCGTGATGCAATATATTGATTTTTTTTTTATTTTAGAAATAGGAGAAAAGGAAATAGAATCCAAATAAGTTGAACTACATGATAACTTCACACTTGTATCAAGTATGTTACGGTACCCTCAGGACCGTTGAAATAGAAGTTTTGAACAAATCACGTTTTCCTTTGTAAAGGATAAAAAAAACCAGATATGTTATTATCTTGCAATCAACTCGATGTTACAATATGACTGAACATCAATTAAATGCGGCCGTATCATCGACTTTAATTTGACATGGCGCGCATTCGTTAAGCATGCAGCATATTGTTCTCGTTTCAATTCGTCTAATGCACTTTCGATCCAGGTCTTCACACACACACACATACACACACATATATAGTCATGTTACACGCAAGGATCGATGTGATTCGGTTGTCTACGCATCAACTCAGATTAAAATTTAGACATCAAAAACTTTATCTCGAGGGTTTATCAACTATTTATACTCCAAGAATACCATCTCAAAAACTCTTGAATCACGTGTGGCAGATAATAAGTAGATGGTAGTGCCATTTGTTCCTCTAAATATAAACTTTGTAAAGGAAGCTAGTGTTTGTCCAGAGTGTGGAGGATGTGGAGCAGTTGTAACACCTTAGCAGATTCCAGCGTCACCCGATCGTGCCTTCTTCTTCTACGTGGCACATGTTACGTGGCATTGCAATACAGTACACGTCTTGATATTTTTGTAATCTCTTAACTAGATTACGGTAATAAATGGACCGTTATTTGGACAGACCCCTTAAGATTTGGTTCAAATGACAAAACTGACCTCCTCTCTCTCCCTCCCTCCCTCCCCCTCCTGACCCCTTGTTAGTTTGAGGGACAAGTAAATCTTGAAGAGTATGAGGGTAGTTTAAAAGGAGAAGAACGATATTTTTACTGATAAGCCGGTTAACACATAGTATATCTTTCTCTATTTTTCATGTATTAGGTATTCCTACACCGTCTAGTTCCTTGGGGTGCTATTTCATGTTGCACCCCTGGTGGGGTGAACCCAAACAATATACTTCTAGTATCTTAAAGTTGGCGTTCGATTGAAAGCGTCCAAGACTTTCATAATGAAGCCGCTAGATATCACGTTTTAAAGGGGAAAATAGAACTGCTCGATCAATATGCTTGTCTATCGCATTATTTTTGTATAACATGTACCTTAGTAACTATTACGCATATTTTAAGAAAGGTAAACAATGGGGGTATCTTTGTCTTTTTGTCATGTGAGCAATTGGAGATACCAAGAACAGGAGCATCCGAGTTCCAAATATGACCTCAAATTGATATCAGATGACTAAACAAAAAAGTAATGAGGCTAGAGATTAAGGCTCTATACTAATTTGAGCTAAATGGCACTGCTATTTGTCATATGCAATTTGTATTTATAATTTTTTGCATCAGATGAACCAAAAGAGATTTGCACGTCGGATGACCAAAGTTTTGTTTACGAAAGGCAAAAATTACTCATAAGTTGGATAAAGGTAGCAAAATGTATGTCGTCCTTGTCTTCAAGTATTGGATATTCTAATCCTTAGGGGTGGTGAAAGTGGCAAAGGGCCTCGAGGAAAGTCTCGAGTTCCATTCTCCATACCGGCGGGTCATATTGAATTGCAGTTCTAAACATTCAAAAAGTATTGGATATTCTACCCGTCTAGTTACTTCTAGCTCTCATCAACCGCGAAGGCTAAAGTTTATACTTGGTACGCTTATCATAAAAAACGGGTGAATTACATTAATTTGATTTAGCCCAAAATTTATTTGAAAAATTGGTAATTTGAATCGCTTACATTAGTAGGAATGGATCAGTGTTTAGATGTTCATTAATGTTCCCAGCAGGTCGCATGAACCCTTCTGTTTGATCATTAGCATCTTGTGATGTCACATTAAACGCTTAAGGACTTCTATAATGAAATGTTAGATGTCACAGATTTCACGTTATGGATATGAGTCATAAATGCTCCATCAATATGCTTTTTAATCATATTATTTAGTACTTCCTCCATCATAGTTATAAATACCGTACCATAATAATATACGTATGTAATATTCATTCATTAGCGAATTAACAATATATACACATATTTTCTTAATCACAACTCCTCTAGAATAAATTGTTTGTCCTATAGAGTTTAACTACCTTAATTTTTAAATAAATTATTGGTTCCCAAATAAGTTGTTTGTTCTCATACGGTGACATTAGGAATAAATAACTTATTCAATTGAATTACCTCTTCTAGGATTATCCCATTTTTCAACGATCTCATTCACATATTATTATGTGAGAATAAGCTATTTGTTTAATAATAACATTTTTTAGTTAAAGAATAAGTTATTTTGTGCGCGTGCGTATAAAGCAGTACATCATATAGATAAAATAATATGATCAAAGCTTCCAGGTATGAAGTAAATCAAAGTTAAGTGAAGAATGAAAACTTATCAAAAAAGATTTTTGCAAATTATAATGAATATTATGAGTAAGAGCCTACAGATGTTTTGATTGGTATAATAAAACTTAGAGTGTTTATCAATTTAGCCTTTATATGATCAATTTAAAAAAATTCTATCAAAGTTTGTTACCTTTATATTTTTTAAGAAACATGTCCAAAACAATATCTCGGCCGATATCACCTATACCGACCGGTACAGAATGTTATTTTGACCAATACAAAATATAAAGAGTACCGTACCGGTAGAAGGTAAAAACGGCCATGATGGCTGTTACGGTATTGATAACTATGCCCCATCCCAGAAAAATTAATCGTATTGCTTTTTTGGGTTATTTAAAAAATGATCAATTTTCAAATTAAGAAAGATTCTGAAAGTGTTTTTTCTATGCTTATCTTTTTTACACTTAGCGTTGCACCTGGATATGATCGATAGTAAATTTTTAGGTGATATCATTGGCTTTTTTTAATTCAATTATGTTCTTATTTTCTTTGTGACTTATTTCAGAAGAAATGTATACTGAACGTTCGTAATTATAATCAGTTCAATGTTTGAAAATCTTCTTTATAGACTTCTGGATTGAATAAATGTTTGATTGTGCTACTGAAAAGAACAGTCAAATGAAGAAATTAAAAGAATTAATCTATGTCTTTGTTTTTATAATCTGTTAAACTAGTTTATGTATACACTTAAGATTTGTAATTTCAAGACCAGGTGCTCTCATTTCATCAATATGAAAATGTAAAAGCACTGGTCTTCAACTGCAATTACTAAAAAGATTTTCAATTCAAATTGACGCCATATTTAAGTCTTATTTTTTGTCCCATTTTTTGATGCATATTAAACCTTATTTTTGTTTTTGTTTTTCCAACAGCTTTTTGTTTCTTACATGATTTTTCACGTATTTTAGTTTCTTTGTTTTGTTTTAATTCATTATCCAATGTTTATTTCATTTCAACCAGATTAAAAAGAGTGTAATAAAAGGATTTCTTTATTTTGTTTTTCTTCTCATCACACTTTTTATTTCCCAATGTTTAGAATAGATCAATAGATTCATTACCTAATGTTCATTTAATTTTAACCAAATTTAAAGGGGGTCATAAAGAAAGAATAAGAGTATTATTGACGTAATTAATAGATGACATAATCATCCAGAAATAATTTCCAACATTCATACTTTTATAGGTAGTATATATTGTCTCTCTCAATATTTAATCTTCCACCAAGCCACTTCTCTCTCGTGGCTCACTTTGGTTCATTCATTTTTATTTCTCGAATAAAATGAGAAACTCATAAAATATTACTATAAAGATCCGGTTTGCGGCCACACCACAGGACATTGCTTCCGTCAAAATGGTTAGTCAAGTAGGTATCTATGAGTTCTTTGGCAGATTCTTATAAGGCCAATCACAAATTATCCAACATCCGATGTGAGATATCACAATCTTCCTACCTTATGTCTTAGCGCCCTCGTTAAGGCTCGATCACACATAGCCCAGAAATCTCTCTCTAGTTGATGTGGGATATGTCCGGCTTACCTTCGTTTTTTCAACCATCGGTAACCCGAATGGAAGCCCAGCCTGAACTTTCAAGAGTCGACTTTGATACTATCTGTAATGACCCGGTCCACGCCCCTACCACAGGGCATTGACTCCCTAAAAAAGACTAGTCAAGTAGGTACTTATGAGTTCCTTGACAAAGTCTTATAAGGCTAATTACAAATCATTCACATCCAATGTGGGAAGAATATTACAATGACTCATATCTTAACTAAGCGAACAAGTAAAACACGATCAAATATTATGGGAGTGAAAGAATATAACGTTTTCCATTGTAACCACTGCATGGAGTTTCGGAAAAAAAAAATGATTAGTGGATGTATCTTTGCAAATTACAAAATTAAGTTTCGAAAAAAAATTATTAGTTGATGTAGCTTTGCAAAATTATAAAATTAATTATTTTTCATCACTCCCTATATCCTTAAAGTAGCATGTAATGCGCAAACTCGCTTATGGGTCAACAAAAGGAAACTATAAAATATTGGATCCATTTCTAAATAGATAGATCGCTGCCAAATAAAGTTTTAGTAACAAAGAGAAACGTTGCTAAAGATTATGACAAAGGTAAATTAAAAGATAATTTTCAACAGATGAGACCTTGCTTGAAAATTGATTAAAAATTGGTACAAATGTAAATTCAAGCACCTTAATGCTTTATTAATCTTATCCTGCTAAAAATGCAAAAATTATGAATTGTAGGGACAAACAAATTTGTAAGAAGCATATAATGGTGTAGATTTAGGCGTTATGCCGACTTTGAAAAAAAAACTGACAAATAGCATATTCTTTACAGTTGCGTTTTGAATTTAGAATTTTTTTGCGTTGGAGGACCCGAAAACATTCACATGTTGTATGCACATCGAGCGAGTGTTTTTATAGATAAGAGAATCAAACTATTTAAGAAAAAAAAAATTGTTTCAAAACAAAGAAATTTTTTTGCTGTTAAACTGGCTAAAGCTAGCTTTGTATGCATCTTTGTATATTGTGCTGAATTTGAACAAAAAATTGAAAAAAAAAGTTCTATTTGTCAAATATTTTCGTTTGAAAAACTTTTCGCCAAAGGAGCCAAATGGGAATTGCACATAGGACAAAAGTCATGCTTCTTGAAAGCAAAAAAAAAAAAAATGATTGGGATGCCTATCGTCCGCAAGGGCTATTTATACTTGGGATTAGAGATGTCAATGGGCCGGGCTGGGGCCTGCCCAGCCCGGGCCTAGAGGGCCAAAAAACGGGCCCAGCCATTTAGGGCTTCGGGCCTTGAAAATCGGGTTGGGCCTAAAGCTAGGAAATGGAGGCCCTGTCCAGGCCCAAGCCCTAGGCCCTAACTTTAGGGTCGGGCCCGGGCCTATTTTTTTTCTTGGGAGCTAGCTGGATTTTTTCTTCTCCAGCCTCTTCTCTCTTGTCACAGGGCTGAGGTTGATGGTAGGCGATGATGGCGGTGGGATCTGACGGCGGAAGCCTTCACTGCCGGCCGCCGCCGCTTAAAGGACAACACGGCGTCGATGCCCACACCTAGCACCGCCGTCACCACCTCGTGAGCATCGTCGCCTCCGCCGCTGCTATGGTTGGCTAGCACCGCCATCACCACCTCGTGAGCATCGTCGTCACCACACCAAAGACGCCAAGAGATCTATATGCAATTCCTTAATTTTCTTTTATCAGATTCGTCCATGGTGGGGATTGGTTGTAAATTGATTGTGTGGGTATGGTGGCGTTTGGCATTGGGTACGGTGATGGTTGGCCAGAACAGTAGTGGCTGGTTGCAGGGATGATTATGGAGGGTGGCCGTCAATGCGGAGGAGGATGTAGGAGATGCGCGACTGGGTGAGGTCGAGCTCGCGGACCTTAAGGCTGACGCGGTCGGCAAGATCGGAGGTGGATTCGACGTTGAACAGGACGAGGTCGGAGTCGGACTTGACGAGGTGGCGATCGAGGTCGGCGCTGTGGGAGACGATGGCGTCGAGGCTGAGGTCGACGGAACTCTGGTAGGCGGTGCACTCGTGGAGGAACCTGGAATCGCGTCATGGCCAATTTCGGGCCTGATTTTGGGCTAGATTCTTGGGTTCAAGCCTGTGTGAGGTTTTGATTGAAAAGTTTGGATTTGTGAGATGGGTGCTGAAGAGAAGGTGAGAAGAAGATAGATGTTGAACCGGGCCAAAACTGGGCTTTTTCGGGCCGGGCAGGCCCGGGCTTTTTTCCAGATTTTCTTGGCCTGGTCCAAGCCCTGGCCCCAAGCCCAACTGTTTAGGACCGTCACTGTTCACCGAGAGGGCCGGGCCAGAAACGAGTTGGGTCGGGTCGGGCCAACCCGCGGGCCGCCCGGCCCTTTTGACAACTTTACTTGGGACACTCACCACCCGGAAAGGGTGAATTATGCTTCTTATTTGCCTTTACTTAGTATCATGTTGCAAAGTATGTAGAATCCATAGTTTAAATTCGCTTAAATTACAAGTAAAAAATCAACATCTAGAAATTGATCCATCTTCACAACAGATGGCGCTAACGCATTTTATTAGATTTTTAGCATCTTAAAATTGACATTACGTCAAAAGCAAACAAGACGTTCATATTGATATCACGGTTTTGACGTGAAAATATAACGGCTCCATCAACATGCTTGCCTATCACATTATTATGTTTGACATGTACCATTGTAACGATTACACATACTAATAAACAACAGGATATATATACGTCTTTATGACACATTAACCATCAAAGATAGCTAGAACCAGCATCGTAGTCCCAACTCTGACCCTAAAATGACGTCAAAAGACTAAATGGAAAATAATGCAGTACCAGTAATTTAAAATACAGGAAAAGCATTTGAAAGTTAGACGCGCGTCAAAATATTATTCTCACAAAATATGAGAATCACGATGTTAAAGCAAAATTGTGTTTGTGAAAGAAAGAAAAAAAAAAGAAATATTTTACTGGTACAGTGCCATGAGTCTTTGTATACTAGATTTAGACATTGTTTTCAATATGAATAGAAAATTGACAAATTTGTCACATTTGTTTTCATTTAAAAATTTTGCATCAGAGGAGCCAGCCAAGAGAGATTCGCATGTAAAAAAAAAAAATCATAAGAGTACTTTAGGACGTATTTATATAAAAACCAGTCATATTTTCAAAGAAGAAAAAAATTTAAGCATGGAACGCTTATCATAAGTGAAAGTTATTTATATTTGGGACATTTTTCATCCGCACAGCTTATTTTCATGTAAAATTTTTGCATCAGAGGAGCGAAGAGAGATTCGCAGGTCGAACAAAATCATAGGAGTACTTTAGAACGTATTTATATAAAAACCGTAGTCATATTTTCGAAGAAGAAAAAATTTATGCTTGCGACGCTTATTATCAGTGAAGGTTATTTATTTATATTTGGACATTCTTCATCCGCATAGCTTGTTTTCGTTCGCTTGAGATCATGTCGTGCACAAAGAAGCATGAAGAATCGATAGTTTGACTTACTTACATTATGAGTCAAGAATTAGCACCACAACAGGTAGAGTGAACCCGTTTTACTAGGTATTTAGCATCTTAAAGTTGACTTCACGTCAAAGAGAAGACTTTCATATTTATATCGCGTTTTTTATTTGGAATTATAACGGCTCCATCAATATGCTAGCCCTTGCTTGTCATGTTATTTTCGCTAAATATGTGCCGTTATAAAAATTACACATACTTTTCTGAAAAAAATTAGCATCAGGATGTCTCTGTCTTTATGACAGAGTCATCAAATATATTTAGAACCAACATCCTAGTTCTAACTGTGATCCCAAATTGATGTCAGATGACTAAACAGAAAAATAATGGAATACCAGTAATTTAAAATAAATGAAAAACATTCGCACATCGGATGCACGTCAGATTTTTATTTTCACAAAATAAGAAAGTCACAATATTTAAGCAAACTTACATTTTTCAAAGAAAGAAAAATAAATATTTTACTGCTAATAAGCTCTCCCTAAAGAAGCTAGCTATACATCCGTCTTTGCGTACGAGATTTAGACATCGTTTACAATATGAACCGAGAATTCACAAATTTCCACGCTTTTTTTATTTGAGAACTTCTGCATAAGAGGAGCCAAATGAAATTCTCGCATCGGACCGAATTCATACAACAGAATTTGCATTCATGAATAAACCAAAATCATGTGTTTAATTAGCAGAAGAAATCAAGTTTTATACTGGGGACGCCCATCATACGCGAACACCAAATTTATCCTTAGTGACACACATCATCCGCGAGGGGCAAGTCATAATCTTATTTACCTCCACTTTATATCATGTTACGCACAAAACAGAAAGTATAAAGAATAATTTGAGTCGCTTACGTAACGTGTGAAAAATCAGTGTACCGAGATTGTTCCATATTCACAACGGGTGGCGTGAACCCGTTTAGGTAGATTTTTAGCATCTTAAAGTTCGCATTACGTCATAAACAGACAAGACTTTCATACATGTATCACGTTTTTGACACGAAACTAACTACAACCGCTCCATCAATGCGCTTGTCTGTCACGTTATTTTCTTTAAAATTTACCAATGTAAAATTACACATAGATATGTTTTTATGACATTCGAGCCGTCGGAGATATCAAGAACCAGCATCCTAGTCCGAACTGTGATCCCAAGTTAACGTGAAGACTAAACCAAAAAATAATGTAATAACAGTAATTTGGAATAAGAGAATAGAAGACTTATGAAGACTCATGAAGACTGTAAGATGTAAGGTCTTTAATACGGAATAATAATAATAATAATAATAATAATAATAATAATAATAGACCAAACATAAACATAATGTGCTGGGAGGTCTGACACAAGCCCACCACTCACCCTTACACGGCCGCCACGCTACCCTGGCAGGCCGCGCCTCCGCCGCCGCCGCTGCAACGCCCAAAGCCCCACCCTCTTATATTTGCATGTGGTCCACATAACCTATTCTAAGCCACCTACTAGGAATTTTCTCTCTCCCAAAACACACACACACACACACGCAGAGTCTCTTCTTTCTCTTATATTCTGAAAATCTATCAAGTGGGTTTGTGATTTAATACATGATGATTCTGCCGTTTTCATGCTTAAGGGCCCTCCGATCGAAGTTGTTGAACCGAAAATTTTGGGCTCAGTTTTATATATCTCTGATCTGATATCATCATCATCATCATCTATGGTTACAGTACTTTCACTCAACTTGAATATATAAACAGCACTTTCCATTTCTCTCTCCAATTTCTTTGCCACCAAGATAAAAAAGACCAACTTCATTTTCTGACTTTTTCTTCTTGCAAAATCTGTACGCAGTTTTTGTTATACTGAGTCTCCGGGGTTGCAGAAATTGGAGTGCTTGGGTTTTCTGGTTCCGTGATGATCAATAGTCCCACTTCCCAACTTTTTTCAAAGAGCAATTAATTTGCAGAAAATCTGAGGAGATTGTGTGGGATTACAGGCATAGAGAGATGGGATTCACTAGTTTGAAATTCTATTGGCTGTATTTGTGTTTATGATCTGTAGTTTAGTGGGTAGGTGGTGAAAACCAATCTGAATTCCGCATGCAATAAACCACTTTTGTAATTTTCCGTTGTTGGGCTTGATTCTGGCAATCCAGACCTACAGCTAGACATGGTGGCGTTTCATACATATCTCCAGGTCTGAATCTAGTTGGAGATTGAAGTTGCATGCATATATAGAGACAGAAAGTGAAGGAACAAATCCACAAACAACATACAGAGAGAGAGAGAGAGAGGAAAAAGAGAAAAGTGAGAAAAAATGGAGGAAGGTCAAGGAGGAGGGAGGACGGAAGAGGAAGTTAACCAGAAGAGGCGAGTGAAGCCGCCACCGGAGAATCAACCCCAGCAGCAGAAGTGCCCGCGTTGTGACTCGGTCAACACCAAGTTTTGCTACTACAACAACTACAGCCTGACTCAGCCAAGGTACTTCTGCAAGACCTGCAGGAGGTACTGGACTCAGGGCGGAACCCTAAGGAACGTCCCCGTTGGCGGCGGCTGCCGGAAGGGTAAGCGTGGCAAGTCATCAGCATCCGCTTCTTCATCATCATCTTCAACATCTTCTCAGCCACAGCCACCACCACCACCGCAACAGCTGTCAAGCATGGCTTCGGCCATGGCTTCTGCTGCTAATTCTGGTAACTTGGGCTTGCCTCCAACTTCTTCTTACTATTCTGGTGGTGGAGCTGGGTTTGCATCATCTATGCAGTCCATGAGCGGGCAACATCTAGGTTTTAATCAGCCACCACTGAATGTCGTTGGCACCCAATTTGGTGGTGGTGGTTCTAATCTGGCCCTGCTGCAGGGTTTCAATAATAATTTTCCACCATTTAGGCCTGATTACCAGATGGGTATTGGCATGGGTATGGGTATAAGCGTGGGCGTGGGTCTCAATCGTGATAAGAACAGCATAGAACCACCACCACCACCCCCAGCAGCGCCGCCCGCCATGTACTCGCCGGTGTCTGATCAAAGCATGATGGTTCAGCCTAGTGTTAGGCCTGTGGTGGGATGGACCCAAAGCTTCATCAACAACAATAGCAGCAACACTACTACAAATCCTTCACCAAGCAACAACATTTCTTTCTGGAACGGCAACGGCAGCGGATCCGGGTCGGCTACTTTGAACCCGAACCAGTGGGTCGATGACATACCAGGCTACGGGGCTCCTCCATGAGAAGGATTCCCTGTGACCTTCTCTTCAATATTGCTTCTTGATGATACAACATTTGATTGAATCTTTTTATCTTTCCCTTCTTGTGCTTAATTGGGTTTCTGGGTATATGCATGCATGATCTTCATGTTAATGCAATTGAGGGTTTTTCTTTTTTTCCTTTTTTTTTCTTTTTTCAGATGTGGGTTTTTGGAGGAAGGGATATAGCTAGAGAGTACTCATCAGCTTCTTGTTCTTGCCTTCTTATAGAGCAGTTCTCTGTGGGCTTGGGTTGGGTTGGGTTAGGTTGTGTTCGAAACTTTTGATTAAAGAGATTATCTAATATGAAGAGCTTTTCAGTTTTCTGTTACTTTAGTTTAGCTTTAAATGCAATGTGTCTCAGTAGCCATCTTGAAAAGAAGAAAGTAGGAAGATTTGCGGTGTAACTAGGGTTTATAAAATGTGGGTTTGTGTTTGAAAAGTCTAAAAGGCTTTGGCACTTGGGGGGTTGAAGAGGATGAATGATGTGCATGGATAGGTGGGCTTAGCTTCTGCTTTATGCAAAAGTTGATAGACAAGATGGTTCGTTTTTGTGCATGTGGCTTCATGCTTTATTCCCCATTACTCTCTGAGTCTTGCTTTAGCATCCATCATCACTTTACAGTTTACACACACACACACACTCACTCCAGCTAGCTTTGGGAAGTGCAGAAACAGTTCCAGATTGCTTTTGTTACTATGCATATATACGCTTTTCCTGATAAGTCATATAAGTAGTGTACATGTTATCCCAACCTTTTCGGACTTTATCAGTATCAAGCTGTTGCACCAAATCTGGTATACAAATTTACTCTTCCGACTGTGCGACACTGCTTTACTTTGGTTAATTTGCGAAACCGGGTTTCCAGTTGTTACACTTGTGCTAGTTTTATGAGACATCAGATCCTTTGCTATCAACAGACAAGTGTTGTTCTATTTTAGCGATAAATGACTGTCATCATAAATTTCAATTATAATGACAAAGCACTTTAAGTGATTTTCATTTAAGCATATCATTCTTATCCTAGTACTTTTCTCTACGATTTTCAGTAATAAAGTATTAAGTAGAGAGACCAACACAACCAATCCAAAAGAAATTGGTTGCTATATGTAAAATGTAAATGTCACATAGAACTTACCGTTCCGCATGGAAATTTTCTAGTATCTTCTATATTATGGATGTGAGTACTGCATAAAATGCGGAATGTATAATATATCATTAGACAGTTAAAGATGCATATGACAGCTACAAATTCACATTTTTGTCGTATAGATGTCATACATGGTTCAACATAAGCTTTTTCTATCAATTCCTTTTCTACTTTTGAGTTTCCTTCAATTCATTGCTTTGACTAACCGATAAGGAAGAGCTGCACGGTTTTTGTTTTCCTTTTTTGAAAAATAGAAGAAATACATACATGACTACGAACAGTCAAAAGTTACAAAGTATAAAGTAACAATTGAAATTAACAACATATGACATCTCCATCTAACAAGAATGACAATAGAACACTCAAGCCACCATAGGGAATGCCAACTAAAGCAACATGGTTTTTGAATTTAAAAAACAATCAAATATGTGTGCATGGGATTAGGATTGCGTGCTGTAACCCATGGTTACAGCAGGCTGCTCTGATCCCAAATGAGAGAGGGGGAAGAGAGAGAGAGAGGGAATAGAGAGCTTCCCTCTCTCTATTCCCTCTCTCTCTCTTCCCCCTCTCATTTGGAAACACAGCACCCCTGTTGTAATCATGGGTTACAGCAGGAGATCTTGATCCGTGTGCGTGTGTGTGTGTGGTTTGGCTGCAGCTTTGAAATGATCAAATGGTTTTGGTTGATGACATAGTGGTCGCACCTAAACCAAAAAGGAAGAAGTTGAACACGTCTAATAAGCTGAAGAACACAACGTAAGCTTTCAGCTTTTCTATTCTCTCTGCTTTTACCTTATGACATAAAGTATTGTGATTTTTATTCCTTGTTACAAGAGCAAGTGTCTCGTCTATATGTAATGATATGATTTGGTGGAGCCAATGAACAGTGGAGGGCGTGGAAGTGGAGTTCGCAGTCATCTAGCAAAGCATATCTTTGGTCTTCTAAGCCAACCTCTTGGGCCATATACATCAATGACCCGTTTCACTCCATCAACACCCTCTAGTAAAATGATTTTTTTTGGCTGCTAGTGGGATTCAATGAATCTTCTTCTAACGCTTTATATAGCGATAATTAATTGTCGTTAAATATTTTAATATCTTTTATTTAGTGATTCTAAAATATGCCGGGTAAGAATTTTCGCTGAAAGTGTTAACAGAAAAGTCATTAGAAACATTTAACGATTATTGAATGTCGCGTCGCTATAGAGGGGTTAAAAGAAGATTCATATTACTCAATGAGCAGTCAAAGAATTATTTTTAGGAAATTATATATTCCGGGTTTTGGACTACATGTGGACATATTTTTGCACCAACCCTCTTTTTTTTATAATTTCTACATGTGGAAGATTTCCCTCTTTTTTTATAATTTATTTTCTCTTTTTAGTTCAAGGGTATAAGAATTTCATTGATAAACAGGAGAGATTATATATAAAAAAAGAATTTGGCTCAATCCGGAGGATATTCAAATTAGTGTTAAAAGCGAGCCGAAGAGAAATATAAACGATAGGCCTATGAGAAGTGCCTATGGAAGCTCCCTCCCTATCATAAATCTAAGACGTGCCTCCTGCCCCGACTCCATGATATACGAACAAACATCTAACCCAAAATAGAATGGAACGATTAACAAAAGAAACAACGCTTGCAAGGTACCACGAGCATGGAACAAATTTGGCTGTTATCTCGGTTGGATAAATCTTCTTCCTACTCTCTATATAGCGGCAATCAATCGTCTCTAAATATTTCTAGTAATTTTTATTTAGTGACGCTAAAAAGTTGCTGCTAAGAATTTTCGCTAAAAGTGTTAGAAGAAAAGCCATTAGAAATATTTAGTGATTATTAATTGTCACTGTATATGGAGTTGGAGGAATACTTCTTCAACATGAGTAGGAGTCAAAGTTTGTTCCATGAGCAACATGATATTTGACGCTAAGGCGTAGTCAGAGATGTCAACAAAAAACTTGTTATTAATACTTTTTCGTCGCTGAAAAGGAAGAAAGTAAAAGTTGCAATAGAAACTGTCCTTCGGTATTGAATGC
Source organism: Escallonia rubra (assembly GCA_033065855.1). Classification (NCBI taxonomy): domain Eukaryota; kingdom Viridiplantae; phylum Streptophyta; class Magnoliopsida; order Escalloniales; family Escalloniaceae; genus Escallonia; species Escallonia rubra. The sequence continues at coordinate 29,451 of JAVXUO010002916.1, read as the reverse complement.
AAAGACATAATATTAGTGTACTTTTACGCACATAAATTTTTGCTCTTGCGAATATTTGGAGCAAACTTCCTTTGACTCCCTTGTTCAGTGAAAATAAAGGGTCACTTGTAGCGTTTCATGGTAGCTAAGTATATGCAGTCGCTAATTTTGCAATTGTCGTTAAGGCACCATGCCAATTAAATGTTAGCGATAGCTTTCATCGCTAAATAAGATGATTGGAAAGAACTTAATTTGCTTCAACTAAGTAGGTACAAAAACTTTTCCCGTCGACATGCTTTACGTATATACCGCTTCTTTTATGTCAAAAATTAATTATCATCTTTAGACGTAACATAATGTTCATATGGACTGTTCTCGAGGTTTCACCGACTAAGAAAGTAAAACATAAAAAAGTCATTTCAGGTTGCACAAAGTAACTCAAATTAAACTGAAAAGCTAAAGTGGAAGGCCTTCCAAATTAATTCTTCAACTTTTATCATGTTGAGCATCTTGAACACAGTTTCAGAAGTAGTCTTCATGCTCGTCATGTTCTCATGATTCTCTAAGCACTTCATCTTCAATTTCGCTTTTCATGGTTTTCTTGAATCTTCTTTTGCTTTGTTCTTCCAAGGATTAATGTGCATCCCCTTCACCTCATCTTCAGAAGACTTCATTATAACTCTTGACCTTTGATTATCTCTTTTTATTTTATCTCCATTGCTTGATTGGATAGATAGGTTTTTGAACATCATCAAGCACTTGCAGCACTTTAATTAATTTGGTTCATGATGTTAGCCCTCATGCTTCTTCTGTCGTTCTCTCGTAAGATTAAGTTGTACCAGGTCCTTCATAAGAATATATTCTCGTTCCCAATCCTAGTTTTGGGACTCCAACAGTTCAATCAAATTTCAGGTTGTTTTGTGATAGAAAATTAAATTTGAAACCTGTGATTAACACTTAGCACATTTATTAGCAACACAATTAATGTGTTTGATATCATCAAAAACAAGATTAATGAGCTTATGGCTTGCATCTTTTTCACTCCCGCACATGGTTTCATATGTTTGATTACAAAGAATAAAGAAGAATTCAACATTTCAAAAAGGCAATAAATAAAAATTAACCCTTAGAATTCCTCATTCAGGTTCGAGTCAACTCACATTGGTTCTGTGAAATGATTTTCTCTAGTGAGTTTAGGAGTGAGCATGTTGAGAGATTATGCATGCTTTCCCAAAGCACTTGCTTACTTGCTTATCTATATCTATATCTATACTACCTATAAAAGTATGAATCTTGTAAATCATTTATTCTATTTTTGACCTTCGTTAATCACTTCAATAACAATCATACCCTTTCATAAATATTATTGTTAATTACTAATTTTGTAATCATTCCCGGTTTTGCTCTCCGTTAGTTATTCCAATGACAACCCTACCCTTCCCTAATTAGTTTTTTTGTAATGTGTTTAATGAACATTAGATCATAAATTTAATCTAAACTTACATTTACACATTGGAAAACAAAATGTGTGGTTGCAAAAAATATTTTGTGTGTGTGTGCGCGCTACCTATATGAGTATGAATGTTGTAAATCATTTTTGAACGATTATGTCCTCCGTTAATTACAACAATTACATTTTTACCTTCTTTTATTACTTCCTTTTAAATTTTGATTAAATTAAAAGAACATTGATTAATGAATCTATTCTATACACTGGAAAATGAAAAGTGTGATGAGAAAGAAAAACAAAACCAAAAAAATTCTTTATTACTCAGTTTTTAATTTGGTTAAAATAAAATAAACATTAGATATTGAACTGGTTAATGAGATCTGTGATTTTTTTATTTGCATTTTTAGGTTAGTAAACAATTAACCAATTGAAAATTTGAAAAACAAAATAAAGAAACTGAAAAACGTGAAAAATCAATTAAGAAACAAAAAATTATTGAAAAAACAAAAATAGAAAAAAAAAAACGAAAAAGGGTTAAATATGCATAAAAACAAGGCTTAAATATGGTGCCAATTTGAACTGAAAATATGTTCGGTTATTATAGTTGAAGACTGGGTGTTTTGCACTTCATGTTGATGAAATGCAAAGCAACTGGCCTTGAAAATTACAAATCTTAATCATAAACCAATTTAACATATTACAAAAATGAAGACGTAGATTCATTCTTTTAATTTCTCAATTTGCTTTTATTTTCAGCAGTATCGTCAAACATTTCTTTAATCAAGAAGCCTACAAAGAATATTTTCAAACATTAAACTGATTACAATTACGAACGTCAAATATACATTTCTTCTAAAACAAGTCACAAAAGAACTAAGAACATAATTGAATTACATTATTTTGATTCCAAAAAAATTAATAATATCACTTCAAAAATTACTCTCGACTATATCCACGTGCAATGTACATGCTCTATACTAGTATCATAAACTCACCAGTCAGTATAAAAAGTAGCAAACACTGATGATTTTAATGTTGTGGTCTTGCTCCCTGATACCTCTTCAAGTCTGGGGTGGTTATTATTGTTTTTTCAAGCTTAAAATCAAATATAAATTTTTCTAAAGATTGAATGTCGCAAACTTCACGATACATGGTCTTCTTTTGAAATGCTCGAGTAGGAATCCAAAAGACTATAAAAAAAGGGTTAATTACAAAACTGTCCCCTGAGGTTTACACGTTTTTGCACTTTGCTCCCTGTGTTTACAACTTTTGCAATAGTGTCCCCCGAGGTTTACAAAACCATTGCAAACAGCTCCAAAATCGAACGGCCGTCCAAAATAATCGTTAAAGTAGTCATGTGCGTATCATGTGCCACTTTTTTTTACTAAAGTGAAGGGCAAAATTGTAACTTTAGTAAAAAAAACTTCATCATCTTCATCTTCATTCTGGATTTTTTTTAATTGCAGGGGAATTAGGGTTCATTTTGCAAGAGAACCCTAATTTTCCCTTCCCCGTCGATTCAATCCCCACATGCAACTCCGATGAAATTGTAGGGGAATTAGGGTTCATTTTGCAATAGAACCCTAATTTTCCCTTCCCCCGTCGATTCAATCCCCACAAATGCAATTTCGATGAAATTGCAGAGGAATCAGGGTTCATTTTGCAATAGAACCCTAATTTCCCCTTCCCCCTTCGATTCAATCCCCACAAATGCAACTCCGATGAAATTGCAGGGGAATTAGGGTTCATTTTGCAATAGAACCCTAATTTCCCCTTCCCCCATCGATTCAATCCCCACAAATGCAACTCCGATGAAATTGCAGGGGAATTATGGTTCATTTTGCAATAGAACCATAATTTCCCCTTCCCCTTCCCCCATCGATTCAATCCCCACAAATGCAACTCCGATGAAATTGCAGGGGAATTAGGGTTCATTTTGCAATAGAACCTTAATTCCCCCTCCCCCCATCGATTCAATCCCCACAAATGCAACTCCGATGAAATTGCGGCACAGAAGAGTGGCTCCTCATCTACAACATTCGAACCCTAAATCAGGTTACCTGTAGGTGCATCTGAACCCTCTTCCTCTATTCTTTCCACTGCATTTTCATGAACATCATCAATATTCTTGGATGAAGTTTCAGTCACTTGGTCCCTGTCAACTTGTTCATCAAAAGAATCAAGTTCTCTTGTGTGGAAAACAAGAGAATTACCAATTTCTTCTATTTTCATGGATTCAAACACTGCAATTTTGTATTCCCCTGCATTCTCCATCATCTTGAAGATGAAGATGATGGAGTTTTTACACTAAAGTTACAATTTTGCCCTTCACTTTAGTCAAAAAAGTGGCAGATGATATGCACATGACTACTTTAACGATTATTTTGGACGGCCGTTCGGTTTTGGAGCTGTTTGCAATGGTTTTGTAAACCTCGGGGGACACTATTGCAAAAGTTGTAAACACAGGGAGCAAAGTGCAAAAACGTGTAAACCTCAGGGGACAGTTTTGTAATTAACCCAAAAAAAAAAGGTTGTGACTTCTTTTTATAACAAATTCCATAGTCAATCTCCCGTTTATAACATCTAAAGCCAATTGTGGTACACAATTGTGGTCGCAAGAAATGTATATTTGATGTTCGCAATTGTGATCAATGTTTAAAAATCTTATTTACAGGCTTCTGGATTGAAGAAATGTTTGATGTTATCGCTGAAAAGAAAAGTAAATAGAGAAACTAAAAGAGTCAATCTACGTCTTTATTTTTGTAATCTATTAGATTGGTTTATGATACACAATAAAGATTTATAATTTCATCATTTTATTGTAGTTTTGTTTAGTTCTGTGAGCTTTCTAGATTGGATGTCCAGTCTCAAAATTGAAGGGGTAAACTATAAAAGAATTAAAAGACATTACATTTCAGATGAAGGGGTAAACATTTTTTAAGTATGATGAGCGTACGTCTCTTACTTGCATTGGATGTTTTCTTGAGTTACCACTTTCATCTAACTCTCTTTTTGAGGATATCAAATGGAGAAAAGCAAAGGAAAATAAAATGAACTTTTGCTAGACATTTTTGTGTGCGTTAATTGGATTCAGAATTTAATATATTAATTTGATACGATTTTGGAAATAAATTGAATAGTTTTCAAAAGGTCTATGCTAAAATAAATAAAAACTTAATACCAAGATATAGCTATACCATGTTATGACATTTTCTAACATAATATTTAGTAACAATAAGGTCTTTAACTGTTGAAAAAATTTAGGCTTTGATTTGTAATTTCTATAACAAAAATTCGAGCAATGATGAGAGATAAAACATAACAATATAATAGTAAATAATTAAAAGTAAGTTGGTAGGAACTTTTAATAAAATTGTGTAATCTAGAGTAGTAAAATGATATAAAAATATCTGGTGCGTGAGAGTCGCGACAAAGTCACTGTACTAAAGACATTATCGCATCCCTACGTGCAGATATTGACGGCAGATAAAGTTTTCAATATAAAATCTGTTGACGTAGCTATGTCTCCTCTATGTGCACGTCTACATGAAGACGATATGAACCAGTTCACGATCACATTACCCAAGTATAAAATATATATATTATAAATATATAGAAAAATACATTGTAATAGTAGAATAGAAAACATTAAGGTAGTGTTTGAAATCACTAGGCCCCGTACGCTTACAATATTCGTTTTCTGTTTTTAGCAATGATGATGAAAAAGATTCTTTTTTTACTTACTTTTACCATTTTATGTTTTCGTTTTGGATAAAATTACTCAAATAGTAACAAAAAAGTTGAAAACACCTATAAGGTGTTTTCAACTTTTTCACTCAAACTTAACCCAATATAAGAAAAAATAGCTAAATTGTTTTTGGTGAAAATGATAAAAGTACAGGAACGATTTTTTCAAACTGAATATGAAAATCATGAAAATGAAAACAGAAAACAAATATTGTAAGCGTACGGGGTCGTATTTTAAGTTTTCAATTTTTTCTCTAGCTTTGTAAGCTGTTGTTGATTTGCGCCGTATTTGAGCCTTGCATTTTTTTTCTCCCCATTTTTAATGCATATTAACCTTGTTTTTCATTTTTTTCTGTTTTTATTTTTTCAACAATTTTTTATTTCTTAACTGATTATTTAAGTATTTAAAGTTTCTTTGTTTTGTTTTTGTTTTTCAGTTTTACAAATATTTAATTATTTACTAACCCTAAAATGCAAGAAAAAATATATATATCACAGTTCTCATTACCCAATATTTAGAGAACATTCATTACCCAATATTTATTTCATTTCAACCAAATTAGTAAGGGACTAATTAAGGAATTTCTTTGTTTTGTTTTTCTTTGTCACGAGACTTTTCATTTCTCAATATTTAGAACATGTTCATTATCAAATGTTCATTTAATTTAACCAAATTTAAAAAGGAGTCATAAATGGGGGAGGGGGAGGGTACAGTTGTTATTAACGTAATTAATGGAGAAAATAATCGTCAAGAAATGATTTAAAACATTCATATTTTTATAGGTAGTATAGACGGGCGGATTCAGGAAGTCTAATCGAGGGGGGTTAAAAAGTCATAAAAATAATTGATGGCTAACATAAAAAGGAATGAGAATATTAACTCTTCATGTATAGTCAACAACAAATTACTAATCTTGCATGAAAAAAGCTTATACTAAAAATGTAATTATTAACTGTCTGAGCATAAAAGTCATGTATAAGTTAACATATATAAGAATTTAAACTAAAAAAAACAGAGAACTAATCTTCATCTAGTCGTCTTTATAATCTGGAGAGGTTTAGAATCAAGAATTTGGAACAATGAAGATGGAGCAAGAGAAGGAGAAAGACAAAGATTATGACGTCCTGTGGTACAAAGAGTAAAAAAACATTACAAAATAAAATCCTAATAAGTTTATGTTACAATATAATGATAGTTTTATAAATATTTTAGATATAATTACCTATTATCTAAATAGTTAACAAATTTTTTTTCACAAGTTTGGGGGGGTGCCGTGCACCCTCCGTCATGCGGCAGCTTCGTCCCTGAGTACAGATATGCATAGAAACTTTTTTTGTTATACGCAAACTCCTTTTAGTTACGGGTGTTTAGGGGTCTACATATAACACATACAACAACAAACAACAAACACTCCTGTTAGAACGATGTGATCAGAAGGTCTGAGGACAAGACAAATTAAGTATAATAAGTGGATGCTTGGACAAGAAAATCTTCCTTGCACATTTAACATTTTCTACTTTGCAAAGTGAATTCGGGTTTCACCATTAAAAGGTAAAGGTGAGACTGACCAAATTGCATGGAGGAACAATCCAGTGTCTAGCTTTAGCACCACATTTACATGTACGTGATGTGAAATGTTGGGGGGCCAGTACGTTCTTTTAATCCTGCTCTGCTTTATTTCATATCACATTCACATCCCATCCATAACATGCACAAGTGGTAGCCCCCTTCTCTTCCATCACATATCTCAATCAGTATGGTAGCCGCACCATCCATCATTTCATTCATTTGGTCACTCGGTCTTCCAGTTGAACTTGTTGGGTCATTTCGGTTCGTTTCTGTTCTTGGCCCTTTTACCATATTTCTTGTCTGATCGATCAACTAGCTAGGCAGTACCTGTTGCCTTTCGTATAGGTGTCAATCAAACTTCTTGGGAAGAATATACAAATTTACCCAACACCACGTACTTAAGAAGTTAAGAGGGTGAATTGTACTCGACATTTTATTTTGGTACTCAGTCTCTCGTGATCCTAAAATCTTGATTGCAAGCACCTGATGACGGTCAAGACGTCCTTTGACCGTACGTATGTTAACTTTTAAGAACAAATACATCTTTTTGCGCGTTGAATCCACCTGGCATCCTAGTCAGTTTCAAATCGCACCAATAATTAACATTCCAAGCCGTTCACGTGTGGACTTATACTTCATATTCGGCCTTAATTAATACTTGGGTAAAAAATGATGCATAATTATTGTCGTATTGGAGGAGTTACTGCCGTTTTACCTCATGGCTAGATAGATATAACTCGACCACCAAGCGCGTAGGTCAACTGGTAAGGGGTTGTCCTGCAGTTCGTGTTCGAGCCCTGGGAATGCAGCTGTGTTAAAACTTGGTAGGGAGAGCTTTGCCGCCCATGTGGTCCTGTCCGGCTCGAACCCGGATTAGTCGGCTCCCAATGTGGTGTCCGGAAACCGGGTGGTCTAACCAAAAAAATAGATAGATATAACTCGGTGAGTTATCCGGCCTTAATACTTCATATTCTAAAAACTTAGGTCAATAATAATTTATATTGGTAGCTCAACTTGTAAATATCATGATAAATTATCCTCGAGATTGTTAGTTCGAGTGTCATCATTTAACTTGGACTAGCCTACAAAAAATTAAGTGCCTAGTAAATCTCCCATATTAGGCACGAATGATCTCACTTCGGCCCGTTAAAGAATATGACTCAGTACGATACATAGAAGTTGTCTTGCAGTAGCACCGGATCGTCTAATCAAAAAAAAAAAAAAGTTACTGCTCGGCAAAATGCATTGAGAGGTCCTGCTAACATGTGCCCTAGGGGCACATGATAAGAAGCTTTTAATAGGTCTAACTACTTCCACTAGAGCAACGCTATTGTAACAATGTAATCTCTATAGCTTTGCCATCAGTTTGAGGGCAGCTTGTAACATCGTATTTATTTTTTCAGTAATTCTGATATGATTTATGTTAGTTTTTATAATTAGAAATTTCCTACGTGGTTGATAGCCCCTAATTTCTCCATTTTATTCTTGGATGAATAAAAGGCAATATTAGAAAGTGCAATTTAAATTGTGGTAACATTATATGCCACTCTCGAATTAAGATACGATAATTCTATCTTTATTATAAGGACTGGCAACAGTATGTTTTTAGTACTCATCTGCGGCTCATACAAGATTCATCAGAATTAAGGTAGTTTGACTCATAAATACCAGGTAGTTGAACCTTTTAACTTCTCCTGTGTCCGTAGAGTAGATTTTAGCATTTGCCGGTCAAAAATTATGGTCGTTTGGCTCATATGGACTTTTAAAAAGATTCCTCGTCTAAATAAAGTTAGGGTCCAACTAGTTACTAGGTAACCTTTTTCTTGAAATTATTTATAATTTCTTACGTCTATTGTTCCAAAAAGGTTTCTTAGGCCGACGTTCAAAAACAGCTCCAATCAACTCAGAATTTGGAGTAACGAGTTTTTAACTGTCACGTGAACTGGTGTGACAATTTACCACGGTTACAATTCTCTTTGCTACCAAAAGCGACACTTGGTGGTATGTCCTAAGCATACAACACCTAAAGGAATAAATTTGATAGCACAAATTAAATAAGAGAGGAGAAGTTGCATGTTGTGTGTCGTTAATGCGAACAAGTTGAGCCCATAGAGAGCAATTGTTGAATGCCAAACTGACGAAGATCGAGATTCTTTTTGCTGAGGCCACTCCAATACCCAGCAAAGCAAAGTCAATAGAGAGACCAGACCTTGACCTGAGGCCGACAAAGTTACCTCTTTTCTTCCGAAAGGTGAAAAAAGGAGACACGCACCACCACAAACTTTGCTTTGAAAGTTAAAAAGCAGAGCAGTTTAGTTTATATGAGGATCTTGATTGTCCTCCGTATTGTCATGAGAAACATACTTTGCCTGTGTGTCTGGTGTTAGCGAGATTAAATCTATCCACATGCTTAGGCAAAGACCCAAAATTTGACCTGCTCTTGATATTCTTAACCAACCACCATTTAAAGACATCAATAGCCATACCATATGTGAATACAATAATCTTTTGAGGTTGGAAATCAGGCTATTATAAAATAACTCATTCCTCGTGTTCTAGATGTGCCCCCCCGGGGGGAGGGGGGGCATAATTATTTCTAATTTAAAGCCTAATAAGTGTTACGGAACGCAGTAACAACGAAGCATTAATATATTGAAGAAAAAAAATGAGAAATTAAAAAAAAATTACCAAATGGATAACACAAGATTTACGAGATTCACCAATGTAGTTAGGTCTTTAGTATGACCAGATTCGCTTTCACAATTCAGCAGTGTTTTCAAACCCTAACCCCCTCTCTCTTATATAAGCAAACCCTATAGCAAAAAACACATGCATTATTACAAAAGTACCCTACTAATTTTTTTTTTAAAATTTAAAGCCTAGTAAGGATCCAAACCATACGAATCCGCATTTTAATCCACATTTCGTGCATATAAGCCGTTGTTTGGTAAATAGCCTATCTAGACATGCTTGCCTCCATATATTGCTCCTTGGGTCTTTCAAAACTTCATGTTCTTTTGACTTGCGAATGAAGAAGAAAGCAACAGACAGATTGATTTCCCTTCTCTCTAAGTTCGCAAAAGTTACGATTACCTTAATATTCTTACTTTTTGCATTGAGAACTTGGAGTTTTCACCCTTCCATATTCACAGCATCTATAGTTTTACTCCAAAAAAGGTAGGATAGTTCCAAAAAGCTCTTGAAGGATAAACAGAATTCCTTCAGGTCGAGGGAAATGGGCTGACCTATTCTAGCCTCCAGGGAACTTAGCATCGAAGACATGGAAGTTGCACATCCTTTTCCTTTCTAAAGTGCCCAACTATATATATATATGTGTGTTTGCGTAGAGGGCAAGGGTTGACGACGAAACCACAAACCATAGCAGTATAAAATTATTATAAGCAGAAGACCCCTCAAACATTCTTGCCTTAGCTTCGGTCTCAAACAAATTGGGTGGACGAAGCGTGTGTCATCATGTTCTAATATTTTATTCACATTCAACTGCCCATGTCTGGCATGCAATACACACGCCAATCCCACATCAGGCTACTTGTCCTCTTACCTGTGGCTCTTTGAGAGTGACTCCTGTAAAGGCTTGTTAATTATGCAGTCAATTTCCAGAAGCTACAACGCATTAGATCTTGGTCGTCTTCATGACTTGATTTGCTTTCATATTTAAAATGATGATGTTGAAGGCGTTCTTAATTAATGGTTTGCCTTCATCTCTGTAGCTTCGTCCTCACTTGGATCCTGGGACTTGAAAAGTCTTGCAAGTTACACATTTTCTGCAGTTACTACTTTTCAGGGTCTATAGTTTAAGAAGAATTGATTGTTGCGTTCACTTTGGGGAAAAAGGAAATTGGGTGGGGTGTGTGTTGGGGTAAGGGAAGAGCTCCACAGTTCTACAAAGAAAGGATGAACAGGGTAGATGTACAGTTTTACCTGGGTATTTCCAGTGGTATCAATGGCAGTTCAATGAGTTATCACAATGAAATGAATACGGTTTAACTTTGTTTAGTATCACCACGGCTCGCCCATAATAGTTAGCGAAATAACTAAGATTTTCTTTTCAATTCTTCTTAGTAGGATTTTAATTTGCAACCTTATGCACAGCAAGCGATTGTCGCACTATTTTTGTTTTGGCTCTTATGGACCACCTAAATCGTGACATTAAAGCACAATCAGAATCGTGTGGGGATGCCCTATTGATAATTGCGTGAAGTACATTTTTGGGTGACGATGATCGATCTCACTCCCAAATTGGTTCGTTGAGTGGAATAATCAGTTCACTATATAATTTGTTGCTTCGATTTGGTTTCTGAAAATTGTTTTGAAATTTTGAGCCAGTAATGTAAATTAATTAAGGTAGATGTACGTGTAATCCAATATCCACTGAAATTGACAGCCACACTCCATTTTTTACCATTTGCAGTTGACTATGGTCATTAAAGGTATTTACTCTCACTTTTGATGCCTATATTGGGGCTTATTTTATAGGAAAATAAAGCGCTAAGTCGTAAAAATTGGAGTGCAGATAGCAACCGATGTCGGCATGAATTATGGTTAAAAGGTAAATTAGAGAACTAACCTACCCTTGGGCCTTTACCTATAAATAGTTCACCCTTGGGCCTTGACCCGAAAATTGGATTAAACTGATAAGTGATGGGTCTTTCCTTCTTCTAGCTCTCTCAGTCTCAGGGACTTGGATCATTCAACTTACGCTGTAGCAACAGAGCCCACAACTTTTTAGCTCTTTTCAGATTTTGGTTGAGCACCGTAGTTGGGTTTTGTATCCTGAGTCAGTAATGAAAACGTGGATTCTACTATCTTCACGTCATTCAAAAATGTGAAACGCTCGCACCGTAAGTTGGAAAATTCACAAACCTAAACAATCCGAACAATGAATCGAGTCTTTTGTCAACCTATTACAAGCAACACCGATCCGTCCTCGGCGTTCATTGACGTTGATATTCACACCCACAATAGTACCGTTTTGTAAAGAACGTCTATGGCAACACTTTAATATATTTCCGCACGCGTTAGTCTTGTTAAAATGGTAGCAATTTTGATGTTAGTACATTTTTTAACGAAAAAAACATTGTAAACTGTCGTGACGGGGGGACCTGAACAGCAAATACAGTGAGAAGTTCAAAAGCACCATGAAGGACAGATTACAAAATTGTTACAAACTTACAATGTCAGTGTTCTTCCAGCTTCTCTGGGCAACCAAAAGCGACATCAATGAATGACTCTGATTTGTTCTCTAGGGTTCCATCAATGAGTGTTTCTATCGGAGCATGATAGAGTAAAGAACTTGGCAACACAAGACATGATGGTAGCGTAGAAAATGGTGGGTAATCAGGCCCAGACATGATACTAAAAAGGAGGAACCTGGTTGACTAAATGATGACAATTTGAATCCCACGGTAGTTTAGTACCAGAATACTAGGTTGGTAGAGGAACTAATTTATTGTAGAATGGACAGAAATTGCTTCCGCAGTTGCCACACACAGTGTAAGCATGTCAGCTATACTTCGCCAAAATAAGGGTCAGTCAATTTCACTTCATTATTAATTATTGCCACCAAAGGTCTTATACAACAATACTTTATATTATCATACATGGAATATCTATGAACAAAACTTAAGCTCTAGGTAGCGTTTGACACTCCTTATTTTTCTTTTTTTTTTCAGTTTTAAAAATTGAAAAAAAAGGAGCGTTTGGTAACCCTTTTTTTTTTCAATTTAAAAAATCACTTTTTAAATCGTAAAGAAAAAAAAAAACCAGGAAAAAGCTCTTTTTTTCACTTAATTTTTTTTTTGAGACCTCCACCACAACGCACTCACCGCCGCTCGACAGCCACCTTCGGCCGCTGGCCGGAGGCCACCTCCGACGACTGCCGCAGGCCACCACCACTGTTGACCACCGCTACGCCCCACCACCGCCACCGCAAACCACTACAAAAAAAAATCAAAAAAAAAAAAGGGTTACCAAACACCCGAAAAAAAACTAAAAAAAAGGGTTATCAAACACCCACTTGTTTTTGTAAAAAAAAAAAATTAAACTGCTCTTTAAAAACTGAAAACCAAATTTTTTTTTTGTCAAATAGAGCCTTAGTGGTTTTTTTTTTTAAAATAACAACAAGAAGAAAACGCGACAATCTTAACATAACAAGGTACATAGAAAAATATTGGATATCCATAAAGCGGATATTAAAGTTTATGGGATGCTTAAAAGTCAATCCTACTGTGATTAGGTTCATACTATAGTCATGAGTCGCAGTGGCGGAGCCAGAAACGTTGAGCGGGGTGGGCACTTGAATTTTTTTTTTGTAAGATTCAACGAGAAAGATTTTCTCAAAACTCATGCCCCAATATGCTTGTCCATGATTTTACATCAACAAAAATTAAATTTTCATGGATTTAAGTCCACTTTCAAACTAATCGAATTGTGAAATTTGAATTCCCTTGGTTCTGTCTAGAAGGCTCAAATAGAAGTTCAACAGAGAATTATTAGGGTGTTAAAGGCTCAATTGCTACTACAGTTAAACATGCAAATTATAAGTTCCAAACACGAATCTCACCGTGAAAATTGCTACCATGACCTTAGGGTGTTAAAATACAAAATGCACCGTGAAATTGCCACAAGCCAACAAGTAGCNCTTCAACTTGATTCAGGCATTTTAAAAACATGATAGAAAACCTAATTCCGTTACAATACCAATCGAAGGAATCAATTTTTATCCCAAAGCTACCAGGGGGCTCGACTTTATTGGATCTTACGCAACGTGTAGACCGGCCGGAGGAGGGAGATAAGAAAACAAGTGAGGCCAGAGGCAGAGAATACGGTGTAGCAGTCAGAGCCCAAATGCAGTGTACTCTGTCGCCTTGTAAAGTCTAAACTGTTAGGTTAAATACGTTGACTTTATTTGTTTACTTAAATGGAGTTTGAACTTTATATATATATATATATATTTTGTGTGTATTTGTATAAGTTTAGCTTTTTAAATGACTAAAAGGGCATTTATTTTAACTTTCGTTAAAAATTTTAAATACTTTAACATGTAAAATAATTAAAAAAATATCTCATTTAAGTAATTTTAAAATTTTTAGGTGGGCACTTTTATCATTGTGGGTAAAATATACTACATAAGAAGGAAATTTTTTGAAGGAGCAGGTGGGCACGGGCCCACCGGTGCCACCCATCAGCTCTGCCACTGAATTGAGTCGAGACTATAGTAAGGTATGGATGAATTAGGTTCATGTTATAAGCCTTGCTGAGGAAATTAAGGCTTATAACATGAACCTAATTAATCCATACCTTAGTATTGTCTTGACTCATGACAATAATATGAACCTAATCACAGTAATGGAATGACAATGGCGTGGATGACAGAGGGATGCTTTATGAATAAAAAAAAAAAAAAAGGATTGACTTTTAAACATCCCATATGAACTTTAATATCTGCTTTATGAATATCCAATTTTTCTATGTACCTTGTTATGTTAAGATTGTCGCGTTTACAATTTACAATCCACCAGGCAATGTCCTATAATACTTGTTAAGTAAAGACTTGATAATATACACTCCGCTATTGAAACTTCTTGTCTGTCAAAAAACATAATGTGCAAGGATGGATGATATGGAGGAGAGAATAGCCCAAAGTTGATGATGGTCTCTGGCTAATCTTTATATTGATTCTGCCCAGGTGGCTTTAATGAAAAAAGCAGTTCCTACTACAGTCCTATTTAAAAATTCTGCCCAGGTAGGTGGCTTTATGAAATCAAGTGAAGTGATATAATAGGGTTATCAACTAGGCATGCAATTAAAGTGAAGTGCCAGTACAATTCAAAACTGGGACAATGATGAAGAATAATCACAGCGCTTTTTGAAGAAATTCATCATTGTGTGCAGCAGAAGAGAAGAATATACACGTTCAATATATATTGTAATAAATGAGCAGACCATAAGGTCCAAGGAACAAATATCAGGTTCAATATGATATCAAGGACAAGGGACTAAGGCTTGTCAACATAGACATTTTTTTTTATTGCTTTTCTTGGATAAATACGCTCACTCTGAGAAGTTACATTAAAATTTTACTTTTGGATAACTGCTAACCTTTAAAAAGTCTGAAATATTAAGTACATGCTAATTAATCGGTCTAACGATCTTTTTACAAAATTGAGACAAATTTAAAATACTAAAATACAGTAGTTTTTCAAAATCGTTGCGGAGATGAGAGTGAGCAGCCAGAACATCAGACCTTCCAAAATTTGTAGCTCTCTAGTGAGCTACAAATTTTGGAACTCGAGTGATTGTTCTTGCAGCAGACCAACCATTTCAAAACCAATTTGTTTGCATCTTCTTGCTGGGTTTATGAGATTGGCAATGCCCCTCTCTCTCTCTCTCTCTCTCTGTGCGTTGTGTGTGTGGAATGTACTGGGACAGCGAACTTTGAAGTAAAGCCAAGTAAACTAGAATGCAACACACAAACTTCAAGACCATTTTAATGTCAGTTCTGGCCAGGATGAGAGTTGCACTTGCGTCACTCTCTCTCGCTCGCTCTCTGAGTGCACTAGGTACAGAATGAACTATCCACCCTGCACACTAATCCAATCCAATCCACAACTCCAATTACAATGTACGTACCTCCCAATAAAAGTACAAGTTCATTCAATTCATGCTTTACTTCAAGTTTTTTTATTTAAAGGTACAAAAATCAAAGAAGGAAGATGGTTGAGCGCAATACTAGCACAATGTTGATATGCATGGTATTAACCAGCAAGGCTAGCAAAGTTTTGTTCGGTTAATGTGACTGCGTCATTTCTCAAAAACCAAAGTTCGATTCCTTAACAACAAAATGAGAAGTACAAAGTTAACAACATATAACCCATGACCCCAAAAAGACCAAATTGACATCCACATTGCAGTAACAAATCCCCCTCTCTTCTATACCATTGTACCCAACCCTTTCCCATCTTGAACCATAAAACAAGGAAAGAAAAAAGAAAAAAAAAGAGGAAAAAAAATTAGTACTTCCCCATCATCAGAAAGTTTTTCTCTGAGGTATACCAAATGTATTCTCAACAAAACCCCCAACCCAACCTAAAAGACACAAAAGAAAAGAGTGTCATGGATATATATACATTATTTCAAAGAGAAGACCAACTCACTTGAGCAAGATTTTGGACCCCAAGTTCTTCAAGGGAGCTCTGGTCATTAGTAGATGATGGATCGAAACTGGGGACGACGAGACGAAGAGGATCCGAGGTTCCTCTCAGAGCAGATGGAATGCTCAACCTTGAATGGCAAAAACTAACAGGCTGAATATTTTCTTGCAGCTGACATGATCGCTCCGATCCGATTCGAACTCCTCCCATAAGTGCTCCAAACATAGATCTTAGGTATGATTTTTACGGTAATCGAATCCTCCGTGGCCTTAGCACATTGATCACTAGAAAAAAGTAAACCGTAAAAGGGAAGCTAACAAGAAGAGAACTAGAAGTAGGGGGAAAAAAGTCTTGTGAATAGGATGTTTGCTTGTACTTCCATCCTAATTATGCTACTATCAATCACTTGACCTACTAGTCAATACTGCTTCAGAGTGGAAGTATCACCAAACATCCTACGTACTAGACGTTTCTCCCTGTAAAGGACAAATTAAAAGGAGGGAGATCAAGAGACGAAATGGAGGGAAAAAAAAAAAGAAGTGATCATGTACTAAGGTTTTAGCTAGATCAAGGAAGGAACTGAAGAACCAAGATTTGCAGGATCTAGCCAAGCACCAACACCAGTCGAATTCCACAAAAGAGAAGGATCTGATGAACCCATTTGGTGGATCTGATTCTGCGAATTCGGGACATTCCAATCGAACCTATTTCCATTTCCCTCCATTTTTACTTCCTTCATCCCTTGCATTTGCATGTCTTCATAAGGTACGAGTCCCAGAAAATTACCATTGCCTCCTCTAACAAGCTTTTGTTGCTGAAAACTGGAAGCAATTAAAGAAGCCATTGTAGGAGAAGCTGAAGTAGAAGACCCAAAAATAGGGTAGCTTGAAAGAAGTGGATTTGAAGCAGTACTACCATCAAACCCTAATCCAAGACCGTTCACATGAGGTTGCAGATCATACCCACAAACATTTTCAACATTTGAAACCCGAGAATTGAAAGGATTAGTGGGTAAGCCATAAAACAAAGTGGAAGAGGATAGATCCATCTGAGGTTGACCTTGAGCATTAACTTGAACACTATTAATATTAGGGTTTGAAGTTGATGATGATATTGATGAAGGTGCGGCCGACGTGGCTGGTCTTTTGACCCTCTTGTTCTTCCTGCAGCCGCCACCAACGGGAACGTTTCTTAGGGTTCCACCCCTAGTCCAATACCGCTTACAAGCTTTGCAAAAGTGCCTTGGCTGAGACAAGCTGTAGTTGTTGTAGTAACAAAACTTTGTGTTTGATGAATCACATCTCGGACATTTGAGCTGGACTTGTTGTTGTTGAACTTGCTGCTGCTGGGTTTGGTTTTCCATAACCCTAGAAGAAGTTGTTGAAGCCATCAAGCTTTGCTTCTCATCGATGTGATTCTGCACAAAATGGAAAACACAAAGAAGAGGAAAGAAAGAGCTCAAAGGTGGTGTTTCTTAGGGTAAAAATAACAACACAAGGGAAATATTCACATCCAAAAGCTAAGAAACAAAAATGGGGTCAGGCTTTGTCTAATAATTGATTGAGAGTTGTGTGTGGGGTGTTGTGGTGGTGGTGGTGGTGGGGGGGGGGGGGGGGGGTGCGCTCAGTGAACCTGTGGCCATTGGTTAGGAGTTGAAGAGATGAGTAGCATCTTGTCATCACAGTTACCCAGCATTTTCTTCTCCCAAAGGAATCGTTGAAACAAAGAGTAAACGGACAAAGAGCAGGTGGCGACGCTAGCCTTTCTTTGATAGGTTGAAATTTTAAATATTGACAGAGAGAAACAGAAAATAGAATTGGGATCATGTTATGGCAAAGTTTCACGGGATAGTCTATCTACTTTTACACTAATAATGCTATACATTTACTTTACAACACTCGTAATTAGAACAAGTTTTGTTTCTTTCACCGACAAAATAGATGCTTCCAGTTATATGGTTAGCGTTGATCGTGTAAAATTTGCGATGTCGCAGCCATTAATCCAATTATTTTTCGTCGAGAAAACGTACATAAGATTTGTCCATGACTGTGCTTACACGGGTTAGTTCTAAAGTGCTTAGAGCAGCGATGGGAGCGGAAACATAGTAAAAAAAACACATGGTATAAAGGAAGCTAGTATATCAGACCAATTTGCATTTAACGGAGGGAGTGACGTATATAAGCTAACTATTAGGCAAGATTACTTTGATCTGGATTTATATCTAATAAGTTCCGATTTGTTGCAAAACTTATTTGAACAACGGGTCAAACACATTGATGGGTTAAAGTCGTCCGCGGCTCTAATCTTTTCTCCCAAAAATGCCACATTTTACTCACTTTCATGTGCTGTGGACAAAAATTTTACTATTACTCAGATGGTCTCACACAATCTTCTGCTCCATTTTCACATGATAGATCTGGTCTATAAAGTGAAACTGGGAAAGTGTTTTTTTTTATGGAAAGAGAAGAAATGAAGGACATTTTAACTGAGAAGAAGAAGAAGAAGAGGAGAGAGGGTTAAAGACTTAAAGCAGCATGTGTTGCAGAATGAATCTCGAGAGGTCCAAGAAAGAGAACAACTACATGACACACTGCAGAACCCAACATCAAAAACATACATTCCTTTGCTTAAGATATATACAGATAGATGGGATAGATAGATAGACATAAAAGATAAGAGGGAATCCCTAGGACTCAGTACCCGAGGCAGTCACACGGCAAATCCCACTTCCACTTTCTTTATGGCAAATTATTTCTCCATTAAACAATAGTGTAATAATTCGATCTGCAGCTGCAACACAGACAGGCACATTATTGTAATTAATTTGTAGCAAATCCCACTTTTCATATTTTGATGCTTTCATCAAGTAGCTAGCTAGCCCAATCAGTGACATTATTGTACCGAACTGTAAGTGGTGCATTCCATGAGTAACAATTTGTCTGGGCTCTGCTCTCCCACCCATCAATAAGTTAGTCCATAAATGTAATTTTTTGCCAAGCTCATGTCATTCTCAAAACTTTACTTCAAGTTGTAATATCCAAACTATGTTAAATCATCATGAAGTCTTGTTTATAAAATAAAGTCTAATTCTAATAACAACGTCCGTGCGTATCATGACCAAAACTTATGATCTTCGAGGATAGATATGCTTACAAACCCTTAAATATTTCTTTCACTCGTTAAGATTTTCTAATTTAACGATTACTCGTCTGCTCGACGACACGATTTTGCTAGATTTCCTAATTTGACGATTGCACGTCTGCTCGACGACACGATTTCGCTCTAGAATTTTGCTACGTTTCATTCTGCAATAAAATGTTTTATCTTTTTTAGGGTTTCGGTAACTAAAACAACGTGCAAATATTCTACGTGAATCTGATGACAAACACCATATCTTGATTTGTATATGATAGTGTGCGCGTGTATATATTCTGCATCAGGATTCAACAAATACAGTAATAAACATTACGCAGAGACTGAGAATGCCAAGAGAAAAAGGACAAGAGGGAGCATGTGGGGAGTCTACAACTCAGAATCAAACATGGCTTAGACCACGCTTTATTCCCGCGGGCTCACTTTGTTCTGCTGCTTCTTCCTCAGTTCTCTCCCTTCCCTTTGGTTTGGAGGAGTAAACCGTTAACGCTGTCAGTCTTAGAATAAAATTATGCAGAACCAGTTTTGAACAGGAACCAAAGGCATTCGACCACCCGACTCACCAGGACCCATGTGGTGTGCAGCTCAGCTGCTAAGGTTAAAGAAGGAAAAAGCAAGCAGGAGTTGTTAAGGGAACAAACGGATTTTGTAGTCTCCCGAGGGATTTTCTCCTCCCCCTAACTATATTTTCCCATCATTATGCCTTTCAGTCCTTCTTCCTTACTATAATCTAACTGCATAGTCCTTTAGATTACTGTAAAGGACTTGTCAAGTGGTATTTTAATTGTACCGCCCGAAACTTTGGCTATAAAATTGTTGGCACTCCATGGGTGATACCATGCGGAGTGACATTCCGGTAAAGATGATATATCTGGTGATAGTTTACGAGGTGTGGTTGCATCATTAATAGTCGTTGCACTTTGATTTAGATGGCAAGTCCTTTCTCACCGGTACTAAAGATGACGTAACATGGCCGTCACACCTAAGAATTACTTATGTAACGTGTACGAGGATGAAAAATGTCATTTGACCTAGTTCCCAGAGGAAAAATTCTTTGCTGATCATGTGATGCTCTTTATACCTATGAACGATCGAGATATATTGAGTTTTTTTTTTTTTTTGTGACGCATAAACTTCTCCGTAATAATTTGATAGCTCTGGGGCATTAAAATCCATTACTGCGTAGTAATCTTCTACTACTAAGGATTTGCTCCTCCTCGATCCCACTTGAGAAAAGAAAGAAATCCGGAACAATCGAGCTTGCTTTGGCTAGAGTCAGGTTGTCCAACCAAATTTCACCAGTAGCCTAGATAAGTATTATGAAAAAGTAGCATATACCTCAATCACAAGTCTCACTACGTATTATATTAGGATGCAAATATTATTGAGCCTATTCTCTAATAGCATAAATTTTTAGAGTATTTGGTAACTTAACATGGTATAAGAGCTCTCTGTTGTAGAAGGTCTTGAGTTCGATTTTTCCCGCTTTAATCGCCCCTTTAGTATAATGCAATTTACGCACTGTTTATTTGTACATGTTGGTGATAGCGCACTTATTATTAATCGTCAATTTATCACTCAACGTGCCATATATCAAGGGCCTGTACGTGAGGCAATTTTTCTCTCCACGTGCCCCGATCGAGGGCTTGTATGTGAGACAATGTGTTGAAGCATGATAACATTAATAAACTCATTTTCTAATAGTTTAAGCTTTTAGAGCAGATAGTATCACTAAATATCGTATTAAGACTATCCTAACTAGCTGGAATTTGGTTCATTTATTTTGAAAAGAAGTGACAAGAATAATCAATCACTTTTACTCACTCACACCCTCTTCAACAAGGTAATTGGGTCCGCAGGGGTGGTATTATATAAGCCAAAATGGAGGTGCTGGGTCACATAGGCAGCCACATGAGTGTCACTCATTTGCTCACTATCTCCACCACTGAAATGAGACATTTCAAATTGGCAAAGCATGAAAGAAACCCAACGCGCACGTTAAAAGGAAGTTTTGCTGTTGACTCAATCAAGTGATGCAGAAGAAGGCACTCGCCCACTGATCCCATCTACATACAGATGCATATACAGACGAGGAGGGGGACCAAAGCATCAAATCCAAGCCAGCTATAGCCATCAAAGGCTGACCAGATTGCACCTCCAACAACGTGCAGACAAAGATCTCCCACCATTTGATTTGGCTTTTGGTTGTAATGCTCATTTTTTTCTAGGCTGACCTAGCTTTGGTCACTCTTGATCTTTTGATAATTCATCATGGCTTTCCAATTCACAAAGATTTGGATTTTATGGGTAAGTTTTCATCCGTAGATATAGAAAAATGTCTCAATCGGGCGGCTGCGTTGTGATTCTTTACGTTTATGAGAAAAATATGGTTAAGAGCGTACAAGGTTACATCGAACTAAAGCACGACTCAAGTATTTTACACGGTCTTGAAGATACTCAACACTTGAGCGTCTTAAACGAGTTAAATTAGTGTTCAAAAGTTTAAAATTGTTGGATAAATGTCACGTCAAACTGATAGTAAATACAAATATCATTACCTGCGTTCAAAATAAAATCCTAATCAAGCACTCTACATTTTTGTATGTGCACCTAACAGGCTAACACGCTGTACCTTATAATTAGTTAAGAAAAAGTGGGAGGTGTACGACGGTCCAATTAGTCAAACTTCATCATAACAAAATTGCCCAGTCAACGAAAAAAATCAGTGGATGGCCAAAAGAGATAACTGGGAATCGTTATCCGCCAATCAACTTAGCAAAATATTTTACTAAGCAAGTATATCGTTCTCAGGCTGCCACATACTTATAAGAGAAGTTCTAATACCTTTACATCAGTTTCAATACCAGAATTTTGTTTTGCTTTCACATAGTAAAGTAGAATGTGTAGTTATACATATAAAAACTAATAGTCTCAGGTATCTTGAACAATTAGGTAGATTAATATTGTATGATAACTTTCAGTCTCCTTTAGCCTATCATCCGGACGCCCTCGTCCTCTCACTCAAATGTCCTAAATAATCGGGACCAGTGGTCCGGACCTTATACAATATATACTCGTTTGAACAAGACGTAGCTTATAAGATCTGATTATACTGTCAAGAATTACATCTTTAGTCATTCCACGAACGGTGGCTTGTAACCCAGTTTTATAAAGTTGAAGTAACTTGAATTCCAGACGGACTAAAGATTAGCAGATGATAATTATGCTGCACAATTAGAACAAGACAATGAAATTATGTTAAGTGACATCAATCTAGTGTTCAAAAATTACTATGAGTGGCATATGTACATAGTCTACTTGTAAAAAGCAAGAAAGAAGTGTTGTACGGCTCACGAGATCGTTGCATACCCCATTGAGTTATGTGGAAAACAACACTTCATAGTGCCTGCAAATATGATATTACCCCTAAAAGATCCATATATATTCTATAAACATCTATGTCATCAAGCAAAAACAAAAACAAAAGAATTTTGTGGTGTCTAAGAACATTTCGATGAAGTTCATATGATGTACCTCACACTGTACTTCATAATAAGTTAAGGAGAAATTATAGCTGAAAAATGGATGCAAGCGGCGGGTCTACAATGGCTTCTTCAGTCAATTCCAACGATGGCACACCCTCACGATTTTATTATTTTTTGTTAGACGATAAAAATATCTTTGTGTCAGCTATAGCGTCAATCGATATTAAGTTTTTTCCTTGTGCGATTTTTAAAGTCCACAACACACACACACACGTCAATCTAGTGCATATAAAAGAGTATTTTAGTTTGAACCGAATAAATCAAGGAAGGCAACAAACCTCCATAATCACCGGACCAATACCCTGGTAAAGGCAACCATACATTGACAATAATGTGATATGGAGATGTGATAAAGGCAACCATACATTGACAATAATGTGAAATATAAATGATTCTTGGTTTGATGCCCGGCTGATTGGTGCCGCGTTTTGGACGGAAGTCGCCGATGAAATATTGTGAACCATGCATGGTTTCCTACCTCTTATATTTGCATTGTGATCCCGTTGATTGCCGAGTACATCTGTGATTTTCGTCGACTCCCGTTGGCTCCTCATTGTACTTTTTGTGTCGTTTAAATTTATAGTGTTTTCTTTTTAGTATACGTTGTGTTTATAACCTTTAGACTTAGGCTTATTACTTAAAGTTAATCTAAAGTGTAAGATATGCTCTGCTTTAGTTTAATTGTAATCGGTTTTGAGTTTATAGGTTCGTTGTTAGTTTCTGACCTTTGTGGTCGTGTATACACAGAGTCACGGGAATGTCGTGACCTTTACTCACCGTTTGGCAATTCTGTAACCCTTTTAATTATTAACCAAAAAAAAAAAAAAAATCAAATTAGTAAAAAAAAAAAAAAAAAGACATCCTAAGTATGAATAACTAAAACTTATAGTAACTTGTTTTATAGTAAATGAAAACAAATATCGTATCGTATTGCATCGGCCATGGTTTTCTAGAATGGTAGAAGTACAAACAGGAACCTAAAGAATATAACTTAATTTCATTTGCTATACTTATGAAATGACTGTCTTCGGATGTATACTCAAAAACAAACAAACAAAGACACTCTTTATTTGTACTTTTATCCTTACTCGATCATATAAGTAAAACTATACCCTATTTCACAGATACTAAAGTTTATGAAACTAGTCATTAACACATTCAATGTAGTATACATTATGTTGTACAAAGAATCATGCCTTATGTCAAGAGTTCCACTGCATTCCATGCTATTAAAGTAATCTTCCACTCCATTCTGTTCACATGTGGTTACAAAGAAATGGAGTCTTGCTTGTGGAATTTTCGTACACAGTAGGTTCTGTGGGGTCTTCAGAATGTTGGCCAACAACTTCTGCGTATTTTAATTTGTTGCCACAATTAATTCGTTTGGCATGCACACACACAAGAGAGAGAGAGAGAGAGATTTTAATTAAATTGGAGCATCAGCAAAGTAGATATTAGACATGGAATCACGAGCTGATGTTTTAGCTCAACCTCCTGCGTATCGGGTATCAAAGAACTGTGGATTATATAAAATCCCTTGATTTCCAGAAAAGAAGACGTAACGTTTTTTTAGTGAAGTTTATGAGTTTTAATCTAGCACATAAAAACTAGGACTTACCAAAGGTGAAAGGAGGATCATTCTATAAACTGTGAGATGTCATATTGACCTTAGGGATACGAGGAGAGTGAAATTTATGTCACTTGCAAGCATTTAGACGAGCTTGATTCGACGATGCAGCGAGCGTGAGTTAGCGACAAGATGGATGAGCGCAAACGAGGCTTCCACTTTCTCGTCTCTAGAACCCGCCACCAGATTCATCACGAGGTAGAAAAACATACAAGCACGACTAACCATTTCAGTTGTCTGCAATCGCAGCAATTCATTATTCCCTCTAAATTCTATAAGTAAAAACGGAGGCGTTTGGAATTCATAGGCTCGACTAATCACCCTTCATACATACAGCATGGCCACCCGACATCTTGTCAAATACCGTTAAGGAGTTACACCACATGGCATCTTGCCTCGTCCCATGCGTGACATCGTCCATTAATTGCTGATGGCTCACCCTAAACTACACCTACTAGGGAGAGTCAAACAAACACAAAACATCCGAGTTTATGACTCACCCAATGCAGTCTCAACCACTAGGCTATCCCACGAGTCCTCAAGTTATATCATAGTAGTGGTAAATTCGAACCTAGAAGATTGCTCACAAAAATAGTTTTTAGGTTCAAAACATCAAATTATTAGACATAACAGAGCTATTCACACAAAGTTTTGGGCTCAAAACAGTCTACAGAGTACTATGTGGATTGAAGGAAATCAGGCTTAGCAGGGCCAAATAGCCAGAGTAGAGAAATGGGACCCGCCCACAGACATCATATTTGGCCCAACTCCGCTCTGAAAAGCCTCAGGCCAATTGTGGGCTTGTGTCCATACAGACGGGCTGGGCCAACTTACTGCTAATAATCGTCGCTAAAATTTTCAATGTCAATTTTTGTAGACTTTTGCTGACAATTGTTGCTAAATTTTGATTAAAAATCTCTAAAAAAAATATCACAGGTCAATTAGAAATTGAGTAACAAAATCATGGGATGTCACCTCTTGAGATTCTTGATAAGCCCCCTCCGCATCAAATCTTTTATCCATCCTCTGTTGAAAGTGAAAAGGCCAAAAAACAAAAAGATGCGTTTCTTATCTATTGCGATTCTCAGCTGTTGAGATTCTGATGATGCCCTTTAATTGCATCCCAAATTGGTTCCTAAGTTTTTTTTTTTCTTTTTTTTTCCTTCCTTCTTATGGATGAATGATTTCTAATTCTTCCTTAAGGCTAAAATGCCTCCCAAAAGATATTGAAAAAGATCGCTAAAAACTGCCCAAAGAAGCGGCCTCGTTTTCAGCTTTGGCCGTAACACGCAAAAATGCATTCACGCTATTTTTGGTGAAATTTTGTACTTTTTTGTCGCTAGAAGGATAAAAGAGAGCAAATCTTGCAAAAAGAAGATGTGGATTTTCCGTGAAGTTGCGGGTTTAATTGAAAAGAGTGTTAATATAGCGTCACCATATTTCTAGCACGCATATAATAATAGGTAAAGAAGAAGAGTTTACATTTCGTTCCCATCTTGACTTAGATCCCACAACTCATCTGTGTAGGTCACTAATTTAAGGGGATACACTCTGGTGACTGAAGTGATAGTTGTGGTATTGGAGGAATAAAGTTGTACACGAGCAAGCTGGTGTGTTACCTAACAATCTAGCACAAATCAATCTATCAAAAGTTAAGGAGGCAAACATATTCATAAGTCAGAGCACAATTATTGCACCATCTCAACCACTTGTATGTCGTTGGTCACCTACAAATTTTGATTGGATGAAAGTTAACGTAGACGGAGCTTCTGAAGGAAATCCAGGCCGAGCTGGTGTAGCTGGATTAGGGCGTGATCACTGCAGCCAATGGTTAATTGGTTTTCTTCAGCATATTAGCACATTGGGGTCACAAATAGCCACACGGTGGAACTATGGGCTATATGGCAGGAACTGCAGCTTTCTTGGGATAAGGAGCTCAAAAAAGTAATTTTGGAATCCGATACTTTAGAGGCAATTGAAGCCATTACAAATAACTCCTCTATGGATCCAGACAGAAACCTGATTCTCCGAATACGGAACTTGCTTGAAAATGAATAGGACTGCAGATTAATATTCATTTGGTGGGAATCTAATGCTTGTGCCGACCCCAATCAAGCAAGATTGGAGCTTATGGGTCCAAATCTTAAGTGCTCCACCTTCAAATCTTTCTGGTGCTCTAGCAGTAGATGCTCGTCACACACACCGTGCACGAGGGATTAAGGAGTAGTGTCTATGTATCATTCTTAAAGCACCGAAAAAAAGAAAAAAAAAAAAGAAGTGAGACTTGTTGGCTTCATCACAGGAAGGATGAAGATAATCTCTCTTCTTGATATTTGCAATCTTATTGCTTGAGTTTATGCTATCTTTCTAGCGGAAGTTGTTTGTAAATCTCATTTCGTACCCAAGGAGATAGATTTGAAAAAAAACATGTCGTTGATCGTTGATTTTGGGGTGCTTGTCCTTGCTAGGAGGTTCACTATTGATCTATATTCGACGTAACTATGTGCTAGAAAATGATTATGTTGCTTTCTTATTGTAAAGAAATCGACATGATATAATTGCCCTTCACGAGTTAGTTCTTTTGGTCCTCTTTTTGGAGGGTGTTAGTCTTCTTTTTTATTATATGAAATGATAATTACAGGTCGGTAAAGATTAAATATTTCATTTGGTTCGCCAATTAGAGTATTACGCCGTTGTTATCGTAATTATCATCACAACGCTTATTATAAGTACAAAGGTTTGCTTTTTTATGAAGGAGCTGTCCTAGTGCAATAAAAATAGACATTTCACTATGTGAAGACAAAGTAAAAAGACATTCCACAATACATGACTGTTGTAAAGAGATCTCTTAATCCTTTTTTATTTTGTGTTCTTGTGTAGCCTGCAGTAGTTTTGATAACTGCAAGTACTACATGATATATCATGGCATGTCACGATGATATTTACTATGGGGCCGATCCGGTGGAGAAATAATTATTTCTCTAACTGTCATCTGCCGTCCATGAATGTCAGAGGACGGCCCAGATTACTTTTTTATTTTCCCGTCTAACAGTAGCGGTTAGAGGCCCACGAAGCGAAGGGATTCAAGGTTGACTAACCGCTAACCGCTAACCGCTACTGTTAGTAGCGGTTAGATGGGGAGTTGGGGAGATCTTGCTTTAGATATGGATCAACTATATAAGGCCATAAGGCTAACCTGTCAAAACTCTGCATCTTAATTTTATCAAAATGCTATTCGCTATTTACCAACAAAAAAAAAACCATGCAACTCTCCTGCCATGCCCACCAATGTATGGTGGCTGTGGGTTGCTGTTGGATAAAGTAAAGCTTAGACCAACCTCGTTCTTACCTACTAAAAGAGGTCAACAAGGAGGCAAGGTATAGAGCAATCAAACATAGACCTTCAACCGAGGGTGGTTGAAACTTCAAAATATGCGATCACTGCTCATTTTCAAAAAGAACTTCACACTAATTTTTTATGGCCATTGGCCAAAAGACCTATTCTCCTACAAGGAGGGGACCAAACTATATCCCTGTAAGGCATCTAAATATGGTCGTGCTAATGTACCAACTGGCCCTATCTGATGATAGATGCAGTACTATCAAGCACATAGTTAGCTGGCCACTTTGCTTCGAAGTAATTGGCTACAACCAAAAGAAAAAGAATTACAGAATTAAAAAAAATAGGAGCAAATAGAGGTAAACTTGTCAGACATACGACGTGTCAAAGCACAACTGGAAAGCTTCATGAAATCATTGGACTATACAAGTTTTCACCATTCACTTTTCAATAATAGACCAAAGATGACAGGTATCGTCTCTCTCAGGAAATTGACTAGGAAATGGACTACCAACGTGAGAGAGGAGAGAGGGGAGAGTCATCTCTGTACAATGGGCAGTACAAGAACTAATATTTCTTGAGTGTGTGTGGGGACACGAGAGGGAGAAAAAAAATGGTTTAAGGTAGAAGTGAGGGTGTAATGGCAATGGCTTGGGTATAGCTGCAATTGCAACTATATATGGAAGTCATCCTAGGTAGCAAAATTTTACCAACAGCTGAAACATAAAGACTTACATTGGATTTACAAGGGAGAAAAGGAAACAACCTAGGTTCTGGCATTATGTCAATGAAAGAAAATGATACAAAAATCTGTCCACCATAAAGAATTCCTGTCACAGAAATCTGTCAAGTGACCCTTTGTGTGTGGTAGGGGGTCACTGTAGCTACTTTTGCTGATTGTGTATTTGCTTAAGTGAGAAGTCTCAGGGAGGGTCATGAGTTAGAGAGTCACAGCTAGACCAATGTGCATGGCTTGAGGTTAATTAAAAACATCCTCAGTTTGAGGCGCAGGCTTAGGAGTTGGCACGAGTGTCTGTATGTGTCTATGTGTGTGTATGCAAGTGCAACGCTTGTTCGTGTGTATGTGATAATTATTTATGATGCTGTATTATGCACCTACAGATACTAGAGTGTGAGCTAATCTTTAACTCAGCATCCTACCCCCACTATTTACCTTAAAAACGAAGGAAAAAGAATGGAGCTTGTGGTCCTCACTTGCATTTGTTCTCTTTTACACCTTTTCCTCGAACTGTCACTTAACCTTCTCTCTTCCTGCCTATTATCTCTTCATTTCTTATGGAAAGAAGCAAAGCTGAGGGGAAGCGGAGAATGGAGAACAAGATGAAGGAAGAAGTGCTGATGGACGAGGAGGAAGATGAGGCGGAGGAATATGTTGGGGAGGATAACAAGAAGAAAAAACAAATTACTTACTCTGGCAGTAAAGGATCTGGCGGAGTAGGGTCAACGCAGACTTCTTGTCAGGTGGAGGATTGCAGGGCCAACATGACCAATGCGAAGCCCTACCACCGTCGTCACAAAGTCTGTGAGCTTCATGCTAAGGCTTCAACTGTAATGGTTGCTGGACTGCGACAACGTTTCTGTCAGCAATGCAGCAGGTTAGCGAACGATATATTTCCATATAATTTCTTTTATTGTTCTCATGTAGTTCTGTTAGCATAGGTTTTGATGATGCTCAATTAGAGGGTTTCTAGTCGTAAACTACAAGATAGTGACCACATAATTAACTTCTCTGCCAAATCTATAACAAAGCAAGAAGCTAATTGTCAAGGGCACTAGGAAAAATCCGCAGAAACAGAAAGAGTCAACCTAAGTAAAATTTCAGTTATCATCACGAGTAACGAAGCAA